>CM070841.1:25075650-25428150 GCA_036326025.1 Chrosomus eos
TGGACATGCAATTATGGATAATGATAGATAGATATGGATGGATGGATGGATGGATGGATGGATGATGGATGGATGGGTGGATGGATGGATGGATGGATAGATATGTGTTAATTAGTTTGATCCATCAGAACCCTTTTAGCATCTTTGTGTTTTCACTCTCAGTAATCGTGTTGGCTTGGGCAGGAAAGGGTCATAATCGTATTAATGCCTGAAATAGGACCGTTACGAGTCACATCTGCCAGTCTGTTTGTGCCATTGCACCCTGTAAAAGCTATCTATGAACTAAACACTGCCTTTATGAGCAGCTAATGGGCCATGAGGTGCAAATAACCGTCAGCCATTATCACCTCTGACAAAATGGTCCAGGAAAGTCTTGGTAAACGACTCGAGTGCTCTTCTAGTGACAGCGCTGGCATTACAACAACGGCCTCTAGACAAACATCTGAGCAAACAAATGTAATTATTTGGGCTCAATAAAGGTGTTACGTTACCAAGCTGTAGGCCAAAGGCTTAGCATGGCATATCTAAAGCCACTTCCAAGTGTGTTTGTGCTTGATATATAGATCTGTTCAGTCAATAATCCTAAATCAGAAGAGAATCTTTTTTTTTTTTAAACCACATAGGTTCCCTCAGGAATATCTTATTGTTTTTTACAATAGCGGTTTTAGATTTTTAAGTACAAGTTCAGTAGTTAGCATTACTTAAAGAGACTTTCAGGTTTTGTTCTACAACAACAACATTTGAATTATGTTTTAAAGTCTGCATTAAAATGGAAGTCGTGATAATCATTAGGTCAGAATTACCATAAATAATGATGCTTGAACTCAGTGTGTTTTTTTATTTTGTTTAGAGATAATGCACCTTTCTACATTCCCTGCACACACTCAGTGTTTTGAGAGCTGTCTGATACGTCGCTGCCTTCAGGTGCCGGTGATGACACCGTCATTCATTCTGTTTATTTCTCTAAGCTCTCTTGGTTTCGCTGCCAAGGTGTCGTGACATCTGTGTGTGTGTGTGTGTGTGTGTGTTTACGATAGGGCTGATGTGCTGACACATTTTGAGGCAGGAAATGCAGATATAAAGAAAGGAGACATTGCTCATCCAAGACGTTAGGCAAGGGAAGAAAGGATGAAGATAGACCTAGCAAGCACGGGCAGTTTATAAATGCTCATGGCAGATTATTTACAGTTTACAAAGTACAGATGAAAATGCATATGTAGCTATTAGCAGACAGCAGTAATGCAAACCAATGTATATTTATGTAAGAAAATAAGAGCTTACTGAACTATTTAGACTATGATACAATATGCATGGAATAAATCACATTTTATTGAGTGTTCATGTCCGAGGCGTAATGAGATGACCTCAGAATGAGAGGCTGTTCATATTTTATAGCTTTAAAACAGACTTTATTCTTTTTCAATGTCTCATAAACACTCTCACACGTGAAACTTTATCCGTCTTTTTGCTCTTTTTCCCATCATCATTTATGCAGGAAGGCCTAAATTTAAAAGGCTTTGTGATGTAACTTCATAGGATAATAACAGTATCGTCTGTCTGTTTATACCAGTTGTTCCCCTGTGTTCCTTTTGCCCGCAAAACACCCAAGAGCAAACTCTGCTTTCTAGATCACTTGATTAGATGTTGATTTGTTCATAATAATAATATGTTTATTTTCTATAGCGCCTTTCAAGAACCCAAGGTCGCTTCACAATGGCTTGGGTCTTTTCACAAAACGTGAAAGTCTCTTTAAGTAATGCTAACTACAGAACTTGTACTTAAAAATCTAAAACCGCTATTGTTATAATGTGTTCAGTCTCAGTCCGGCAAAAGTACCACACCACTTCTGTCTTAGGCAATGATTCTGGGATTTTTGTTTTAGAAAAGTGTGTGGTTACAATCATCTCTCTCTTGTCAATGATGTAATTCATTTGAGAAAAGGTTATATGGATTGTGTTTTTTCATCCACTCCTCACTATGAAAGCCAATTTCCACCACATAAGAAAAAAATTATGCTTTGGTAAATCATGAAAAGTCATAATTATGACATATAGGCCTGTTTTCACAGACAGGGCTTAGATAAGCCAGGATTAGGCCTTCATATATAGCTTATACCTTAGAAAAAATAAAAAACATTACTGGTGTGCATCTTGAGACAAAACAATGGCACTGACATTTTAAGATACATCAGTATAAGTTTCTTTCAGTTAAAACAGCTCAAACATGCATTTTTAGTCCACAATTCAGTACTTCACATTTCACAGTCTTTGTAATATGTTTTAGCAATACATTTCTAACATTTATAATGTGTTTAGATATTTTTTTAAATTGCCTTTACAGGGACTTTAAGATATTAAGTCATAACTATGACTAGTATAAAAAGTCACAATTATCACATGAAAGGTCCTACTTATGACAATAATTTGGACTTTTTGTCATCATTAAGAAAATAATCAGTTTTTTTATGTCATAATTATGAGTTTATCTCATAATTGACCATTGGCATTCAACTTTGTCATAATTCTGACTTTTTGTCTCATAAATATGAAATGGGCTTAGTTGAACACAACTAATGTTTTTCAGTTGTCCAGTTGGATTTGATGTTTCTGGACACTTTTGTTCTCTGTGGAGAAATAATATTTCTTAAACCACGTAAAAAAGTAGGCTAATTCTAGGCTAATTTAATAGCTAGCATTATAGGTAGACCTATCCAGAGTACACAGTAGGACTATTAAATCATATTTAACTACAACTTGATCATTGAGCAGTATTATAATATAGTAGTGCAATGCAGGGAACAACAAATCTTAATATTTTTAACATAGCACTTGGGTTGGGTCAAAACCTAGTAGCGCGTTTCGTTGCGCAGTTTTGATATGAGAAGATTTCCTACTGTAGCATGCAAAAATATACAAACGAATATGTAAATACACTTAGCTTTCAGCTCATTGTTAGGTGAAATCTGTGATCGTGGGTTCTCAACTTCTTATCCAGCAAAATAGTTTTGTCTGGTAAAAATTGTAACGTAATGTGTTTGAAAGCAGCGCCTCCTTGTGAACACAGAAAGCATTGCAGTTTGACGTGTTCATCAGATTCTATTGGAATTTGGAGCATGATTTTTATGGAAGCTATTGGCCACATCAATGGACAAATGTCAGACCGTAAGCAATGAAAGATGAAACTATTTAGTATATCAGGCAAAGTTTTATTTCTATCCAAGCACATTCAACTACACAATATCACCAACATGAACAGAGAATGCCCTTCTAAATCACGTATAATATTTCCCATGGCCAGCATAGGAAACATATCTGAAACATATCCAGAAATATATAGGTTTCTCTCTCACTTAAAGAATAAAGACTTTTTTCAGACTCAGATCACAACAATAATAAACTATATAAATTACATTTGGTAGGAAAAATAAATATAAATTATTTTCAGAGTAAATCAATAAATATTTCTGCCCTGCCACTACAAGTTGTTCAAGGTGACAGGCTTCCTTTTTCATGATAATATCCTGTGCATCGTAATTTAGCTTCTCTTGCATAAGGCCATTAACCAAAAATATTCAATATTAAATGTCTAAACCATGACATTGGCATGTATATTCAATGTAATGCAGTTAAAAAAATCAAGTTGTTGGTTATTGTGAACTAAGCAAAGATTTCCATTGTGTCCCATTATAAAACTACTTTTTTAATGCAGTAATCACTAATAACCATCTTCCGCTTACACGCATCAAATGCAGAGCTGTGTGCGACTCTAAGAGCTTCCTTCGACTGAGCGCTTCCTGGCGAAGAGGTGAGTGGGGTCCCTGTTGTGCAGGTTGGGCTGGATCTTGAACATGGGGGGCCAGCGGAAGCCGGTGTGGCCCTCCATCCCAGAAGGCCCGGCGGCAGCAGGTTCGGATGCGCAGGGCTTGTTCTGAAGCAGCTGGAAAAGCGTGGCCATGTCAGGTCCCAGTCTGGACACCAGCCCGGCTCGCACCACCTCCACGGTGTCGTCCTCACACTCCATTAAGCTCTGCAGAAGCGTGCTGTAGTACCTGCGAAGACACAAAAGTACGAGGGATTAGTGTGTACAGTCGAGTCGGCTCATTTTATAAAATAATATTTCATCTAAGTATAGCTCTTTAACAGTGACCAATGTTGATCAAGCTCCAAAAGGTCCAAAAACAATAAAACACTTTGGTCTGTTCCTCACACAAAAATTTCAAATGACTTCAGAAGACTTGTATACAGTATAGTACAAAAGAGCATTTTTTTATTTCATTTTAACTTTAAAATGTACTGTATATTGTATTGTGTTGTAAATTATATTGGAACTTTATTTTAACACCTTATTATAATTTATCAAAAATTTGGCTCGTAATCATTATTTCTTTTTTCACTGTTTATTTTGTTGTGCGTGTTAGTGATTAGGCAAAATTGTATGTAAAGCAAAAATGAAAATAAAGTAAAAAATGTAAACTGAAAAAAATCTAATCGCTATGAACTGCCTTGTATGGATTTTTTTTTGTCAAAAATTGACTTTTTTGTTTCATCGAAGACAAAACCACATGCAAGTGAAAAACATGAGAGTGAGTAAATGATCACATAATATTCCAATCGGATACACAAATAATCTGACAGTAGTGTAAATGTGGTCTGAAATGAAAATCTGAATTTTCATTTTTGCGTGTCCTATCCCTTTAAAGGGTTAGTTCACTTAAATTTTTTTTTTTAAATTAGCCTACATCCTCATTTACTCACCCTTATGTTGGTCCTAACCTGTATGAGTTTCTTCTGTTGAAGAAGATGTTGAAGAATGTTGGTAACCAGACTGTTGAAAGTAGCCATTGAATTCCATAGTAGCGAAACCCCCCACAATGAGAGTCAATGGGTGCCATCAACTGTCTGGTTACCAACATTCTTCAAAATATCTTCTTTTCTCTTCAACAGAAGAAACTCGTACAGGTTTGGGACAACATAAGTGTGAGTAATTTTTTTTTTTCATTTACCATTTTTTTTCGTGTGCTTTATCACTTTAAGTCCGGTAGACCAATCATCACTCACTCCAAAACAAGGTCACACCACACGCTATATTACCTGTTCGGGAAGTGGCTGGGCACTTGGACCACGTCACCAATGGCCTCAGGGTTGGATCGGGCCACTTCGCAGATGTCAAGCTTCTTATAACATTCCTCCTGCACTTCAGCAATCATCTTCTGGAAGGTGGAACAGCGTTTGATGGTCTGGAAGACCTTAGAGGTGATACCGTTGGCGACGCACTTGATGCTCTCTTTCACAAACGTCTTACCCTGGGTGGGGGAATCGAAATGACTTATATTGCTATAAAAGCAAACGGGGGAAATGCAATGTTTAAGGCCCGTTCACACACTATGACGATAACTATAAAGATACGATAGGCTATAGTTTTAAAAATTGTTCTCAGTATTAAAGAATAGCAGAATTCACACTACAGCTACAACGATTACGGCACAGAGAAACGATATAATTCAAATCACTTTCGGAATTTTATCCAGCGGATGACTGATACAAACATTGACAGCCAATCAGAATCCATAACGAATCCTGTAACGAGCTCGAGCATTTAAAGCGACAGACAGACAAGCACGCGCCTAGATTAAACAGAACTATATCGTCTCTGCTGTTCTGAACGCTATAGTTATCGTTCTTGGTGTAAACGGGCCTTTACTTAGAGTAAGTAAATGGTTCTGATTAATTATGTTTTGTACCTTTGTGTTGAACACAGCAGCAGTGTGGAGGAAGACGTTACAGATCTCGTGCATGCCGTCAGTATCGCAGGTCGAGTTTTCCAGACATGCGAATGTGGAGCAGCCGACCTGTAGAGCTCCGTTCAGGCACCGGGCAACCTCAGCTGGAGGACGAAGGAAAATATTTTTTTTTTTGAGAAACAATTGTATTCAGAGCTGTGTAAAAGTAGACATTTTTTGCCACAGAGACCGTCCTGAACGTGTAATATATTTTGCTCAAAGGTGAAACCCAGCAAACACAGAACGTTCCCCCTTACGTTAGGCTATATATATATAGATTCCTGTTTGCTTCTTTTTTTTGAGAACCAAATAAAAACGTTCTAGGAACCTTCTTTTTAGGTTTTATTCTTTGCAACCATAAAAGAACGTTGCAGGGTGGTTATTTTTAAATAACCTAAAAATAACTTATAACGTTAGGGTAACCTTAGTTAGAATAATGTTCTACAATCCATTAAGAAAATAAAGAAAACTTTCATGGCCAACCAAAAACAAACCTTAAAAAAGAACTAGCTGGGAAGTTCTTCAGGAATTTAACCTACAACCTTCAACCTTATAATAACCACTAAGGATCTGAACATTTGCCCATGCATAGGCTACTCTTAAAACATAAACAAAGTGACCATTCAATAAAGAAAATAATACTTACTAGGGCTGTTGGATGAGAACCGTGCTCGTCTTGGTTGTGCAGGTTCCTGACCTGTTTCAAACGCAGATGTAACCAAAACGAGGAGCAAAAGAAATCCGCTTTTCAGAAGCATGTCTGCACCTAGAACCAAAAACAAGTGATGAAAACAAGAGACGTTTGCTGATTCTGTGGGTTTGTGTTTCAGGTTGATGACAGCCTCAGCTTTATACAGATCTTCAGCTGAGCTTGACGGCTCATAAATCCCCACCATCACCAATCAGAACGCAGGATCCGAAAGCTCAAACTTTCCATCTCTTTGTAAATATTCATGGGCTGATAATAATGCAGACCCACCTGCTATGATTTTATCTCCAGTTAGACATTTAAATTCTTTCAGATATTTGAAGTCACCATAAAATCATCATAGACTATTCTTGTTTTATGTAATTTTGCAGTTTTTATTTTGAATGATTTATCTGTGCACATTATTATTATTTTTATTTAATGTGCCATCATAATCTTTAATCAAAATAACTTGCCCTCTGTCTTGCAACATATAGGCTGTGTCTGAAATCGCATACTTTCTCTCTAGCTACTTTTTTTGAAAAAGTAAATATTTCACGACAGCTAAAAAAGTACATTCTAGTATGAGTGTGTGTAGTATGAATGTAATTTGGACATTCACCATTTTGTCATCGTGATCTACCAGCATCAATTGCGTCACAAAATCTTTCCCGTGGTTGGCCTCATGATAGTAAAGTGTCCATCGTATGCACTCTTCAAAATCTACCTGGAAGTGGTAGGCCATCCGGGTACTTTTTGTGTAGACTTTTATGAATACTGTGAATTTGGACACTTCTTTTGTCACGTACTGTTTTCACCCTCTATATAGTTGGCAGCCCTTTACTTTTCTCTGATGACATGGTTACTGTTTGTCACTTACATGTGATCGACCAATAGGAAATGACAACCATGCAATGGCGTCCAATCAATTCCCTATGGACAAAATCAAGTTCTACTACATTTTTTTCTTGTTCGAAAAGCCGCTTCACTCTGATATACATCACTTACATTTAATGGCGACTTAATTTTCTTAATTTATTCCATTTCTTAAAATTGCACCTTAGCATATCTAATTAATTAAAAACAAACTATCATTAAAAAAACCCTCAGATTTCTTGTCATTCTAAATGATGTTTGCTTCACATTCTCATCTGGAGAATCAAGATGATTTACGTTGTTCTCTAACAATATTATGATGTTCCCAATGATATCCCTCTAAAGCAAGTCACGCTCAATGGCTTCTTTGTAGAAAACACTGCTTGTTTGGTTTAGATTTAATTTCACTGTGATTTACTGTATGCACATCTCTCTTATTTGATGCTCTTTGCTGTTGTTCTCAAAGAGAATTCAGGGAGTTTTTTGACACCTGGCACAGGTAATTGTGCTAAAGGTATAAAGCTTCATCAAAACAGACACATTTAGCTTGTCAGAACTGGTCATGTGGTTGACTAAACATCCGTTCCCACAGGATCTGAAGGAGAAGCGTTTGTAAGCGTCTAATCAGGGGATCTTGCAAAGGCTAGGAAGTGATGTGTTTTCCATGATGAACTTCATTAGCCTAAAGAAATTTCCTCCCCTAAAGGGTTAATTACTGATAATGATCAAAGCTCTCACTGGTTTCTTAGAGGGGGGCTGGAGACGCAGCTATTTTGGTTTTATTACCTTTGTTCACACAAATGAATGCAGTTTGTTACTGAAGTAGGGCAGGAAAACTCACACCCACATCTTTACTAAATAGCATGATTGAGGAACAAACACACACGCGCTGCGCGCGCGCACACACACACACACACACACACACACACAGCCTTTAATTTTCCAATAATCCATTGAATCTCGGGCTATATATATATAAATGTCGATTTTTCAACCACACAAAAAAAGCTGAATGTGATGATTGTGCCATAAACACCTTTAGCAGGTTCTACATCAAGTTGGTGGCAGAAAATGTAAATATTTGTACAGCACACCTTCAGTAAATTCAACCTGCATGAGAATTCATCACCATTCAACCTTTAATTTCCCACAAAATGAGGAAGAATCTTAATCTAAGAAAGTGGGCTCCAAAAGTCTGAGATGATATTGGAAATCTGGGATATTTTCTCTCCCATTTAAACCTGGAAATAATCAGAAAGTTGTAGATTTTGAAGAGTAAAATTTTATTTTTTTACAGTGTCCTTACACATGTTAAATGTAGTTAATTACTATAAATTGTGCATAATTATATGCAACTAACCCTAAAACACACCCAGTTAATTCTCATTACTCCGTACTTAAATGTAGGCTACAAATACACTGTAAAACGGACTCCTTAAAATAAAGTGTAAACTTTTTTTTTTTACTATTGTTACTATTAAGAAAATAAGTGACAATGAGCATGTGAACGTTAATTCTTTCTTCCATAAAAGCACAGTTGGATAACATGCTGTCCTCAAAAAAAAGGATAACAGGCTTAGCAAATAAGAACTGTAAAAAATATTAATACAAATGCTGATATTATAAATACAAATGCTAATATTATAATGAAATTCTTGTATTAATATAAATTTAAATAATTTTACTCAGACTTCTGGACTTCATTGATGGCTTTAATGATCAACACAGCAACACATTTCAGCACAATTTTCACTAGTTGAAAGTTATTTCTTGATATCTGAATATTTCATTTCTGATATCTGAACATGTATTTCTGATATCAATAATTAGGAGAGTAATTTCAGATATGTAAAATGGCTTTCTTACTAGTAACCATCATTCATGACATCATAAATTAACATGGTCACTAATGACAATGGAATTATATCAAAAATAATAGTAGCAATTCAATTGTTGATTTCAAGAACAGACATTTGCACTATTTAGCCTACCACAAAATTATTGATCAATAAAAAAATATGATTTTTACTAAGAATTGTATTTATTATGTAATATTTCTATCTAGTAAACAAAACAAAAACAGTATCCTGAGAAAGAATAAAAGTCGGCTTGCCTTACACTGCAGGTTTATTAATGTTCAGTCTCATTATTAACGAGAGGCTAGTTTGCAGTGAGTGTCGGATACAGTAGAAGCAGCGCACACTATTGAGGTGAGGGTAGTGGAAAATGCAGATATTTTAAGATAATTATCAGGAGATGGCAGCAGGTTATGAAGCTTGAGGTAACTATATGTGTGAACTATAATTATTTGTTGTTGTCTTTACGACTGTTTCATTTCTGCCACCCCATTCTCAACACAGTTAGTGGTGCGTCAGATGGCGCTGCCTACATGCGGAAGAGAAACCAAGGAACCACCGGGAATGTCACGAATCAGAAGCCTACAGCCGTCAGGCTTTTCTGCTCATTCAGTCGGTGGATTTTAATACAATTATCGTAAGAATTAGGGCGTTTGGTGGTAACATGGGTTAGCTTAGGTCTAGATGCGGTAAACTACGGTGACATAGCCAAATTCTGTATCTTTTGCTTCTCC
Source organism: Chrosomus eos (assembly GCA_036326025.1). Taxonomy (NCBI): domain Eukaryota; kingdom Metazoa; phylum Chordata; class Actinopteri; order Cypriniformes; family Leuciscidae; genus Chrosomus; species Chrosomus eos. Next base: position 25,085,584 of record CM070841.1, read on the forward strand.
GCCGGGAAAATGAAGTGTATGCCCGGTTCGTTTCAGGTGCACGCCGCATACAACGGGCATTTTATCACCTTCCTCTCTAAGACCATAAACGACTGCCAACCCGATGCATCCCTTCAGTTCACTTCGGTAAGGTCTCGTGTGTTCATAAATGCATGCGATTGTGTAGGCTACATTAATTGCTTTTTTGATAAGGACATGAGGAGAGTATTACATAAGTTCAGTGTGAAGGCTGTGTTTCTTTTTTACAGTCTATGGTTTCAACCTACTGAGCTGCCTACCTAGACAGCATTGCTCAATAATGTCTGTCTGCAGAGCCGCAGAGCCACAGTTTCACCCCAGCAGTTTCACCCCAGCAGTTTTACCCCACGCATGCGCAGTTTTTATCACAACAGGTTTACCCGTGCGTTTTGGTTTATTTGAAATGATTGTACATAGTTGTCATTTGTTTTATCTGTGTTCAAGTTTACACCTTAACCACAGGCAGATTTAATTAACTTAAGAATAATTCATATATTGACTTAGACTAATAGTTCGCATTTGAATGTCTAATCGGAAGTTTGTGTGGCTGAAAAACGTAAGAGATTAAAGTGTTCATGACACAAGCATTGTTTTATTTCAGTAAAGGACCCGGAAGGCCTGCGAGCAAGGAGCAAAAATAACTAATAAGCAAAAATAATCAACGCAGTCTCATGAAAGTGCGTATCAATACCACGTATGTTATTTCTCGTGCCATTTATACGGCAAAAATGTTATTTTCGTGCATTTGCTACGCACTGAAAACCCCTTGGGTAGGATTAGGGGGGGGTGGGCGTATTACACGCCATAAAGTGCGTGTCATATGCACGCGAAAACTGCGTATCATAACAATAACTATTAGATCGTTTCAGGACAGAACAGAGTGACCGCGCATACGCGGGTAAAACCCATAGACTGTAAAAAGGTAAAACCAAACTGTTGTATTGAAACTACGCATGCGCGGGTAAAACTGTTGTAGTGAAACTGCGCATGCGCGGGGTAAAACTGCTGTAGTGAAACTGCGCATGCGCGGGGTAAAACTGCTGGGGTGAAACTGCTGCTGGGGTAAAACTGTGGCTCTGCGGCTCTGCAGACAGACCCTTCTCGCATTGCTCGACATCGTAGGAGAATTTGTGCAGCCGAGGAGAGCGTCGAACCCGGCTCCGCCCGGCTCTAGAATGCTTGATTCTGATTGGTCAATAGTTACGCCTTAGGTGCATAAAATTATTTTTGGAAAATTATCGCTAAAATTGATATTTCGCCACTACATACCAGCCTTAGTTTTAATCCTTTCATAACTTTCGAGAAATGTCTAGAAAAAAAATCTATAAGAGTAATGTTGTTGTTAAAATTGTTCGTTAAAGAAAAGTACATTTTTCTATGTGGATTGTGGAGTAATAGTAATTGATTTTTGCGGCTTCAGTCTAACCTATTGGACTATTTTTCTCAAAGACCACCTGTTGTGATTTTAATTACGCTTCTAATGTGCTGTTTGAATGTTTGTCCGCTTTGAATGGAGATTAAATGTAGATGGTGGGAGGACAGTGGATTTAGACTGCTCAAACATAAATCCCAGTATGTAGGTTTTCTTAGTATCTTGTACCGTTTTGGTGGATGAAATGTTTTGGGCTTTAGTTGGCGGTTGCCCTCTTTAGCTCTACGTCCCATGTCAAAGTCCCTTTAAGTCTTTTCACCTTTCTTTTACGGTCTATGCTTTTCACTCGGTGGCCATCTTTAAAACGCCTCTCGGGCAGATCAGTCCATGCAGCTTCTATCTCTTTGAATGGGAAAACATCAAATTCTCCAAAGTCTGCTCAATTTTCTGAGAGTCTGCCTCCGTTAACGCTGTATGGATGTTTTGTCACATGCTTCTTGGCGAAGATTTTTCACTACTCCAATGAAAACATTGTTGCTAGTGATAAACTCTGGATCTTTCAACAGACACCAGGATCGGTGGATCATACCGTTTAAGCCCCGCACATAGGCCGACATAACTGCTGAAGCCTGTTTTTCACGGTGGCATAAAACTGACGGAGAGCCTGGTCAAAGTCCTTTTAGGCAAGTCATGCCACTCGACCGCCATCTTGGCAACGCCTCCGGGCAGCTATTTGGGACTAACAAGACCAGGCTCCTATCTAAATGAATGGGCAGAGAGTCAGAACTGCACTTTCACTTGTCACCGGGACATAAAAACTGCATGTATAGAAACAGCAGTAAAATATGATAAAAATCGCTGAAAAAGTTTGATGACTTTGCCCCAAAATAAGGTTTAAAACGCCTTTTCCCCCACAGGTAATACTTTTACTACGCATGCGCAAGGGTTCACGACACCAACACGCAATGTCTCGCTCTCTCCCTCTCTGCCGTGCGCGCGCTACACGGTTTGAAGCACACTCGGAGATTTGAACTAATTTGCGGGCATCAGGGAGCCGCTATCAATATGAGGGAGACTTGTGGTTCTAAAACCACATAGTCTGTTTAACAGCTAGCTTAATTTCTTGACTTTTCCAGCATTTTAATTTCGCTTTCGCCTTGACCATCTCTACCACTCATACACGCTAGCCCACCCATTAAAGGGTTAGTTCACCCAAAAATAAAAATTCAGTAATTAATTACTCGCCCTCATGTCGTTCCAAGCCTGTAAGACTTTCGTTCATCTTCGGAACACAAATGAAGATCTTTTTAATGAAATCTGAGAGCTTTCTGTCCCTCCACTGACGGCTACGCAACTGACATTTTGACGCTTCAAAAAGTTCATAAAGAGATCTGAAGAAACTCGATCGCTTTATGATGAACAGATTGAATTTAGGCTTTAGCCTATTTGGAAAGTATGCATCTAATCATCTAACATGTGGATGAAGTATAAATAATTCTTACATTTCACAAACATCTGCCTTACAGACTAATTTAGCGAAAATTAGCTAAAACAATTATGAATGGCAAATTATGGATACTGCACTTTAACCTATTATGTCACAAAGCTTTTATTGCCTTTTAAGTTATTGTCTTTTTGTGTTTTTGATGTTATGTCTACATAATCACAAGCAATAAATCTTTTAATTAATAATCTTGCTTGCACCTTAAACATGAGGAAAAAAGAGTATATATTTATAGACATCATTTGCAGTATCATGCTTGATTATGTAAGGAACTTATCTTCTTAAATTTGACAATTTTTTCAGAGTATTTTCAAGTTTTACGAGTGTTAATTGTGTCTTTATCGATTGATTTTAGGTCCCAGTTTACAGATACTGACATGGACTATGAGAGGCCTAATGTCGAGACCATTAAATGTGTGGTGGTGGGAGACAATGCTGTGGGCAAAACGCGGCTGATCTGTGCCCGAGCATGTAACGCCACTCTTACGCAGTACCAGCTACTCGCCACGCATGTGCCCACCGTCTGGGCCATTGACCAGTATAGAGTCTGTCAAGAGGTCTGGATTTTAATCTTTCCGCTCATGACACTTCAAAAGCATAAGATAAGTATTGTAACCCATAATTCCAATTCTTGTGCCTGTTTTTGAAGGTTCTGGAGCGCTCCAGAGATGTAGTGGATGATGTAAGCGTGTCTCTTCGATTATGGGACACTTTCGGAGACCACCACAAAGACCGTCGCTTTGCTTACGGCAGGTGTGTTTGTGGACCGTTTTTTGGGAAATGGAACAACATCTGAAATATTCTTTTGAGGACATCTTAAATGTTTTATCTTGTGTTTGTACACCAGGTCTGATGTGGTGGTCCTGTGCTTCTCCATCGCCAACCCCAATTCTCTCTTTCACGTGAAGACCATGTGGTACCCAGAGATCAAGCACTTCTGCCCTCGCGCCCCAGTCATCCTGGTGGGCTGCCAGTTAGACCTGCGTTACGCTGACCTGGAGGCTGTTAATAGGGCACGGAGGCCTCTTGCCAGGTGAATTGTTGTTGAAAATTTTCAGTCTGGGATTTAAAGATTTGGGAGATTTTGTGCTCATTATGCTAATTTAAAATGGCTAGTCTTTCTCTTCCTGGATTAAAAAAAAAAAAAAAATATGTGCAGATGTATATATATATATATATATATATATATATATATATATATATATATATATATATATATATATATATATATATATTCAATAAAATGGTGTCTAGAAAAAAATATATATATATTGTTAAAATCGTTATGTTACCATTTAAAAGCTTTTGGTCTGTAAGATTTTTTAAATGATTCAAAAAAATTGTCTTCTCACCACAGCTGCCCCTTTTCGATCAAGAATACAGTAAAAAGCGTAATATTGTGAAGTATTATTACAATTTAAGTAACTGTTTTCTATTTGAATGTATTGTAAAATGCAATTTATTCCATTGATCAAAGCTGAATTTTTAGCATAATAACTCCAGTCTTCAGTGTCAAATGATCCTTCAGATATCATTCTAATATGCTGATTTAGTACGCAAGAAACATTTCTTATTACTATCTATGTTGAAAACAGTTGAGTTGCTTAATATTTTTGTGGAAACCATGATAATTGTTTTTAGGATTATTGGACGAATAGAAAGTTCAAAACAACAGCATTTATTTGAAAATTAAATATTTTGTAACATTAAAATGAAATATTTTGTAACATTACAAATGGCTTTACTGTCACTTTTGATCAATTTAATCCATCTCTGCTGAATAAAAGTATTAATATGAATTTCTTTCAAAAAACATAATCTGTATTAAAAAAAAGTAATTTACTGCAGAAAATAAAAATAAAAATGATTAGAAATATCTCTATATTTCAAATATCACATGCTTCTCTAACTCTAACTCAAAAGTATTATAAATATAAAAAATGTCTTTATATTGTAAATATTTTCTCTAAATTTTGAGTATAAAAATACTAATAAGTATAAATGTTTCTATATTAATGTCACCTGCTTCTGATTAGGAATAGCAGGAAATTAGTTGTCTGTGCGTCTTTGGCTTGCTTTATTCCAGACTATTTAATTGACTAAATTGATGTATTGAGGGTGTTTTTAATTAATGTAAGAATGTAACAAATACAGTATGTAGCATTCACATTAAAGATATTGTATTACATCCTTTTTGTTGACATTTCTCCATCAACCAACTTTACAGACCCATCAAAGCAAATGAGATTCTTCCTCCTGAGAAGGGTCGCGAGGTGGCCAAAGAGCTGGGTGTGCCGTACTTCGAGACCAGCGTTGTGGCTCAGTTTGGAGTGAAGGACGTGTTTGATAACGCCATTCGCGCTGCTCTCATCTCACGGCGCCACCTGCAGTTCTGGAAGTCTCACTTGAGGGATGTCCAACGGCCTCTTTTGCAGGCTCCTTTCCTGCCTCCGAAGCCTCCTCCGCCCGCTATAGTCATCCCGCCACCTCCGTCCACCACTGAGGAGCACCCGGCCCGGCTGCTGGAGGAGCCTCTGTGCGCTGATGTAGTTCTGGTCCTCCAAGAGCACCAGCGAGTCTTCGCTCATAAAGTCTACCTCGCCACGGCCTCTTCAAAATTCTACGACCTTTTTTTCCAGGATGTGAAGGCAGAGGCTGAAGGCAAGCAACCTCCCGGTCGGGAGCTCCCTACACGGGCCGCCAGCTTTGACATGTGTGAGAGCAGCGATGAAGAAAGCAGGGTCAACCTCAGGGCCTGCATTAGTGACGGGACCCTGACCGGTGCAGACTCTGATGGGATCCTGGAGGGTGGGCGCGGGGGGCGACTTCTGTCGTCTTTGGGTCGGGCTTTCGTCGGCATCAGGAGAGAAACGGTCCAGGACCCCGTCACGTTCATCTCCCGGCCAATGACGGTGGTGCACATGGACCCGTCGGTGTTGCTCGGGCCGTTTCGCGTGGTCATGCGTTACCTATACACTGGACAATTGGACGAGCACGAGAAGGACCTGATGCATATCGCCCACATCGCCGAGCTGCTGGAAGTGTTTGACTTGCGCATGATGGTCGCCAACATCCTCAACGACGAGGCCTTCATGAACCAGGAGATCACAAAGGCTTTCCATGTGCGACGGACCAATCGGGTGAAGGAATGCTTGGCTAAAGGAACTTTCTCAGGTTAAAGTTGGTTTTATCTCATTGAATTGTGAATTAGTTTAATTATTTTTTTATTAACTATTGTAAAATAGTGATGGGCGCTTTCAAATCACTGCTTTGTGAAGCTTTAAAACATTTGCAAATCATTTGTTTCGAACCAGCGTTTTCAGGCTGCCAAAGTCACATGACTTTAGTAAATGAGGATTCCTTAAGGCCTGTTCACACCGGGACGAATTTCGCACGCGTTATTCGCCGACGTTTAACGCCTCGTGACTAAACAAAGGGCGCCAATGTGAGTGTTCACACCGACGCGTAAAACGCAGCGCGTAAAAGTGTACTTTTTAAAAAAACGCCTCGGGTTCGTTTTTTCAGTTTGACGCGCCGCGTCAAAAACTATCCGACCAATGAGATTGGCGCTTTTGCTCACGTGTCTGGAGCTTCTGAAGTTACAGTAAAACACAACTTGGGGGCGCTCAAACACAAAACGGTCTTGCCGAGCACACATACGTAATGGCGAAGAAGATATACAGCGTCTACTACACTCTGCCGGGAAGAAATAAGACGAGGAAGAAGCAAGGCCAGATGAATGTAGAGCTGCTGGTCTTGTTGGTGTCTATATAAAGAGACACCAACGAGAATAAAGAACTGTGTGACAAACGCGACAAACTTGCTCTCTTCTTCTGAGTGACAAGCGAGTGTCAGAAGCACTTTGTGGACCGGGGTATTTCTGTACATTAAGCGCCATCTAATGTCAGGGAATGAATTTGCATGTTCACTCGGCTCATCGACAGCGAAAAACGCTTGGGTGTGAACACAAAAAACGCGTTGAAAAACGCTGACGAATAACGCGAGCCGATATTCGTCCCGGTGTGTACGAGCCTTTACGTTGATACTGTTTCAGATTTTCAATGGTTCGCCACTAGGTCTCTGTGAACCAATGAACTAGTGTCTATGTCGTTTTTACCTGATCTTGGATCAGTTTTATAAGTTTGTTGTCATTTTAATGACACATTTTTATTATAAAAAGGAAGAGTTGTAGCAAAGTCCCTTTAAGTTAACTTGGCAGCTATTTTATACCAGCTCCTATCTCTTTGAAAGGGGAAACATCAAATTCTCTAAAGCTGTTCACCAAGCTTACAATTCAATTTTTATATTTGAAATGAAATCACCAATGAAATCATGTGCTGTCATAAGCGCGCATCTCACAACGTTGACAATTTCTATAGCAAGTGACACAAGGACTTTTAATAATTGGCGATTGGCTCTTTTATTTAGAAGGCGGGACGTATTCTGCAATATTGCGCATTGCACTTTTTCCATTCATAGTAATACGAGTGCACCATCTTAAAGCCTTTGGTTGTTGTTAATAGTCTTATTATTTTATGGAGATAATGTTATTATTATCTCCATAAAACAAACAAAACAAGCCCTACAGTTGAATAAAAAACACATAAATAAATGTAATGGTATAAGATGATTTATTAATTGCATTTAATATATTACACTTTTTCAACAACATATTGGTTTGTAACGGATGTTTTTATGCATGTTTGATGTAGTTTTCGTTGCGTTTAAGCCATTCTGTTTCGAGTGCTTCCAAACAGTGAATCATTTTGCGAAGCAATTGGTGGATCATGAGCTGCGCATGTGTAAAAGAACACAGTGCCACGCTTCAATCTGAAACATGCAGCGCATATATTTAATTAAATCACAGCCTTTGATATTTGATAATTGCACTAAACGATTACAGTTCACCGTGCAGCCCTATTGTAAGATCCTAATGTTGTCTGTTTTTGCTGCATCAAAGATTTCTTTCTTTGTATCCCAGATGTGGTGTTTAAACTGGATGATGGTACCGTACAGGCCCACAAACCCCTGCTCATCTCTAGCTGCGATTGGATGGCAGCCATGTTTGGTGGGCCTTTTGTCGAGAGCTGTACTAAAGAGGTAAATGCTGCATTTTAAAGAAGTGACCCATTCATGCACAACATTTATAAACATCACTGTGGAAAAGAGAAATCAATTGCGAAACTGTACATTTTGTTCACTTTTTCCTGTGTCCTCTGAGAGAAGATTTCAAACAGTGTTACATTGATATTTGTGTAGAAGTTAATGTTATCTTCAAAGACGTGTTGTGGTTTCACAGGTGTTGTTCCCAAATACGACCCGTAGTAGTATGCAGGCTGTGCTGGAGTATCTCTACACGGGACGCTTCTGCTCCAGACCTGACCTGGACGCCATGGAGCTCATTATCTTGGCCAATCGCCTCTGCTTGCCTCACCTGGTCGCCCTCACAGGTCTGACGACTGATCATCATGTCAAAAATGTACATAAGAACTAACAAGGATTATAGAGTTTATAGAGCCTGTCCCCAAAGTTTTGAACGGTAGTGTAAATATCATGTTTATATGTTGTCATCCCTTTTAAATGAACTAATAATGAACATCATTCACTCTTTTCATGCATTGAAAGAGCAGCATGAACATTGTGTTTCACTGAAGAAAAAAGTCATACAGGGTGAATAAATGATGTAATTGTGTATTGATTGTGTTTTGCTGCAGAGCTTCATACTGTGACTGTTCTGAAGGAGTCTGCCGCCATGGGCACGGACATTGACGGAGATGTGCTGGTATATCTGGAGATGGCTCAGGTAAAGTTCTATGGAAGGCGTAAAACCATACAATGTTCGTCCAATCATTGCATTGGGTCCGATGTTCTACCTGCCTGTCAACGTATGTATTTTCATACCTCCGCGCACCTGCTCACACAGACATCACACGTCATCAGGGTGTTTCCTGCTATGCAGAGTTGGATGGGTGGGATCTTATGCTTTCAAAGCTAGCTTGCTTTTGTTAGCCTTTCCGAAAATTGCCTACTTTACCTTTAAGATTTAGTGCATTGGTTATTTAAAGGATAATTCCGGTATTTAGCACTTTGAGTCTCTTTTCTAGTTTGTTTTGGATGAACTAGAGTGGTGGAACACGATGGGCTCTGTCTCGACTTTTTGACAATTTTAGAATCGCCTCTGTGCACTTCAGAGTGGCTGTCTATGAGCATACTGAAACATGACCCTTAACGTTAGCTCTCAAAACTGTGCAACTCACTGAGTGGTTAGTGGTGTTCGTTGATGATTAAAAACCAATATATCGGCGCAATGTATGCTTTCAATCCGTGTTATTTACTATAGTAGAACTATTTTTTTCAGATACCTCACAACCGCGTATAAACTTCCGCTCTATATTTGAGTCTGAAGCGTTAGCACACTCCCGACCACGTGATGGCGACAACCAGGAGTTAAAGTGGGCCGGAACGGCGTTCCGGCACCTCAGATAAATTAATAAATAAATAGATTCATTAACCCTCTGGGGTACTTCGGTCGTTTCTGACCGGAATTTTTTAAATAAAAAATTATTAAAAATCGTAGCTTCATCGGAATGGTACGAAACTTGGTGACTTTTGTGGTACTTTGTATACGAACACACAAAACAATTGGGGACAGGATTTGAAAAGTCTAAGTGGTCGTAAAAAATTTTAGTCACACTTGGGGTCTTCGGGTCAAAAATGACCGGCCATAGGAAATGAATGGAAAATTGGCAAAAATATGAAAATACAGAGTTTATTTGTGCGTACAATCTACAAATCAGCCACGATGCAGGAAAAAAGCACACAACAGTGAAGGGGGAATCTCTAAAACATCAAGAGTGCAAAACAGACAAATACACTCACACACACACACACTTATACACACAAAAACACATGCATGTACACAAATGAATGTGTGTCATTGCAAAAGCTAATTTTGTGAAACGTGTGAAATAAAAGCAATTATTCATCAATGTAAGAAATAAAGCGCACAGCAATGAACGCATGAGACTGTAAACAATCAAGGTTGCAAAATAGACACACACACACACACACACACACACACACACACACACACACACACACACACACACACACACACCACACACACACACAGGGAAATATGAGACTGGTGAAACTGTAACAGAGAAATGTGAGAATATGTGAAATAAAATCAATGAATCAAATAAAGGGGAGACATTGGGTCCAAAATGCAAAGGTCACACACTATGTCTCTCTCTCTCTTGAACACACACACACACTCACACACACACACACACACACACACACACACACACACACACACACACACACACACACACACACACACACACACACACACACACACACACAGTGTAAGATCAAACGATGGAATTCTTAGTAACCTCCAGGCCTATTGCAGCAATATGTACTCTTTTTATGCGTTTATTAGAGGTTGAATTCAAACAAATACTGCCAAACCACCCATACTACTTCTGAATAGGATGTCTGCTTCATAAATTGTATGAAAATTATGGAAATACATGGTTCAGATCACTCAAAACATATATGAAAATGGAGGCGCCCTTATATGGTCAGTAAGGAAGCTTGGCTTTCCATCTAGTGAAAAAGTTTGGTATGCGCCACAATAAAATCTTGACTGAAAGCTTATTTTTTGAGATATCAACCTAAAATTTGGAACACAACTTCTTAAGATTTTTGGCTTTCATTTTCTTGCAGTTTTAGAGTAAAATATATTTTACGCCCTTATATGGTCAGTAAGGAAGCTTGGCTTTCCATCTAGTGAAAAAGTTTGGTATGCGCCAAAAAATCTTGACTGAAAGCTTATTTTTTGAGATATCAACCTAAAATTTGGAACACAACTTCTTAAGATTTTTGGCTTTCATTTTCTTGCAGTTTTAGAGTAAAATATATTTTGTAATATATATATTTTATATAAAATGTGAATAATTAAATTTTTACATTGTTCATTTTCATTAACTCAAACTTACATAACTTTTTTTCTGTTTCACTTTCATAATTTATTTCAATTCTACAATATTCTGGCAAATGTCTTCTTTAAAACAAGACCAACCATAGGTCTATATTCCAAAGCATTCTTGAATTACAACCATTTAAGTTTGGATAGTGATTTTCATGTATATGCGAAAAGAATAGAATTTTTATTTTATTTTTTAAAAAATAAAATAAAACAACCAAACAAACAAAAAACTTGACAAAAATAGTCTTTGAGAATCACTTATTATAAATTAAAATCCACAACCTGAAAAAAATAGGCAAATATGTGCAAAAACAACTAGAATTCACAAGCCTTTCTACAGTGGCTGTAAATCCATCTAGTGGTCAAAATATGATATTGCATGATAATTATGCACACTACATCCACCAGATGGCTCCAATGTGATTTAAAAAAATGTTTTCTATAGGCCAAGGATCCACTTTAACCTGAAATACAGCATTAACTAAAAAATAATAAAAATAATATATATATATATTTTCTATTATATTCAATGGGAAAAAATTGATCATAATTATTGCATAAATATTAATTATTTTCATAAAATTCTCTCAAAACACCAAAAAAAAAAAGAAAAAATATTATTGAACAAAAATAAATTTCATTGATTTTACTGAAAAAAAATAAACATTGATTTCAGGGGTCCGGTCACTTTTGACCGCGAAGGTCCTGAGTGTGACTCCAAAATGAAGAACCCAATCTCAACGAATCTCGCTGGTCCGGATATGGGCCGACCGACCGGCCGACCTTTCTCCCCGCTGAAGGCGCGATTACAAATGCGTGAAATGCACTCACGGTGGTTGTGCGCGGTAAAGTTAGTTTTAGGTTCGATATTTCGCCTGACATTTGTTTTCCCTAGCCACTGTTCTATAGGGTCTTACAAAGATATCAATAGCAGGATTAGTTTTAACATTATGTAACCATTAATTTGTATATCGACATTAAATATTCGTTTAAAATCACCATACGTGCATTAATGCTGCATATTTATAATACCGGAGAATGCTTTGACGCGATTGCACAGCGCATGATGAGGGAACGTCTGCCAATTACACCAACTGCGTTAAACGTAGCCTATAATTTGTATTATTTAAAATTACTTTTCAAATTATAAAGCTTGTAGAAGGTTCCTATTGGCAATACTGACCTGGTAGCCTTGAGTAAATTAACTTGTTTAAGAAAATGATTCATAAAACATATAAATATCAGTTGAGCCTATATGTTTACTTTCTTCACTGACACAGACGAAAATGAAAAGACTATCAGTCAAAGTTCAGCTTAGGAGGGGGAAGAAATAGGGCAGGATAAGGAGACTGAGAGAAAAAGAAAGATGAAGATGAAGAGAAATCTAAATTTTTTCGGGGGAGCATGCCCCCGAACCCCCCTAACTATCTCACATTTAAATGCACATGTCTGTGGGTGGGGCTGATGTGTGGGGTGGTAATGTGGGCTGGCGTGGCTACAGTGCCAGGGCTCAATTTTGGGGTTTTGTGTAAAGCAATTTCAACATAGTGTCGTTATCATATGAGTGTAGATGGGCCGAAATAAAAACATTAAAATATAAAGTAAATAAGTGATACTTGGTGCCACAGCGACACTCTTGTCCCAAAAAGTATTGCTATACCACGATACTCAATATGTTGTCCCACGGTGAGTCATTTTCCCTGTTGCACCTACACAAAATTTGAGGGTTCCCCCACCTGCCAAATCCCACTTTAACCACTGGCGAAAACCACTTTGCCGCAGTTGCTCTGCTCACGCTAGCCTTCTGAGAGACGGAGAACCGAGCGAAAAGACTACAACAAAATGTAAACAGACCCTTTTCCGTATCTGGTAGCGCAGTAATATCAACGAGCACTGAGTCCTTCAACAGACATCAATGGAATTTTAAAAAATGCCAAATAAAACACGACAGAAACTGTATTTCGCTATGCTACTTGTTTTGGAACATCAACGAACACCACTAACCACTCGGTGAGTTGCACAGTTTTGAAAACTAGCGTTAAGGGTTGTTTTAAGGACATGTTTCAGTATGCTCGTAGACAACCACTCTGAAGCACTCAGAGGCGATTCTAAAAGAGTCAAAAAGTCGAGACAGGACCCATCGTCAAAATTTCTAAGTCCACCACTCTAGTTTATCAAGAACAAACTAGAAAAGAGACTCAAAGTGCTAAATACCGGAATTATCCTTTAAGTGAAGTTTTCAAGTTAGCATTTCCTTTATTGATTAACCGAGCTGTTGTGCAGCAAGAGCTGAGACTCTGTCGTATATGCCTGCGATTATGTTACAAGGAAACTAAGAAAGAATCTGCATGACTAAGGAAATAATGGGTTTCCTGCAAACAGTACAGTAACCCGTGCTCTAGGATTTGATGTGAAGTCAGACACATTTTTGCTGCATTCCTGTGAATGTTCACATGGTTCATTCTGTCATGCCTGAGTGGTCAAGCTGAGTCACTTGATTGATTTACTAAAGACTCTTAGGAACGTGAAACATTTCTTCACTTTTGTGTCTCAGGCACTCTCTGTCAGTAAAATGTGTTCCTGTTTTTGACTGAAACTAAACAGTATGATTTATAAAATGCAATTAACAGAGCTTGAGTTTCATTGGTAAACAGTGAAAAATGAGCTATCTCACCCTAATGTCATTACAAACTCTTCCGTGGAACACAAATGGACATATTTAGCATATTGTTCAAAGGACCAAAAGAAACACCATGAAAAGTCGGTAAGACATCCATATGGTTATATTTCACGTCTTCTGAAGCCATACGATAGCTTTGATAGCTGTTCCCATTACTGTAGCTTTCAAATCCCATTAGTGCTTTATGGCACTAGTTTTTTTGGCAACGGGACACAAGAAAACCAGGAAGAGAAATTGAACAAAAATCGTACCAACCCAGTCATATGTGTTTGAAAAAACAGCCTAAATTATGATTTTTGGGTGAATTATTCCTTTAAAGAACACTCAATTTACATGTTGTCATGTGATTTCAGTTCCACTGTGCCTACCAGCTCACCGATTGGTGCCTTCACCACATCTGCACCAACTACAACAATGTGTGCCGCAAATTCCCCAGGGACATGAGGGCCAAATCAGCAGGTAGTACATGAAAACTTTGTCTTTTGTTTTTTTTAGCCTGTCCAGAAGTTAGTTTTTAACATGTTTTTGCTTTGGATGCATTTTCAGAGAACCAAGATTACTTCGAGAAGAACCGCTGGCCTCCGGTCTGGTACCTGAAGGAGGACGACCACTACCAGAGAGCACGGAAGGAGCGGGAAAAGGAGGACTACCTGTTGCAGAAGCGGCAGAGCAAGCGTAAATGGGTGCTGTGGAATCTTCCGCCCTCCCCTTCGAACCCCTCTTCATCTTCCTCTCCGTCCTCATCCTCCTCTGCTATCATCTGAAGAGACGAGGGGGACAAGTCCTGCTTTTTCCACAGGGTTGAAATCTCAGCTGGTTTCAGATCAACATCTCATCAACCGTGCTTTGAAGTTCTTGGTGCTTGAAGTCCTGTGTACAGGCATCATGTAGGGCATGGCCGCCAAACAGGTCTAAATGTGAAATGTTTACCAAATGTGACTATAGTCGTTCTGCTGGTACGTAAAACAGGTAGGCATCTCATCTTAAAAACAATGAAGAAACCCTTGGTGTATTTTTGTGATCTAGATTCTAGATTCAGTGGTTCTCAACTTGGTTTTGCTTTACAACTCAGATTTTACATTAGACAACAAATGGTGACGCAACATTGTGCCAAAATTGTTCATCATATGAAAATCAATTGGATTGAACACTGTGTGGTTGACCATTGTTTGGCCCCGTGTTATAATATTGTTTATATAGTATTTTTCATAGTACGTATTGAATTAGCTTCTTATATTTAGATTTTCAGTTTTCATTTAAAAGTAATTTGTCTCATTACATTTTGGTAACACTTTACAATAAGGTTCCATTTGTTAACATTAGTTACATACACAACTACAATAATTAACATGAACAACAATTTATTAATCTTAATGTTATTTCAACATTTACCAATACATTATTAATAATCAAATCGTATCTTTATTATTTAATGGACCAGAGTGAACTATTAATGAACAGCTGTATTTTTTTTAAAACAAAGATTAATAATAATGTTAGTTAATGCATTAACTGATGGGACTTTATTTTAAAATGTTACCGTTTTATATATATGTGATATATATAACTGATATTTATGTTTTATTTCAGCTTTATTTTAGTTACCAGAAACATTTGAATAAGTTTAGTTGAAATAACATTACTTGTTTGGGCAGACATCAAGACCAAAAGAGATTTCTAAATTTTCAAATATTAAGATTTCAAATATTTTGCTATATTAACTACTGTACACTCAGCTGTTTTCCCCCTCACACATCAATTGAGAACCACTTATCTAAAACTGTTTCTCCTCAAAGCAAAATAGTGGGAACACTGAACAGTCACACGAAGAACAAAACTAAACCTGTTTGTACAAATCGCTGTGCATTTTTAGCCAATAATAATATTCTTCATTTTTAGCATTGTACCTACAATGACTCTTTGTGATTCATCCTCTGAGTCATATCATATATATATATATATATATATATATATATATATATATATATATATATATATATATATATATATATATATATATTCTCCTGATTATAACAGGCATGACCGTCAGGTGATCACTAGACTCTAGTGCTGAAATTATAGTGGAAATTGTGAGTTTGCCACGTAATTGTGCCTAGTCCTGTTGTTCTGAGACGTCATGGCGAGATTCTGCTGGCAGAGTCTTCCTGTGTGAGTTCCTCACTAGACGGTCATCAAGCTTATATTTTTCACTACAGCGTAGTTTGGATATTTAATTGAGTGGCTGTACATTTAGTAAAGGCAGAAGTTTTCTTGTGAATAAAGGTTCATGAAAAAGTTAACATCTTGACATTGTTTAGGCTACTCATCTCTTATGTCGTTCTAAACCTGTACGACTTTTTCTTCCGTGGAGGACATAAATAAAAAAACGCCTTTTTTTTTCCACAGACGTCACAAGGTTTCCACAAATGACAGGTTTGGAGAACTCATGAGGGCGAGTAAATGACAGAATGTGTTTCTGAGTGCACGATCCCTTTAATGATTCACTTTGAGTTTTGTGTGAGATCTAGGTCTTGTGATAATCCTGTCTTTTATATGTAATTTTGTCTTGATACTGAATACAAAATCACACGATCAATAGTGATTCTGTAAAACTAACTGCAATGGAAGGAAATGCTTAGAGATGTTGCTTTCACAGTAAAGTTGAGTATAGATTCCAATATTTTGAGTTGACATTTTCTAAATTACTTTTTCTTTTCTATTTATTGTTTTGTGTATGTTTGACTTTCTTTCTTTTTCCCCCATAAATATATTCTTTTTATACAGTTTATATATATATATATATATATATATATATATATATATAAATGATATAAATATATATAATGTATAACATTAATAAAATATAAATTGTAAATTAATAATATATAAATATTCTTCTGCAATAGCAAAAAAACAAACAAAAAATAAAATAAAATCTAAAGAAAAAGTTTTATTTGCACATGACTTTCAGGAACTAACAGCTCTGTTGTTGGTGTTCTATTCTGGATTCAGGCTACAGTTTGTGTCTGTTCATAACATTTGGTCCATCCAATCAGAACTCAATGTCCCAGCCAGACTCCTCATCAGGTGGCGGCTCATCTGTGTCCTCAGAGAAACAGTCGAAATTACTTGTGTCCAAAGGCCCATCCACCTGCAGCAAACAAACAGCGTATGTTTATTACTTTCCCAAACTCATTTTCTCTGTACCAAAAGCAACATACAGCAAAGAAATATATTTCCCCTACAGCAACAGTGTCTAGTAATATCTCAGACCAAAGTAGTTGATTAATTTGAATTTTTATTGACAAAAAAAAATTGTGTTGACATCCATTTTGACCATGTGTTTTGGATATCCCTCCAAGTTGTCCATGAAATGATTAATTTGTGTTATTGGCTGAAGAATCTCTCTTACATTTGGTATAAATGGAGGAGTCAAGGTTCCTTCACGAATACCGTCCCAGTTAAACCCCTCAAACCATCTGCAAGAGACATCAAAACCAGCACTGACCCAATATCATGACTAAGTCTTAAAATAAATGCAGTATTGTGCAAATGTAGCGACAATGTCAGAGCATGTCATCTATACTTGTGTTTCTGTATGTCCTTCATGCCGTTCTTCTGGTTGCCGAGTCTTTCGGATGGATTGTCCCTGTCAGGATAAACACACATGCAAGCATGCACACTTAAAGGGGGTATGTGATTTTCTTTTTTGACCATTTTTTCAAAATCACTTGAAATCCTATTCCTAACCCACTTACTGGCTGTAAATTAGAAGCACTGAAATGAAAATTAAGCAATTTAATCATCTGTGGAACGGGCAGGACTCGAAAAACTCCAGCCAATCATTTTCAAGACCGTCTAGAATCATTGGACAGAAAATGTATCACTCAAACGGTTGTACCATGCCCCCTCCCCCCACCGCGCACGTGTCCCGTTCGTGCGCATACTCAAAGCTCGTGACCCAGTCACAGGAAGTGCAAGTCGCCCCGGTACAGAGAAGAGAGAGAGAGAGCATCTGAGTTTTCGCTCGTGCTTGATTGCGCGTCCATGTTTTTCGAATAGGTGGAGTCAGGGCCAGCATTGGAGAAGAGAAGGTAGGACCTTATGAGTTGTGTATTTTCAAAATCTGCCGGCCGTTTTGCAAATCACATACCCCACCTTTAAAGGCTGTTTTTCAAAATCTCGTCAACAACATAAAAAGGCTGTTCCATTTAAACACATTTTAAGGGTTCAACATAGGTGCACTCATGCAATAGCATGCCATACAGGAAGTTAGCGATGAAGGCATAAAAAAAAATGGGACTTAAAGGATTAGTTCACCTCAAAATGAAAATTTCCTAATAATTTACTCACCCCAATGCCATCCAAGATATCAATGTCTTTCTTTCCTCAGTGGAAGAGAAAATAAGTTTTTTGAGGAAAACATTTCTGGATTTTTCTTCGAATAATGTAACTGTTACTTCAATGGCAACCAACATTTTGTAGTCCAAATCAATGGAGTTTCAAAGGTCTTTGAAGTGTTTCAATGGGTTGTGCACGATCAGCTGAGGAAGAGGTTATCTAGCGAAACGATGGGTTATTAAAAAAAAAAAAAAAAAAAAAAAATGATATATACATTTTAAAGGAGAACTCCGGCGCAAAATGAAATTTGGTCTAATTACACATTGTTACCTAGTCAACTGTTATCTGAGATTTGTTTTCATGATTATCGAATGTAAATACTTTTATCTCTAAAACCAGTTTAGCCTATAACACTAGTATAACGCTAGTATATAGGGCATAGAGTAATGACAAATAAAAATCGCTAGTTAATACCACTAACAAGGCTCAAAATAGCCCAACACTAACACGGCAGCATAATCAGGGTCCCTACATACAAACCGAAGCATTGAGAACGTTGTAAGTGTACAAACAGTTTAATAAGAAGATATTTTATACATACAGTCAACTTTGCGAAAACAGACAGGAGCCATCTTTGGAAAACAGTCTCGAGCAATCGAACCACGAACGCCGAGCCACCTTATCACAACAACTGGCTCGTTCACATCTCAACAGCGCACTTGGCTCGGCGTTCGTGGTTCGATTGCTCGAGACTGTTTTCCAAAGATGGCTCCTGTCTGTTTTCGCGAAGCTGACTGTATGTATAAAATATCTTCTTATTAAACTGTTTGTACACTTACAACGTTCTCAATGCTTCGGTTTGTATGTAGGGACCCTGATTATGCTGCCGTGTTAGTGTTGGGCTATTTTGAGCCTTGTTAGTGGTATTAACTAGCGATTTTTATTTGTCATTACTCTTTGCCCCATATACTAGCGTTATACTAGTGTTATAGGCTAAACTGTTTTTAGAGATTAAACTATTTACATTCGATAATCATGAAAACAAATCTCAGATAATAGTTGACTAGGTAACAAAGTGTAATTAGACCAAATTTCATTTTGCGCTGGAGTTCTCCTTTAACTACAATTGATCGGATTGAGCTGATCTGCAACGCGCCGGGAACTACATCATCACGTTGAAAGGTCACGCTCGATGTCGCCGGCGCAAGTACCGCCCCACTGTTTACAAAGCGACCGTGCAAAGGAGGATAGTTCAAATTGTATTGTATGTTGAATGACATATTTATGTCTTTGTGTCATATTATTGTTTAAAATAGTCCTTATGTGTGCGTATCCGGTGTTTAAATCTTTTAAAACCTAAACGTTTTTTTCGAGTGTGACCTTTCAACGTGATGACGTAGTTCCCGGCGCGTTGCAGATCAGCTCAATCCGACCAATTGTAGTTAAAAAATATACCGATATATATATATATATATATATATATTTTTTTTGTGAAAATGACCTATCGTTTCGCTAGATAAGACCCTCTTCCTCAGCTGATCGTGCACAACCCGTTGAAGCACTTCAAAGACCTTTGAAACTGCATTGATTGATTTGGACTTCAAAACGTTGGTTGCCATTGAGTTCCATTATTCGAAGAAAAATCCAGAAATGTTTTCCTCAAAAAATGTAATTGCTTTTTCACTGAGAAAAGAAAGACATGGATATCTTGGATGGGATTGGGGTGAGTAAATTATTAGGAAATTTTCATTTTGAGGTGAACTATCCTTTGAACGCAGTCGCCCTCCTCTCTTCTCTGATGACTTGTTTGGATGGGACAACCTGTCACTCAAATGACATCACAGCGAAAGCAAACCACGGCTATCCAATCAATTCCCCATGGAAAAAATCAAGCCCCGCCCTAATTTTTTTTTCTTGTTCGAGAAGCTTTCACTCTGATAAATACGTCATAAAATATCAAAGAAAAGAATATCGCAAATTCTGTTTCATGCCGTAGTTACGCAGTCAGAATTTGTAAGTCCCTGTCTTTCCGTAACAAATGCACAAAAACAAAATATTATACGAATAATGTTATTTCAGGAGCTCAGTTTTTCAAGACAAAATAATTTAATTTAATTGTCTAATAGTCTAAAATATTCTTTAACAATTTTTATATACATTTTTTGAATATTTGTGTACATTTTTCTAGTAAAATTAAATATTTTCGTAGACTTAAAATAAAGGAAGTTTTATAGAACAAAGTTCGGGAGGAGCACGTTCAGGTAATCAACCAATCAGCACAAGAGGAAGCCAGTATAAAAATAGCTTTCCCTCACCTCTGTCCCATGACAGTTTCACAGAACCCCTCAACCACCCCATCACCTCACTCAGTGTAAAATTGACTAAAGTTATCTTACACATAAAACTTACATGGCTTCATTTAATGGATTTTTCGACAGAGGAAAAAGATTATGTCTCTGTTAACATTAACGCTTCTAGTGAGCAGTGCACAAAGAGAGTATAGATATAATGCCCATAAATGCTGTATAGTTAGGCACCTCCCTTGGCTTTTAAACACAGGCTTTTTGAATAAACGTGCTCACTCCATCTCTGTACCTGCACAGTCTCTTGATTAAGTTCGCAGCACTCTTGGTGATTTTCTTGGGAAACTCCACCATATCGATTCCTCGTAGAATAATGTTATAAGTCTTCATGGGATCTGACCCTGAGAAAGGTGGACTTGGATGGAAAGAGGAAAATGGTGTTGAATGTTAATAATTAGTAGAGGCAGAGTGTGAATTTCACTTCCTGGGATTCTGGGAACAGAAAACTTTAAACTGGTTAATAATGTCATTAGTAAATCGCCAACCTTCCACTCAGCAGCTCAAAGATGAGGATTCCCAGAGACCAGCAGTCGGCCGACACGTCATGACCTTTATTCAGGATGATCTCAGGGGCCACGTACTCAGGAGTTCCACAAAATGTCCACGTCTTCGTTCCCAAGCCAACTTTTTTAGCAAAACCAAAGTCTGTCTAAAAAACAATGACTACTCTTTGCTTTTTGAATATTTAGTTTGGTAAATGTACACGCATTTAGGAACACTTGACTGAATTTATGTTCCTCATCTGCTAAGAAATCTAAGGATATATGCTTAAAATTAGCTTTGTAGACTAATATAATGTGTGCTTATAAATACATTTCTTTACAAAGTAAACATTTTTATTTAAAAACTTTTCTTTTTAAATTGATAATAAATGTAGCAGAAACACATGTACAGCAATTTAATTAACAGAGTTTAAACACAGAACCTTCAGCCCGTTCAGCCCGGACAAAACGTTGCACAACGTTTTTTTTAAAAAGAAACGGTGATGCGTTGAACACACTGTTCTGATGACGCAAGAGTTGCAACTATGGCAGCTGAGAAGGCCATTCTTTGTGTTCTTTGTGAAGAATTTTAAGAGCCTGATGAAGTCTGTTTAAATATGTGTTTAATACTACAAAATATGCCCGATGTTACAGTTACTGCACTTGCCGCGCAGAACACAAGAGAACATCCCAATCGAGTGAAGGGATTTGTGGAAACTGAAATGGAAGCACATCTTACCTAATAAAGACTAAAACACATCTATTTAGCCTCACATACTGACTTTATTTGTAGTTCATACTGTTTTAATACCCTGTATTTTCCTTCTCATTTTTAGGAAAAGCACTTAATTACCATTATTTATTTCTATACCAAATGTCATACACTTGCAATAAAGCTAAACATATAAACAACTACATCATTATGTTGATATCCTATATTTTTACAATAAAACTTGCAACAAAAATGTCTTCTAATATCCTCAGTTGTTGCATATACCGAGCTGCATCGAACACATTTGTAAATTACTTTCCTTGAACCCATTGTGAGAGTTCACTTTATATACATGTTGCTGCTGATTGGACTGCAGTTCTGACACACCCACCAAACAAGAGAAAACGCATCTCAAACCCCGTTGCACACCGGTGCACGCCGTTTCCAGGAAACATGACGTTCAACCCGGAAACCGTAGCAAAACGTTGCGCACCGTTTTGAACTTGAACGTGCCCCTGACTGAACTATCTGACCAATCAGAGCAGAGTAGACCAATCACAACAGACTGAACCATCTGACCAATCAGAGCAGGCTCTGGGAAAGGAGGGGTTTAAAGAGACTAAATTTTTTTATCAAACCGTTCCAGACACTGTGAGAAAAGAGCTGATGCTGTGATTTGCCATGAGAAAATTAAAGATTTTTTGACCTTGGATTAATGTAAACATAAAGGGACATCCCAAACAAAACTAGGAACTTTTAAAATAGCATAATAGGGGCACTTTAACTAAACCTCAAACTATTATAAACCATTTCTGTTAACTAAAACAAAGCTGAATTTCAAAATGTGAATACATACTCTAATATATACATAATACTAAAATAACACTGCTTTTTATTACCAACTTGACATATCCACGGTGGTCCAATATGATGTTCTCAGGCTTCAGGTCTCTGTAGATGATGCCACGGCAGTGGAGAAAAGCGAGAGCTTCCACCACACACCCGGTGTAGAAGCGTGTGGTGCTGTCATCAAACAACCCCCTGAAACAGTCCCAGAACGTCCCGTCAGTTACTCGACCCGTTCAGAGGAGCATGACAAAACACTGAGAGGGGTCTTGATACCTGTCTCTGAGCAGAGTCCACAGCTCTCCACCCAAACACGCTTCCGATAACATGTACAAGAACTTAGAATCTCTGAATGTCCGATACAGTCTGAAGCAGAAAACCAGTATGGGCTTATTATCGCATGCTTTTCATAAAAATATACACTCACCTAAAGGATTATTAGGAACACCATACTAATACTGTGTTTGACCCCCTTTCGCCTTCAGAACTGCCTTAATTCTACGTGGCATTGATTCAATAAGGTGCTGAAATCATTCTTTAGAAATGTTGGCCCATATTGATAGGATAGCATCTTGCAGTTG
This sequence comes from Chrosomus eos, assembly GCA_036326025.1. Classification (NCBI taxonomy): domain Eukaryota; kingdom Metazoa; phylum Chordata; class Actinopteri; order Cypriniformes; family Leuciscidae; genus Chrosomus; species Chrosomus eos. The sequence continues at coordinate 25,108,479 of CM070841.1, forward strand.
ATGGAGATTTGTGGGATGCACATCCAGCACTGTAAAAAATATTTAGCAATTTAGTTATTTCAACTTATTTTTTTAACTTGATTGTCCAGACAACAAGAAATTTTAAGTTTTCTTGTCCTCAACTTATCGAAATAAGTTAGTTAAACTAAAAAAAACCCATGCAAAAGATAACTCAAAATAATGAGTTAACTTTTTTTACAGTGAGGGCACAAAGCTCCCGTTCCACCACATCCCAAAGATGCTCTATTGGGTTGAGATCTGGTGACTGTGGGGGCCATTTTAGTACAGTGAACTCATTGTCATGTTCAAGAAACCAATTTGAAATGATTCGAGCTTTGTGACATGGTGCATTATCCTGCTGGAAGTAGCCATCAGAGGATGGGTACATGGTGGCCATAAAGGGATGGACATGGTCAGAAACAATGCTTAGGTAGGCCGTGGCATTTAAACGATGCCCAATTGGCACTAAGGGGCCTAAAGTGTGCCAAGAAAACATCCCCCACACCATTACACCACGACCACCAGCCTGCACAGTGGTAACAAGGCATGATGGATCCATGATCTCATTCTGTTTACGCCAAATTCTGACTCTACCATCTAAATGTCTCAACGGAAATCGAGACTCATCAGACCAGGCAACATTTTTCCAGTCTTCAACTGTCCAATTTTGGTGAGCTCTTGCAAATTGTAGCCTCTTTTTCCTATTTGTAGTGGAGATGAGTGGTACCCGGTGGGGTCTTCTGCTGTTGTAGCCCATCCGCCTCAAGGTTGTGCGTGTTGTGACTTCACAAATGCTTTGCTGCATACCTCGGTTGTAATGAGTGGTTATTTCAGTCAAAGTTGCTCTTCTATCAGCTTGAATCAGTCGGCCCATTCTCCTCTGACCTCTAGCATCAACAAGGCATTTTCGCCCACAGGACTGCCGCATACTGGATGTTTTTCCCTTTTCACACCATTCTTTGTAAACCCTAGAAATGGTTGTGCATGAAAATCCCAGTAACTGAGCAGATTGTGAAATACTTAGACCGGCCCGTCTGGCACCAACAACCATGCCACGCTCAAAATTGCTTAAATCACCTTTCTTTCCCATTCTGACATTCAGTTTGGAGTTCAGGAGATTGCCTTGACCAGGACCACACCCCTAAATGCATTGAAGCAACTGCCATGTGATTGGTTGATTAGATAATTGCATTAATGAGAAATTGAACAGGTGTTCCTAATAATCCTTTAGGTGAGTGTAATGTAATGAATCAATACTTTAAGAGAAGACGTAAAGAGAAAATACTTCAAATGAGCTTAAATTTGCAGAACTCATTAAAATGTAATGCATTACACACTCTACAGTTAAATCAATCAAATCATGTGATTCAGTTATCATGGGGACCCAGCTGGAGTTGCACTGACCTGACAGTAAAAGGACTGTGGGCTTCCATCATGATGCGTCTCTCAGATAGGATGTGACCCTGTTGACTCGTGTCCAGGATGTGACGCTTCTTCAGGACCTTCATGGCAAAGGAGCGACTGTGATCGTTCTTCAGCTGCACCTGTAAAGAGTCAATATAAACATACTCTCAAAAACTCCTAATCATTCCTGAAGAAACATCCAATGATCTGAAAGGTATCATACCAGCTGTACCCGACTGAATCCCCCCAGCCCCAGCGTACAGATCACACTGATGTCACTGAGAGACATCTTAGAGAAGAACACGGTTTCTGCCTCTAACCTACCAGAAAGATCAGTTATTCTCATTATTACCCAGAATGCTTCTCATTTCTGAACAATGAATGTGAAGGAGCTCATCGCGTGCTTACTTGGCCTTCACCTCTTCGCTCTCGTACATGTTATTGCTCATATTGTCCAGTCCACCGATTAGCTGCTTGAAAGACCTGTCAGGATTTAGAGTTTTATAAGCAGTCAGTACATGTGACAAGATGGAGAAATTGTTATTAGTTTACTAACTCTTCTGATACTGTGATTGCACAGGTTGTGATTTTGACTGATGACGGTTGTGATACTGATTAGGATAGTTATGATTTTAAGAGATTCATTTCAATGGTAATTATTTATATGGCTATGATTTTGATTGATTGTGATATTGATTGTAATGTCATGATTTTTAGTAAATATGATGATTGAGATATTTATTGTGTACATTGGGATGGTTTGTTTGAGTATATTCTGATTTTGACTAATTATGAGGGGTGTGAAACTGATTGTGATGGTTATGATTCTGAATAAATGTGATGATAGCGATTCTGATAATTATTGTTTGGGAGTGTCTTCTTGATATTCTTTTGGATGGTTACGATTTCGATTGTGATGGTTGTGATATTAATTCTGATAGTTATGATTTTGAGTAAATGTGATTATTTTGATTGAGATATTGTGATGGTTATGATTTTGATTTATTGATACTGATTGTGATTTTGATGGTTATGATTTTGATTGTGATGCTTGTGATATTGACTGAGACAGTTATGATTTTGAGGAAATGTGATCATTATGATTCTAATTGAGATATTGTGATCATTTTGATTTATTGGGATGGTTTGTTTATGTAGATTCTGATTTTGACTGATTATTAAGGGTGTAATACTGATTGTGATGGTTATGATTCTGATTAAATGATATGATATTGATATCAACTGTTATGAATTTGATTGCTTGGGATAGTTGTGCTATTAATTTAGATGGTTATAATTTTGATTGTGATGGTTGTGATATTGATTATGATAATTATGACTTTTGAGTAAATGTGATTATTTTGATTGAGATATTGATTGTGATGGTTATGATTTTTGGGGGGGGGGTTGTGATATTGATTGTGATGTTAATTTGAAGGTTATGATTTTGATTGTGATGGTTGTGATATTGATTTAGACAGTTATGTTTCGACAGTGATTGTGATAGTTATGATTTTGATTGATTGGGATGGTTGTGATATTGATTGAGACAGTTATGTTTCGACAGTGATTGTGATAGTTATGATTTTGATTGATTGGGATGGTTGTGATATTGATTGAGACAGTTATGTCTCAACAGTGATTGTGATAGTTATGATAGTTATGATTTTGATTGATTGTGATGGTTGTGATATTGATTGAGACAGTTATGTCTCAACAGTGATTGTGATAGTTATGATAGTTATGATTTTGATTGATTGTGATGGTTGTGATATTGATTGATACAGTTATGTCTCAACAGTGATTGTGATAGTTATGATAGTTATGATTTTGATTGATTGGGATGGTTGTGATATTGATTGAGACAGTTATGTCTCAACAGTGATTGTGATAGTTATAATAGCTATGATTTTGATTGATTGGGATGGTTGTGATATTGATTGTAATATGAATGATTTTGAATGATTGAGATGTTATGATGTTATGCTACTTTTGAAAAGTGACTGTGACTGTTCTGCAAGCTGCTCACTCTCTGTCCACAACCAGACATGTCACATCTCCAACAGCGGTTACATTTGCTGTACGCACATCTTCCCTGGGAAGAGAAATGAAGAATGCAAAAGCTTAAATCTTAACCACAACGGTTAAAATGAGAATTATAACCATAAAACCTTAAAGTTCCCCACTGACCCTTTGAGAGCCTGTTCTCCAAACCAATCCCCTCTGGACAGTGTGGACAGGAACACTGGCTCCTCATTGGCTGATTTCTGCTGGGTAACCCTCACCTGTGGGCCAAAACAGCCACACAATTAATAATAAATGTTCTGTTCTACAATCCAGCAGAAAACCTCAGAAAGGCTCTTTACTCACCTGTCCCTCACTGATGATGAAGAATGTGTCTCCAGTGGCACCCTGACGAATGATGTAGTCACCATCACTGTAGTGAGTCTAGAGAGTAAAGAGAGAGGGAGAACAAACAATATGGCACATAAATCAATTTGGAATTGTTTTCAGAATTAATGTGCAGAGATCAAAACACCTCACCTCTTCCAGAACATCTGCTACTTTACTCAGCACATCTTCAGTGAGAGTCTTGAAGGAGGGCACGCTGACAACACAATTCAGTCGATAGTATTACTAGAACCAATCTCAAACACAGTCAAAACTCTGATTTTGGTTTGAAATGTTGATTTTTGAATTTAATGCAAAATTGCGTTACCTCCTCAAGAACTCCATGTAGTTTGAATGCTTGAGAAGGCCAGTTCTCATCATGATGGTCTGAAAACCCTGTCGGTCTATGGCCCATAGTTTGATATCAGTCAGGGCTGAGAGGAAAGAAGATGACAATGGTGAGGAAGGAGGACCTATACAAAATAATCGTACTGCATTTTAATCATGGAATTTTATAATCAAAACATGTTCATGGAATCTGGCAACATTTAAAGCCAGATAGATTTGCTGTGATTCTCTGCTTCATAATCCATAAACAAGGACATGTGCAAATATAACTCTGGGCACAATCTCTTCACCTAAACACTTTTGTTCTGTCCTTCATCTCAACATGACTGACAGCTGCTGCATTGAGAGCTCTTCATGTCCCACTCAATGTAATTATTCTGCAAGCCCACCCCACACACACACACACTTTCACGTACTGTTAATATTCCTCTCTAAACACCAATAAACTCTCAAGTCAATTTCATGTAGAATGTTTGTAGACATTCAGAGACATTTTATCAACACCTGCAAAACCAATAAATACATTCCTGATAAATACAACACCCTCATTATATCCCAAAATTATTTGATGGCATAATTGTATGAATGAATATCTTCCAAGGTTACTATTCTTCCATGATGTGAATGGCTATGTTCAGAATAGCTTACTACCCCATTAATTGTACTATTTGTACTGTATGCAATAAGTATATTGTGTAAAGTATGCAAATTATTAGTATGCACAGGTACTTGGATGACAAAAAGTGCTGTATAACAGTGTATGCTTCCACTTCCATTATGAGAATTTTTTAACATTTCCATCAAATTTCCAAGGCTTTCATATAACACTGGATTCGAAATGGAAAGTAAACATTTTAAGTAATGAGATGATTACTGGATGCCACTCACTTTCTTAAAACAATCAAAAATAAAAAAAGTTGGTAAAAAACATTGGATTCGGACATGCCTTGTTGCATTCCTATCTCTGTATGCTCCCTGCATAGGCCGAATTTTTCAGTTTTCGAACGCAGCCTTTTTCCCATGATAAACCACTTAAATGACTCAATCTGGCATGTATTCAAAATATTTCAATGACTGTGATTCAACTTTAGTGAAAGTGAAGTAGACCTCCTTAGATTTAGAGAAGAAGCTTGACATTTCATAAAGACTTTCACATCATTCTGCCGCTGTCTAATGCACTACAGTAATTATCAGTTAGTGATGTCAGATGTACCTTGAAAATGGATCTAACCTCGGACCCCAAAACACATTCACAAAAATTGCAAGAAAAATGAGAAAGCTCAGAAAAGACTGATGGCGTGAGAGCAGACAATGAATGCACAGAGCTTTAAGAAATTGTAAAGCTATTAATTTAGCTGACCCTGAACAGCAGACACATTCTGCCATCAACACAAAAGAGAGACGTGACTATATGCAACTATGAAGTCTGACAGTGTAGCGCGCTGTCTGAAATGTTCAAACGTTGCAAATCAATGCAAAACTTCATTGTTAATCTTAAACACTACTGTATGAAGGATGCATTATATACTCCACATTATGTTGTATGCATTGATTTGTCATGAACATGTCTAAAGTTGAGAAACATTTTTCTTATTATTATTATCTAATTAAAAGAACACTATTTAAAAAAAAAAATTCTGATTCCTTTGGTAAGCCTATTATAAGTGTTTATATTTTAGACCTATCAGGGAAAATGTGTACATACGTCACTCGCCTGTGCGTATGTCGTCATATCTTTAAATATAAAAAAGCATTATCTATTGTGATGATTCATATTCTTCTGCACAGTCACGCACACCTGAAGCACAACCAAAACAAAACAAAAAACAAAAGAAACACATGCTTTGTGTTTTAACCGCACGAGGGCCAAAAGTTACATAGTGTGAATCCATCTTAAATTGTACACATTTTTGGGCTGCATAGAGAAAGCAAATTTGTAGTACTATTTGTTCCAATCCCACAAATCTGGTCCGGGTTCACAGGTGAGAATGTTACAGAGAGATCTCTGCATGAACAGGGACAGCCAAAGGCCCCATTTTAATTGCATTTTTATTATTGTGATTAAATAGACACAGCCTGAGTCAACTCATTTCACCCCAATCCATCACACTAAACAGTTGTTCATAAAAGGGCAAAGGATAAGGTGAGGGTGTATTAGAAAAACCATGTGGCCAAACATCCCAGCAATTACACACTGACAATTCCTCCACGTTCACTCGGCAGGAGAGAGCCGTTTATAGGGCTGAACTCAATCTCAGAAGCCATGGCAGATTGTCTGTAGCCCAAAGCCCTGACAGATCAACAGGAATTCAGACTCAAGACTACAAACTGTGGATTCCTGAACTTATTAGTTCAGGCTTATACATTTTGTGTTTGTCAGAATTAGAGAGACAAAGAAAGAGTGTCTATATGACTAAATTTAATATTTAAATATTATTATTAATGGGCGGGAATATTTAGATATTAAATATTTCATATTTACTCAATTTGTGCTATTGTTATTTCCTCTATTTTTCTTAATATATCTAAATTATTGTATGTTACATCCTGTCCCCTTACTAATTTCATTTAATAATTTCATTATAATTATTTTGTTCTTATTAATAATTATTTTATCAACTTGCTCTATTGTTATTTGACTATGTATTATATTTAATTTCTTATATTACTATAGCATTTCTATATTTTAATTATTGTATGATTTTATGACACATTCTGTTCCTTTTTGGTACACTGGCTGATTGTTACTTTCTCCTAAATTAAATTAAATAAAAAACATTTTTTAATTAAATTAATAATACTTATTTAATCCATCCACCCATTTTACTATATATTACATTTATTATCTTATTAGTATTATTATTAACATTTCTAAATTTTAATTATTTAATTATTGTGTGATTGTATGATCCATCCTGTTCCAATTTAATTTAAATTCAACTTAAATTTAAACTAAACTAAATTAAGTTTAGTTAAATTAAACTAAACTAAATAAAAGTTTAGTAATTTAATTTAAATGTTTTTATTAATTATTCTTATTTACTAAATTTGCTCTGTTGCTTACTCTATTACTTTTTATTATTTTATATTAGCCTACTTTTATTACTTTTTCTTATGTTTAACGTTTTTCATTATAGGCTACGCCAAGCTGCAAACATGTTAGCAGTATAAATGTAGTTGGCCAATAAAGCAAACCAAATAAAAACTCAACTGAATCGTGACAGAAACATTAAACATTCAATGCCCTTCAGTGAAACATATCTTTAGTTGTGAAACACAGATGGAGTGAGCCTCACCCGTGACGGTGGCCGTGCGCGTGCAGTTGTAGAGTATGGCGAGCTCGCCGAACACCTTCCCCGGCTCGATGGTGCACAGCTTCTGCCCTCCTTTAGTAACCTCCACCAACCCCTCTGCACAGAACACACACAAACAAAACCAGCAACCTTGAGTCTGTGAACGAGATCAGTGTGTGTGGGAGAACCGTTAAAAGACTTTCAAATAGCAAGGATGCATTACATTGATGAAAAAAAAGTTCTATTTGAAATAAATGGTGTTCTTTTGAGATTTCTATTCATCAAAAAATTCTGGAAATAAATGTTTCATGGTTTCCACAAAAATATTACACAACATAACTGTTTTCAACAGTGATAATAATAATAGAAATGTTTCTTGAGCAGCAAATCATTTGAAAACATTAAATAGATATAAAAAAGTGTAATAATATTTCAGAATATTACTGTATTTTTTTTTTAATCAAATGAATGCAGTCTAAGTGACCACAAGAGACTTCTTTCAAAATGATTTAAATCTTTCCAACCCCAAAACTTTTGACAGGTGGTGTGTGTAAAAGAGCTGCAATTCTTCAAATATTCCTTTAATGTTCCAAAGAAAAAGTATTTGTTTTTTTGTTTTTTTTTGCCTGACCCATTCGTTTAACAGTCAGTTTAAAGCCGTGGAATAATAGGAACCATCATGTGCAGTGTTTTCTTTGCACAGAGGATCACTGTCACAAACACATGATGAACAGGCAATTTCAACTGCCCACTTCACAGAGCCAAGTGTAACAGAGGCCAGCTAGTAGTTGCTGTGCGAGTAAACCTCACTCCTCTGATCTCAATAGGCGCTCTAGCGACAGATGCTAGAGGCTGCAGTCTTTAGCCTCCTTGATAGAGCGCCTGACTCTCATGCCGGAGACCCGGGTTCGAGTCGAGTGGGACCCGGGTGGAGGGGTTACACAAGCATAAAAACAAAAACACTTAGTGTGTTTTCAGTACAGTTTTACATGTACTGTTTCTCAAAATAGTTTTAATTGCACATAATTTCTTAATAAAAATCTGATCTTTGCGGCAGATATCTCCTCACCTTCCAGGACGTAGACGGTCGAGCCGTCGTCGCCCTCCTGGATGACGCAGCTGCCCTGTGCCAGAGCTGTGGGGTTCATACAATCCATGATGGTGAGGATCTGGCTGGCCTCCAGATGCTTCATGAAATCATTCTCCAGCAGAGCCCTCTGGATCAACTCCCGAGACCTGGGATGAGCACAGGGTTGAATCAAGTTTACCTGTTGCTAAAATATCAAAGAGGGCATATTGTGCTCTTGGGTATACTAGAATAGGCTTTCATGCTTGAATGTTCAAAAAACACATTATTTTTCAAATGTTGCAGCACCTGTCTTCCCAGTCAGTAAACGCTCAGGGGTGCGTTTCCCACAACGACGTAACTCATGCTTCACTACCATAGTACGATGCATTGTTGAAGAAATCAACTAAACTTTCCTGAAACCGTATCGTCGCAAATTTGTTGTTCAACCATGTTGGCTAATGATGTCACGCAGGTGGTGAAGTAATAACTTCTTTCAATAAATCTGTTGGAGATCGAATTATTGCTAGATATTTTGTTATAAAATACTAACATGGCATCTGGACTAATTAAAAATGTTCTCAGTTATTATGCTTTATTTTCATATTCAATCATAGTTCTTACGCACATGGGCGCTCTTCAAAACAGTGCTTTAAATCTTGACAAACTAAAATATCAAAAAATGACATTTGTATGCATTATAAATAAAAGATATAGATACTGAATGTCAACTTGCTTATTTGTCTCAAGATAAGGATTTTTTTGAGTCCACATATCTTGAAAAAAAGTAGGCTAACTATGCTTCTAACCACTGGTCAACAGCTGTCGTTTCAACCACACAACTTTGCGGGGCTTTGTCGGAGAGTGTGCGTTGGAAATTTTCGCGAAACGCTCAATACTTTCAAAAAATCGCAATGAACTCGAATTAGTCGGCAGGAGCAGCTTGTTATGATTGGTCAACTGCTTCCAGCATGTTTCGGAAATGTCACGCCTCTTAACAGTGATGGTGTGTCCGAAATCGCATACTGTCTGAGTAGGTACTACATTTAAATTTGAATTTACTTTGTAATCATTAAACTGTATGTTTTATGAATATGGGCAGTATGAATGAAATTCGGATGTACTATATCCGCCATGTTGTTACTGTATCACGTGACCTACCCACAGCCACGTTTCCATACCCTTCAAATTGAAATTGCGAATTGAAAATACGCTTAAAGGAAACACTCAATTCCACAAAAAACACCCATTTATAGCAAAAAAAGTTTTTACGTATGCATGAGGTGGTTTTTTACAGATATTTTACGCATTTACAGGTCACCTGGGGTACGTAAAAGTCGATCATTCTTTAAAGATGCGGACAGAAGAAGAGAACCTGTTCTTTATTAAACTCATAAAAGACAAAAGAATTTCGGGAATAGGCCTAGTAGATTCTAAACAACAAAGAAATGCCACAATTTATCAAGACCTTGAAGCAGATAGAAGGGAGAAACACACATAAACCTACCCAACATCAGTTGCCATGATTTTTGAATGGCAATTTTTGAATTTAGCCGTATAACATAGGTTAATGGAAATGCTGTCATTTCGCAATCGTTTTTTATCGACATTTAGAAAACATCGCAAACGTAATTTTGTAATGAAAATGCGACAACAGACATTCATAAATCCTCTCCTGTGGCCTATGGGATAGTAAAGTGTCCATCGAATACACACTCCAGAATCCTGCCAGAAGTAATAGGTCATCCAGGTATTTTTTGCCAAATTTTTTTCAAATGTAGGCTACTGTATGTATTCCGGACATACTAGGCTACTCTGTTGGCGTACTGTTTTTCGCAATGGGTAAACGCAAACAATGGCATCAGTTTTGCCTTATCAATTCGATAGATTGGGGGGGGTGGAGATACAACATCTCTTGGAACAACAAACTACTGACGCAAGTCAATCAGGCCTAGTCCGTTTTAGCGTATGCCATGGGCGAGAATTATGTAAATGAGCAATACTGTGACGTCCTCATTCCTGGAGAAAACCTGCAATGGACGTTTCAGGAAGATCAGAAACAGTGCGCACTGATACAGAGAATAACGATAATGACTTCGTGCTTTGTAACATTACACACTAAGGAAAGTTGAAAATGTAAATAAGTATAATATATCCTCTTTTATGAGCTGCAGGGTGTTTCTCTGGTGTGTACAGGCTCTAACTCACTCCTCGCTCTTGCTGTAGTTGGTTAGGGTGACGTGGGTGAGTTGATTTGGATCCAGCGCCGTGGGTTCGGCTGATATGGCCTGCCGTTTAGTGCGCTGGGGCTCATCTGGGGACGCTGCTTCAATACCAATAAAATAAAATAAAGTGCAACAATAAATAAAATTCAGCATGTTTCCATAGTTAATCACAGTCTTGCCAGCTCACCTGTGATTTCTGTGGCCCCAGATGGGTTGTGTGTGACAGGGGCGGCGCGGAGACGGTCCAGCTCGCCTTGTAACTGTCTGATGAGGTCATCTTTAGTGTCCAGCTCCAGCTCTAGCTCATCAATAAGAGTGTCACGTTGCCGCAGCTCCTCGATCTTGGTCTGCAGGGCAAACTGGAGGTCACGGAGAGTTCCCATCAGCCCGCGAGACTGTCGCCCCTGAGGATAATGCATCTTGAAATGCAATGAAATCCAAAAACAAAATTTAGTCAAACATAAAAAACTAAACTACTGTGTTTGCAATGGATGTTTCTGATACTTTATTGATACCAGAAAGAAATTAAGGCGTTATAGCAGCTGGGATCATGAGGACAGAGTTATGAATAAACTATACTGCAAAAAAAAAGCTTTAATTAATATTTATTGTCTTGTTTTCCAGTATACATTTTTAATTCAAGATTTACTTTTCGAAGCCAGATGACTTAAGATATTAAGTCTTGTTTTTAGATTTGTGTGTGTGTGTGTGTGTGTGTGTGTGTGTGTGTGTGTGTGTGTGTGTGTGTGTGTGTGTGTGTGTGTGTGTGTGTGTGTGTGTGTGTGTGTGTGTGTGTGTGTGTGTGTGTGTGTTTAAAACAGTAAGAAAACATGGGTAAGAAAAATAATCTTGTTTTCCCTTAACTATGTTTATTTTTCTGACCCCATTGGCAGACATTTGTTTTAAGGATAAACCCTTAATTGAGATACATCTGTCAGAAAACATGATATTAAAAATATTGAGTCATTTTGCTTCTCAAGTTAAGGTATCTGAATTAAGAAGATATTTGAATTGGAAAACTAGACAAAAATGCTGAAGTAGAAAGACTTTATTTTTTTTGCAGTCTAAACAGAAATGTAAAACCATAAAAAACAGTATAAACACAGCATGTTCATAAGTAATTTTTTTTAATTATTTCTTATTAAATACAATTTTTATCCTCATTACAAATTATATTATTAAAGTAGCAATTCAAGTGTAAATTTAACATGCATTTCGCATAACATCTTAGTATTTGGTCTTAAATATTTCTTATAGGCGTATAGTTAATGCCATTACACTTCTTAGTTTGACATTTTCAAAATCCTAAGATTTAAATAAGTCTTTGAATCCCAGATTTTCAATAAACCCATTGTATAAAAGTAATTTTAAAATAAAATAATTAAATATGAACAACTACACAGAGAGATGAAATGCCAAAACCTTATAATATGCAGTAAATAGTGAATTATGCATAAATAAATGCAACAAACCCAAAACAAAACACATATTCCTAACTCTAATGTTGTTAATGAATATTTAATTAGTAGCCTACTTAAATGTAGTTAAACTGTAACAATCTGAATATATTTCATTAACATAATCATTTTTTTTCAATATTCAAGCATAAAGGTATACAATAGTAATAGCAAAACAACTGACACAATTAGAAAGGCTTATTTTTATTATCATTATGGTCCTTGTAAAAATCACTTTACTGTTTACAATATCAGTGTCATAATAACAAAAAGGAAACATGGAAAATAATATTTAGCACTCATTTTTAGGAATTTAGATTTTTCATAAAAGAACAAAGTTTACGCTTTAAATATAGCATGCAATAAAAGAGGTTCCGTTGTGTCTGACTTACCTACAATAAAGAAGCACGGAGGACTGACCAGATCCAGCGCAAGAGAAGCAACAGCGAGAGAATCGACTGTGTCTCAAGACCTAGTGAGCTGCCTTATACACACACTACATAGACAGCATTGTTTTGGACATAATCGACGCGTCCACACCAGCTTACGACCATTTCTGTAAGCTATGACATTTGTGCTGGAAGTGTGTAGACGCTGTAGGTCTGTTACTGACTGAATAAATGTAGGTTTGATTGATTTGAACTGACCTGAGGACTGTTGAGGTAAAATTGAAAATGCTACTATTAATATGTTTTCGGTTGACAGCAGCTCGGCTAGATTTTTCAGTAATGAGCTACTTTTATGTTGATGGCATTTTTGATGGCATTTATGTTGTTATTTATTTCAAGGGGAAATACAAAATGATAATATAGCTATAATTTCAATTACAATAATTTAACAAAAGACTACAATTTAAATGTAGCCATTTCACACTTTTATATACATGTTAACTTATCTTCACTTAATTAATCATTTTTGCTACTTTTTCCAAATGTAGGCAATTTTATGAAGGACATAAGGCTAGATAGCCTAATATTGATTTTAAAATATAAAAATCATCTTAGAAAATATGAATTACACGTGATAATATAAACAAAGAGTACAACAATCAGTAAAACGTATATTAAATATAATTTGTTTTTAAATATTTATGTTGATATGACTGTGATGTAAATCCAAATGTGTCGAATGTGATTTTACGAAATTAAGGTTACATTTAATCAAAACTTGACGAAAATGCCGCTTTCAATCTAAACCCAAACAAAACATGTCAACATGGCGACTTGCATGAGTGAAAACGGTTCAGAAAGAAAACTTGAATTGTATCCTTTTATTGTTGTTTCTAAATGTCCAAACCATTAATTGTTAAACTTTTCTTCCGTATCGCAGGATTTATTCCGAATAATTCAGCTATTACCTGCTTGGGCGGCGGGGTTTGATCACTCAGACACCATGTGCATCAGCAGACGCCAAATAACACAGTAGAGCTGTTAATCAATGCTTAAGAAATATTTCCAGATCCTGATTTCTTTAACTCGACAAAACATCAGCTTTTTAAAGGTCCCTTTCCCTTCCGAGAGAGAGGCAATTATTGCCCTGCAGTCTTTATCTCCGGATCCTGAGCCCAGGAAAGGAGGAATCAGTAAAAATCTGGATGTTTCAGGACAAACACTGTCTGTGTGAGTAATACCCAATCAACGACACCTAAAAACCTATCATTCAAAATAGTTGTCCTAATTTACATTTAGGTCAACATTTCCCACACTGACCCAGTTACCTAGTCTTTCTTTATTTAAAGTACCAGCCTATCTATTTGTGATAGCTTGAATTAAGATATCTGTGGTTGTTGAAATACATTGAATATTTCCATTACACGAAATGAAATATCTAATTTTTGTTCATGCCTTTATAGGAGATGGACTGCAGATGAAGCCCGTATTCTTCGTGTTTCTGTAAGTTCGTTTTTGGACCACTTGTCTCTAGTGATGGAAACCATGGATGCATTTGGACCTCCTGTTTCACAGTGACACTAATACAAGCATAAGATGAGACGTATGGATGCAGATGCTGTTTTTGCATCATGTAATGAGGATAAAACATGTGTTCAGTATGGACAGCGAAGACTCAAAAAGCACAATTGATGTGCTTTTGCTCTGTCTGAGAGATGCAACACATCATAATGTCTTAAGAAATGTTTTGTGTTCAAAGTTTTACGATGCAACAGAAGCCAAAACAGTGTTTTGTCATTTGAATAAAGATTTATTATTGGAGCACTGTTAAGAAAACAATACTGAGAGATGATTTAAGTGTTCAAGGAAAGGTCATTGTTTTATAAAAGAGGGACAGATGTTGGTTTCTATTGGCAGACATCACTAGGAGTTTTCAAACGTAATCATCTACAATACTGGTTGATCGAAATAAAGACGTTAAAAAGAAATCACATGGATTCACGGGTTTGTCAGAACTCTGATTTCTGCTTTCCTTCACATTTTGTGCCTTTATTGACCTACATGATTCATACCCATAATTTGGTCAATGAGATGAGCCCATTAGAAATGTATGAACATTGAAATGTAAACCAAGTAATTAAACAGCATGAGATCAAGACATGTTTGCAGGAGACAGGAATTAATCATTGTTACATTCATACACTATAACTGGGGAAACGCTTTCAGTCAAGTGAAAGAAACATGTTGCATGGTTAAAATGATTGCACTTAATACTTTGTGAGCTCCCAGATCCCCAAAAATGTTCATTCGACACCTCCACCAAACCATTCAGCCTTTCTATCCTGAAGAAGGTATCGTGTATGCAAGTGTCTTTAGGCACAAACCTGTTTTCTTTCTGGCCTTGGCAGCTGATGAACTCTTAAATCATGCTGAAGATTTAGATATCATGACATGTTGGGCTGTTTATGCGGTGTAGATTTAGTTAAATAATTAAGGTTAACATTAAAGAATTTGGCAAAAAAAAAAGGAATTATAAGGAAGTGTGACTGCTTCTACATCCTACAAATAAAAAGGCACGGACAGACATACAAGCAGGAGACGAGTCTAAAGGACTATATTCTGCGTGGATGAAAGAATACACTAGAAGAAAAAAAACAATGCAAAAAGAAAAAAAAAATCACTTGTAAATAATAGAATAACTATCATCTCTTTCTCATAGAAATAATATCCTTAAATGTAGTTATATTAAAACTGATACTGTGGCAGGGAGCTTCTTTAAATTCCTAACAGTTCTTTACATACAAGTTTGGAAAAAAAAGTGTTTTCTTCTTTCGGGATCGGTCCGCCCCGCGCTGGCTCTGGTCCTCTTGTCTCCTTGCGCCCCATCTCAGCAGCTGCAGCTGTCACCGGAGGACACGGGTCTGTCATCTCTCAGTTTAATCTGGTCTGGGAAGTCGTACGTCTCCACCTCAGACTCCTGTGACGTGAACAGCTGTTAGTATCAGAGTTGAGCTGCTGTTATTGGACATGTCAAACGGTGCGTACCTGTTTGAGGGCGTTGCGAGCTATCGTTTGGAAAGCTTGGTCCACGTTGATGGCCTCTTTTGCACTGGTCTCAAAGTATGGGATATTGCTTTTGCTCTGACACCACGCCTGGGCTCGTTTCGTTGTCACCTGTACAAGACGGTCAATTGGTCAATCAATATAGTAAATTGATATATGACAACAGTGCCAGCCCTCAAGTATTTTTTCCATTCATTTCTCCCATAGGGATTTCAAAACAGTCTTTGTTAAAGCGTAACATACCATTAACCAAGCCATTCAGATATGAGGTGAATCACAACATTACAAACTTTGATTTGAAATCAAAAAATATTTGAAAATCAGACAAGAATACAAAAGGTACAAGACGGTGTACTTAACGGCTTTATTGAGGGAAAGAACTACAATCCCATGAACAGCATAATCAAATTAAAAATTAAGTATAAAACTACTAATTTAAAAATGTTGATGTATTTGCAACATATTTTAAGTTTATAGACAAATTTGCATATATTCAAATTAAGTATATTGAGAGCATAGGAAGACTGACTCGATTAATTAATTTGCAGTGCTTCATGGGAGTGGGCGGAGCTTCTTTACCCTCCCTGATTGGTGGGATTTTCAGTACAGCATCATAATGTAGCTTTCCATCACAAACTCTGGTGTTAAACAAGATTATTTTAAAACTAAGCTGAAATAATTCAGGCTGAAGGCTTCAGCAGAAGCAAATACTAGCGATTAACAATCTCATATATCACAGTAAAACTGTCTTTAAAGGTTTATAAGTTACGGTTAAATATTTTTTTTACTTCCGGAAACTGACTGTTGCACTCTATTATGGTAAACTAAAACATTTTCATTAGTTGAAATGAAGTAAAATATAAATAAACTTTATTTTATTTCAGCTAATTAGCAAGACAACATTTCTCATTTTCATTTAGTTTAACTTTACGTAATAAAATAATTAACAGACTGAAATAAAATGAATACATACATATAGACATTTAAAAAAAGCTAAATCTAATAAAAAGGTCAAAAACAATAACTACAACTTTAGGATGAAAATGGAAAAACAAAAACGAATAAAAAAAAACCCCAATAGTATCTAAATAATACTTCAATAACACTATCCATTTTATAAAACCAGTTTGGAAAAGTTTTGAATTAAGCTTTTTTTAATGGTTTTGAAAGATGTCTCTCATGCACGCCAAGGCTGCATTTATTCGACCAAAAATATGAAGCAGCACAACTGTTTTTGATAATACTAATAGTAAATGTTTTCTGAGTAGCAAATCAGTTTATTCAAATGATTTCTGAAGGATCATGTGACACTGAAGACTGGAGTAACGATGCTAAAAATACAGCTTTGATCACAGTAATAAATTACATTTTAAAATACTGTATATTCAAATAAAAACAATTATTTCTAATTGTAATACTATTTCTTTTTAGTCCTGTATTTTTTAAAATCAAATTTATGGCAGCTTTGGTGAGCAGAGGAAACATTAAAAATCTTTAAAGGGGTGGTTGATTGCGATTTCACTTTTTTCATTTTAAATAGTGTGTAATGTTGCTGTTGGTGCATGAACATTATCTGCAAAGTTGCAGCGCTGAAAGTTCAATGTAAGCAGAGATATCGTCTTTTAAAAATCAGGAAGTGTAAATGCCTACAAAAACGACTCGATTGGGACTACAGCTGGGTTTTAGACGTCACTAACCCATACATTTGCATCAACCCTCCCTCCGGAATACGCAAAAAAGGGCATGATCATATTTCTGCGGCTTTGCCGAAGAGGAAGAGTTACAGGGGAGAGCTAAACATGCCGTCAAAAGTGTGTTATTTTCATCCAGCTGTTAGCTCTTCTGTGTTCGGGCTTCCTACAGACGCTTTAGTTCGTCAACAGTGGCTACAATTTATGTTTGATTATGTTTCTGACGATTACAATCGTAGTTTAGCTCTTTGTGCGGCACATTTCACTGAAGACAGCTTCCTGAATCTCCAACAATTCAATGCCGGATTCCACAAGAAACTATTGCTAAAACCTGAAGCTGTTCCAACTTTAAAACCAGAGGCAGCAGTTGTTGGGCCACAACCTGTAAGTAAGACTTAATAATTTTAAACGTATTTGTATAATTTTAGACGTGGTTTCCTTTTATCAAGGACGTAAACAAATACCAGCGCTGGCTTTATAGTCACTTGTTATGCTATTTCGTGTTTCTATGGCAAACGCGTACAAACATTTTGGACCTGAATTTGTAATCATATAGATTTTGTAAATGTATTTGCCATGTATAGCTACTTTATGACGTAGTTTTTCGATTTGATCATGAATGTGATCAATGTCAACAGTGTTTGTTTATAGTAGCCAGTTATATCGATGTTAAGAAAACGATACACAGAGTAAACTAAGTTTTGTTAATAGCTAAACGGTTATAATATAATAATAATAATAATAAACTTTATTTTATATAGCGCCTTTAAAAAGTAGACTATCTCAAAGCGCTTCACAAATATAGAAACATAATAAAACATACAATTAAACAAACAATGCATTAGTAATTGCTGACAGAGAGACGAAATAAAATACAAAATAAAAACATTATGAAGTATAGGATTAATAATAATAATACAACAATTATCTAAAAGCTACCCTAAACAAATAAGTTTTAAGTGATGATTTAAAAACACTAAGTGATTCTGCTTGCCTAATCTCAATAGGCAGGGAATTCCAGAGTTTTGGAGCATTTGACGAAAATGCCCTATCACCCATCGATTTTAGTCGGGTATGCGGAACAATTAAAAGGCCAGCTTCCGAAGAACGGAGATCACGTGCTGGTGTGTAGGGTGTTAAAAGTTCAGTTATATAATGAGGTGTCAGTCCATGCAAGGCCTTATAAGTAAGCATTAAGATTTTAAAATCAACACGGAATCTGACAGGGAGCCAGTGTAAAGATTCCAGTACCGGAGTAATGTGATCCCTCGTCCTGTTTCCAGACAGAATTCGAGCGGCAGAATTTTGTACCAACTGTAGTTTGTTAAGGGTAGCTTTTGAAACCCCAGCCAACACAGCATTACAGTAATCGATACGTGAAAATACAAAAATGTTGATTAGCTTTTCAGCCACAGGGAGAGACAACATGGGACGCAATCTGGCTATATTTCTGAGATGAAAGAATGACGTCCTGACAGTGCTCTGAACATGAGGAACAAATGTCAAATTATTATCAAATATCACCCCCAGATTTTTTAATTTAGTCTGAAATTGAAGTGTAGAACCTTCTACACTAAAAGTGGGGGAACCAGCCTTCCGTAGCTGATGAGGTGAACCAATGAGCATTACCTCCGTCTTGTCACTGTTTAGGCATAAAAAATTTCTAGACATCCATTCTTTTATCTCAGAAATACAAAAAGAAAGATGAGACACAGCCACATCTACATCAGGTTTTGAATGTATATAAACCTGGGTGTCATCTGCATAAAAGTGAAAACTGAGTCCAAGTGATTTTAAAAGTTGGCCAAGAGGATAAACGTATATGTTAAAAAGTATAGGGCCCAGGATAGAACCTTGAGGGACACCAGAATGCACTACACCAATAGCAGACCTGAAACCACCCATAGCAACAAACTGCTTTCTATCAGAAAGATAGGACTTAAACCAGCTTAGTGCAGTATCAGAAACACCAAAAACAGATTCTAACCGAGCAAGTAAAATATTATGATCAACAGTGTCGAAAGCGGCACTAAGATCAAGAAGAATAAAAATAGAGAGACTGCCGGAATCAGAAGCGATTAACAAGTCATTAGTAACCTTAACTAATGCTGTCTCAGTGCTGTGTAGTTTACGGAATCCTGATTGAAGGGGCTCATAGAGATTATTTGCAGCTAGATGGGAGTGCAATTGAATAGCAACAATTCGCTCTAAAATTTTGGCAAGAAAAGGAAGATTAGAAATGGGGCGGAAATTATTTAGATTGTCAACGTTTGTGTCTTTTTTTTTTGGTACAGGAGTCAAAGCAGCAGTTTTAAATGTTGTTGGCACCACACCAGTGCACAGAGAATCATTTATAATATTCAGTACAATAGGACATAAACTAGCAAAACATGATTGGAACAGACAAGTTGGTACAGGATCAACTATGGAAGTGGCAGCTTTCATTTTTGAAACCTCATTACAAAGAGAGTGAAGGTCCAATATGGAAAAATTTGATAGGGGGGTACCAGAAAATTCAGGAGTGATTGTGAGAGAAGAAGGTGAAGGAAGAGTAGAAATGATACATTTACGGAGGTTTTCAATTCTTGAGCTAAAAAAATTAAGAAACCTATTACAGAGGTGAGACGAAGCTGGAGCAGTTGAATAACTGTTACATTTAAGGAGTTTGTTAATAGAGTTGAACAATTGTCTTGGGTGGTTCTGATTGTTATCAATTATCTGTGCAAAATAAGCAGACCTGGCCGATGCAATTTGGGTCTTATATTCAAGTAATTGATCTTTCCAAGCCTGGTAAAAGACAGTCAAGCCAGACATACGCCACCTACGCTCCATTGTACGACAGGATGTCTTCATAGCACGCAGGTTTTCATTGTACCAAGGAGAGGGTCGACCAAAGGAGACCAGACGTGATTTCAAAGGTGCAAATGAGTCCAGGCCAGATGAGAGAACAGAATTTAACATGAGAACTTTGTCCTCCAGGGTATCAGATGAAGAAAATGCGCTCAAGGAAGAATCAATAAAATCTGAGAAATCAGAGGGTTCAATCAATCTCCATTTGCGATAGTTAATAATGCGAGAAGAGGTAGTGTTTATATCAGGCAGTTCCATATTAAAAAAGATTGACAGATGATCAGACAGCCCCAAGTCAGAGGTGTACAACTGTGACACAAATGAGCCGTTTAAAATCACTAAATCAAGAGTATGGCCTTTATTATGTGTAGGACAGTTGGTTGTTCATTATATCGATAAAACAATAACTTTAAAAAACTGTATTACTCATGTAATCATTTGTTTAAAATGTTTAATCAAGATAAAAACGTATCTCAAAAAAGCTAACAAGCAGCAGTAGCATTTTCAATTATAACAGGCTATCAAACTTCTTATGTAATAATAGAAGAATAGAATAATAATAATTCAAAAACGTACCATTCAGAAACGTTTTGTAACAGCCCTGCTTGACTCTCTTCATCGCCGCTTTCTGGGTCTGATTCTGGCTCAAACTGATATGGCAGTATCGACTCCATTGTTTACATGGAGCACATGAGACTCATGCCCGTAAAGGCAAGGGGCGTGGCGGTTCCGGACAACGTGCGCTTCGCAGTTTAGCCAATTACAACACACCGGCCCAAACTAACCAATCTGAGCCCACTGCCTGTTTCTGAGGGAGTGGTTTCATAGAATCAGGAAGTCAACCGGTCGTTCAAATGACAGAGGAGAAAGCGGCTTACAATAAAGGTGAAATTTATGAAAAATAAGACTTTTAAAAAAAGAAAAAACACAAATACATGTTATATTGCACCCCATAAACACAAGCATGCAAAGAAAAAAGCAGTAAACCACCCCTTTAATTATTCCACACTTTTAAAAAACAATGCGAGAAAATTATGTTTAGATGATTTTAAAATCATCTGGTGGTTTTCTTTTCCGATTTTGATGTCAAATGTGATTGAATGGACACAGACCTGTCTGTTCTCCAAGTCGATTTTGTTGCCGAGCACTACAAAGGGGAAGTTCTCCGGGTCTCGGGGGCTGGCCTGAATGAGAAACTCGTCCCTCCAGCTGTCCAGGGTTTTGAAGGTGTTGGGCGCTGTGACGTCATACACCAGCACGCAGCAGTCCGCTCCACGGTAAAAAGCCACACCCAACGACTGGAAGCGCTCCTGTCCGGCCGTGTCCCAGATCTGAAACGGCCATGAGGATATTATCATCATATAATCATTCTTTGATCTTTTGAAACAAAACAAAACAAAAGAAAAGTATGTTAAAATACTAGTCTCGGCAAGTATTTCCGTAAACACTGTCAGTTATGTCGTAAGTGAACATTAGGAGTTTGAACATAAAAGAAATCAGATGTGTATCATTATATTGAATCCGTGCATTAGTTCTTAAAGTAACAGCAGCCTATAAATACATGTGCCCAGTTGCATAAAGCACCTATAATACAATTATTATATTATAAAGTATTATATTACAATTTATTTTTCCTGTAAAAACTACTGACTAATTGTACATGGACCTCTGGTAATAAAACAAAACATAATTATATATTAATAAAATGTGCAAAAGAAAAATAACATTTACAGAGTCATACCTGCATTGTCACCAGCCTGTCATCCACCATCACCTCCTTGGTAAGAAAATCTGCACCGATAGTGGCTTTATACTGATTACTAAACTTCTTATTGACATATTGGTTCATCAGAGAGGTCTTCCCAACACTGTTGGACATAAATAGAAGAGCAATTATTGTATAATCTAAAAGTGTATGTCTCAAAACCGAATTAGATAAGATTGTCAGGCATGATTGTTTCAGAAGAACATCACTTACCCAGAATCCCCAAGAATGATCACCTTCAGGAGCACCTTTTTACGAGAAGCCATCCTTGTGGACTAAACTGTGCCTGAATAACAAAATGAAAAGATAAAATGTAGGCTACAACTCAATTTAATATGTAATTAAGTCTTTCAGTAAGCAACGCCTATGCAAATGGCATGCAATCATGGCTGTGATTGCCAAACACACACATGTTGAAAAGGGAAGGTTGCAAGATGTCAGTCATGTGCGTCAAATCTCCCACTTGCGTGTAATATAAGCCGTAGAATGTTTTCAAATTGACAATAAAAATATGCTTGGTGCCAAAAAAAATTTTATGCTTGGAGCAAACGTCAATATTAGCTTTCAATCCATGCTAACCAGCTGTAAATGTCCTTTTAAATATTACAATTTTAGTGTTGAAGTACAAGACATTTCTGATTTAGATTAACCTAACGAAATAATTCAAAACCCGTGTAGCTGCTAAATGAATGTTTTTCAATAATCAATTTAGCATCTCAGTTTTGTGCTAAAGCTATGAAGAGCTAATAAAAGCTAGTAAACATCCCGTAAATTTAACATATTAACACATATCTATATAAATGAGCACTGTTTTTTTCTAAATTAAACCGTTTAAATCCCAGATTATATAATTTTAGAGCTTTTCAGTCAAAGACAGTTTCAAGATTTTTCACTTGTCACTTCTGCTGTTAGCGTAGACGGCTAGCATGCTAGCGTGACAAAAACTCACTTTCTGAGGAGAAATCCCACCTTCGGTGCAACAATCTTCCGCTGTCATACAACAAAAACAAGCAAACACGACACCTCCACCGTCTCTGATGACTCTGGACACACTCTTTGGGTCGTGTTGCGTGTTTTTGGATGGTTGTCACGGCCAGTTCAGTACATCCGTGTGTAATAATGAGCAGCAAACGCTCCCTCCCTTTGACTCAGCTCAATACCCAACACTCATGTTTATGTCTGTGGGCATGACCACTGAGAATAAAATGCAGACGTGTATTATGCATATCTGTGGTGTTTATGTCTGCTATCTATCTATCTATCTATCTATCTATCTATCTATCTATCTATATCTATCTATCTATCTATCTATCTATCTATCTATCTATCTATCTATCATCAAGAAACATTTATTATTATTATCATCAATGTTGACAGCAGTGGTGCTGCTTAATATTTTTGTGCATATATAGATCTATCTAAATATATAAATTATATGTTAAAATATATTAAAATACAAAAAAAGTAATTTTAAATTGTAATACTGATTGTACTGTATTTTTGATCAAATATAGGCAGCCTTGTTGAGCATAAGAGACTTCTTTCCAAAACATTAAACAATCTTACCGACCGCAAACTTTTGAATTGTAGTATGCACTGAAATTTTGTCATCATATTTTGACTTTATATAACAGTGCATAATAAAATGCATTAGTTGATTTGATCATTGATAAAACCTACGATCTATCATTTTAGAAAAGTTCCATCTATGAAATAACAGCATAGGCTAAAATCCACTTCTAAAAATTCAGTCCTAAAAGGATGTATTGATCTCGTCATGAGTTAAGTTCCTTAAAGTGTAAGTGACTTTATTCCTCAAAAGTAACAGCAAGCCAAGAGGACAAAGAATGATCAGAAATCATTTGAAAGTGTTCAAAGGTTGAGTACTTCTGAAGAACAAACAAATTATCTCAGACTTTGAAGCTTCAGCAATGTGGAGTGATAAGATCGGAGTTTACAAGACATTTATTCACACAGACTGATTTTATATACATTTGATTATACATTGCAGTAAGATAAACTCACAGAAACAAGCAACAGGAAGATTTCAACCAGCAGAGTTCACTGTTAAAGTGACTACATACAACTCAATCTTCAGCCCTAGAAATCATCATCATCACAAATGTCCAGATACACGTCAAAAGCCTCGCGGTTGCAGTTTCCATCAGGGGTGAAGACGTACTTGTGGAATGTCCCATCAACACATATGGCTTTAAAAGAGAGATACATGTGATAAGAAAAACTGACAGATACTAACAATAATGTTTCAATCAAAGGTCTTGAAAAAAAAACAACCATACCAATAACAGAGTTGACGTTTTTGGAGGTGTTCTTCCCAAAGGCACAGATGCAAGCGCACTCAGCCGGCACCGTGAAATTAGCCAGAGACCACTGACTGTCCACATACTGTCCGATGACCGGACCCACCTTTCCTACACGTGCCAAACTACAGAAGACAAGAAGCCAGCCATAAATGCCAGTGACTCTCTAACTACAACTACTAGGATATTTAAAAAAAACACTGTGAATGTCAAATAGACTGTAATGAAATAACTGGAGTGTTTATTAGTAACATGTTCAACTAGGAATGTCTGTGAAAATCTTACGCAGAGCGACGGTTCAGTTTGGTGTCTTTCAGAGCAAATATGTGCACAGTTCCCTTGTCGCTTGACGCACACAGAAAGGATGAGTCGTGGCTGAAATTAATACTGGAAAACAACAAAATTCAATAAATAATCATCATTTTAATATAAACTAAATCAAATAAATAATAAACAAAATTAATACAATTTAGTCATGGCTGAAAATAATGCTGGAAAACAACAGAATTCAATAAATAATAATCTGACTAATAAATATAATTAAATTATAAGCAGAATTGTTTTTCTTGTACAAAAAACAGCAATACACATACATTCATATGATATACAATAATGTATATCATAAACTCAACCCAATTATTTTTGCTTTTGATCTGAAGGCTTCTGCTTAAATATTACTGAAATTTATTGGCCAATCTGCTGTCCAGATCAGTAGTTCCCAAAGTGGGTGCCGCAGAATCTCAGCTTTTTTCCAACTAAAATCCAACCATATAATAACATTTGATAGAATATATTTTAAAAATATATCAAAACACCAACATATGAGCATGTCCAAACGAATATAAACAGGCTAAGCGAAACAACAATGATATATTTAAAACATAGCCTATTTAAAGTTTAAATCTGTACTGGTGCGCGCTCAATTTAATATTTCACGCAGAGACAGGATAGGACAAAGATGTCGAGAGCGAGCAGAGCTAGTTAATGAAGAAGCTCAAAAACTTTACCAGTAGAGAGTAGCAGGGTCAGTTCCTCTTCGTAGTTCCACTAGCTTGTCTCGTGTTGTAGTGTCAAACAGACGGATCAACGTGCCCTTCCTGGAGGCCGACGCCACCACACTGCCCAGCTGGTTCAGTGCCAGGCAGGCGATTTCACTTTGGTGGGCGTTGATAGTGAAAGGGGCAGAAGATGTGCCAGGTTTTGTGTTGGAAAGTTCCTGTCAAAGAGTCATAAACAAAGTGAAATAATGGTAATAACACTACTAATGTGTTAATAAATGACAACGGTTTTAAAGGGATAGTTGACCCAAAATTGAAACCCTCAAGCCATCCCATTGTATACGACTTACTTTCTTCAGATAAACTCAAACAAACATTTTTAGAAAAAAAGTCAATATACTGTAATGACAGTGAATGGCTGCCGCTCGGTTGACACTTGTGGAAGCACACAAGCTTCATAATGTTCCCTCTCGTGAATGCTCGTATGACAGTACGAATGGAAGCAATGATTCCTATTGTTTTTAATATTAGTAATTTTTTACACACACCTATCATTTGATAGACATTGATTAATCAACTTGATTACCGTCACGATCGCTGTGTGTGGTTTTTCAAGCGTCAACTGAGCAGCCATTCACTTGCATTATATGGACTCACAGAGATTGATTATTTTGCTAAAAATCTTTGTCTCAGGTAAACAAAAATCTTTGTTTACCCGAAGAAAGACAGTCATATGCATTGGGGAGGGCATGAGGGTGAAAAAATGATGAGAGCATTTTCATTTTCATCACTATCCTTTTAGTATGCAACATTTGAATTTCAACTGTAATAATATATAATATTTACCACTGTAATATGATATTATATAAGTTTCACATAAATCTTACCACTAACTGTAGACTGCCACATTTGTGTCCGGGGAAAACCAGCAACTGCTTTTCCAAACTAGGACAAAGGTCACACAAACCTACAAACCCCCAAATACAGTGATTAAAAATAATACATACATTAAAGCCTAATTAAGCCTCTCACAAGCAATGCTCTCAATACCTTTTGGGTTATCTCGAGTGTCAAACTCAAAAAGCTTGACAGGGTTTTCGGGGAAACTATAAACGTAGATCCTGTTTTTCAGGACAATGATGATTCTTCACATACAAGGACAGGAAATAGGATGTTAGTAACACAAACAACATTTTTAAATGAAAAAATGAAGCACTATTGTTTTGATGGCTGTGTATTTTACTTGTCGTGTCTCATGCGCACAGCGAGGACCGGTTTGGTGAACGTGAACTCAAGAACTAATTTGTCCTTAGGGTCTCGCACTTCCTGAGCATCATCCCATATTAATACTGCAAAAGATATGATGAAACATTGGATAAGGTTGAGGAAAACTGTTTATTCCAGCTTCAAAAACCATCTAAGACGGAAGTCCAAGTATTAAAGTGCTCAGTGTACCTGATATTTCAGAGAATTTGGGGTTGATGCCGCCTCCCACTACAGCCAAGAGGTTTGATCGATGAAGCATTGAACACAAGGCAATGCTGCCCACCTGCTCGTGATCTATATACAATCAAATCACAGACAATTAAAGGGATAGTTCACCCAAAATTTCTGTCATTAATTACTCACCCTCATGTAAGGTGAGTAATTCATTCACTTAAGACTTTCATTCATCTTCAGAACACAATGAAGGTCTTTTTGATGAAATCTGAGCAATTTCTGTCTCTCTGTTGGAAGTTATGCAACTGACACTTTGACGCTTCAGTTCATAAAGAGATCGTAAAACTAATCCATATGAATTGAGCGGTTTAGTTAAACATTTTCTGAAGAGACTCGATCACTATATATGATAAATTGATGATTGAATTTAAGCTTTTATTCACATCTTTTTATAAACTTGTTGAAGATTCAAAGTGGTTGTTGCATAGCTGTAAATGGAGGAACAGAAAGCTTTCAGATTTCATAAAAAATATCTTCATTTGTGTTTCGAAGATGAACAAAAGTCTTACGGGTTTGGAACGACATGAGGGCGAGTAATTAATGACAGAATTTCTATTTTTGGGTGGACTAAATTTAATAGATAACTCTACACATATGTTTCGTTTTTTATAAAAAGGAGGAAGAAAAAAAACACAAATATATTTTACCTAAATGGCCCTTTTCCATTAAAGGTTCCACATTATAAATGCGGACACCTGTTTCCATGGCACAGCAGAAACAACCTAAATAACATGGAAATCAGAACATGAATACAGTACAGACCATTAGTATATCATTAATACTATTTTGGCTGATATGTTGCTATTTTTTTTGATTATTGGCTTTATTTCCCCTTTAGTCGGTTTTAAAATCTACCATGTCAATAATGAATTCACTTTTTTTCTGTTTTCAAAAATGTGAACTAGGAGTAAATTAATTTAAAAAATGTAGGTTACATTTACAATAATGAAATATGTTGGTATTATATTGGCAACTGTGCTCACTAAGATTAAGAATGCTCAATCACTACTTATATGTTAATGAATACCTTTATTAAATGTACTCAAAATAGATAGAGTCTAGCAGCATTAGTTATTATATAGGAGAATGATTCTGAAAGGAAATGTGTTTTAGACTCACTCTGGTCCTGGTTGAACTGAAGGCTGTTGACTCCTCTCTGCTGGGCCATGATGTGAGAGAAGAGTTGACCGCAGGTTTTCTGAGATCTTCAGAAGATATATGGTCTAGATCTGATCATCCTGGATGAGCAGGAGACAGCGGGTTAACATGTTAAAGCTGCAATCACAACATACTACGAGCTCCGAAAGTCAACACATGTAAACAACTTCCTTTTATAATATAATCAGGTTGTCATAACATCTCACTCACGATTAAAAATATAAAAGACACAACGAGGGAGTAGACAAATAAATCAAAGAGAGTTTATAATGTTTGATGTTAATTTGATACCACACATTAGGCAATAACTACACAGCTGCCAGACGCTGTTGTTGTTGTTTTGTCGCAGCTGTCTTCCTCTATGATACGGGACTGTAAACGGAGTATTAATGCCCCCTTTTGGACTGGAGGATAACACAAGTTACGTACGGAGAAAGCATTTTCCACAGAAAACGAAAACCAGGACCTAAACGCATAGGCAGTAAAAGAGTTGGGCTGAGTTTAGAGGCTCAGAAGCCCAGAAGTCATCTCATCTCTTGGCCGTTTCCATTTTTCTTGTGTAACCTTTCTCCGCGCTGGTCAAAACGGACCAATCACAGTCAATTGGATAATGCAGTTCGTAGGCCAACAAATCATTCCATGTAGCGGTTGAATGTCAGATACAAATCATCGTAATTAATAGATCTAAAAGATACTTTTTTAATGCAAAAATTTGTAAAAATAAAAAAATAATAAATAATCCGTCCTTATATATAGGCCTATATATAAATATATATATATTTAACTAGTTTATTAAAAAAATTGCAATTACAGTTAAACATGACAAAATGACACAAATATATATATATATATATATATATATTATATATATATATATATATATATATATATATATATATATATATATATATATATATATATATATATATTACCCTAATAGGGTAATAAAAACAATAATAAATTATGATAATTTAGACAAAATAATTCGCATGGCATCATAATATTGAATATCCCAAAGTAATTTACAAATGTGAGCTGTCTAAGCACTGAAAAAGTGAAACTTATTCATGTAATTCACTGTTCTGTCCAACAGGTGTCAGCAAGCAACTAAAGACGGTCTCTTCAATAATAACACCTTCGTTTGCAGTTTATCTCGATTGCTAATACACAATTAATGAAACAATTCACCGTTTTCTCGCCACTGTAAACATAATCTCCATACAAAACTACACAAGAGCCTTTTACAAACCTCAAACTTCCACTTAGCCCATTCTCTTTTGTCAGAATCAAACTTTGGCCTCATGCATGGCACACAAAACCTATAGCTGGGTGATTCTTCAATTAGGGGAACTTTTATGTCCCCAGGTTATACATACATGTTAAAAATACTATATTATAAAATAAATAGTTTAGTTATTTCAAATAATATTTATTGCACCACCAAAAAATGTTATACACTAAAATCAGAATGATTTCTATTTTTAAAAATGTTTTCATTACTAATATTTGGCTACTCAGGCCTTGTCCCCAACCCAGACTTTAAAACTTATCTGCTCTGAAAATGTGATAAAATGTTATCAGTTCATTAAAAAAATCACAATATATGTTTAAACAGTCACTTAAAAAGGCACTTGATGCATAATTCGGGTTCATATCTGTGCAATCTGTGAATATTTTTAACAATTTGGTATTGTCCACAACAATACTGTCATTACCGCGACAGTCTATGATTACAACAAGGATACTTGAGGGTAAGATTTGTTTATGCCGTAACCATGGAAATGAAGACTAGCAGGGGAGCACATGTCAGCCATGAAAGAACAGTGAAATTTGATGTCTGAAAAAGTAAGTAATTCAATCATGAATTCCTTCTGATCATGGAGTAGACTTATTCAGCGTCATTACCATAAATGCTGTAGCAGCAATATTTTGATAAATATATAAAGATATATTCACATGATTTGTGTATTTAAAGTTCTTTTTTTACTAGCTGTTAAATAATGTTAGCAAAACCATGACCTAGCATATTTTTTCCTGAAAAAATAAAAAAATGTCATTACCGCAACACGTCATACCAACACACAACTTGTTGTGATGGTGATGGTAATGACAAGTGATGGTGGTAATGACATGTTCTGTGTCACTATCTATATCATATTATGTGTTTATAAATTAAGTTAAAGAAGCATAATAGTGTGATTTTACAATGAAACTTAAGTGAGATGCCTTACTTCCTAAAAATATTTTGGAGATATACATTTTGTCAGTCCTAACACACAATGGCATGGCTGGAGTTAATTTTCAGGACACTTTGCTCATTGAGTGACTACACTACGCCTGTCATTTAAACTAGGGCCCAGTATCTCTTTCTCTCCACATCCCATCCATCTCCCTTTATCATCTCTAATTCACATTTTGAATGTTCAAATACATGTTTGAAAGCAAACACATTTCATTACGCATTGTTAGTTTTAACCCAATGCAACTTTTATGAGTTTTTAACCCAAACATATAATATTTCACCTAATGGTAATAGTCATAGTTATGAAATGTTTATGAAGGATATTTTTATGCTGTTTTATCCCATTGTGACAATTGATTCTCTAGAAAATATTGTATGGTCTCTTCATGATTGAAATATATGTTCAAGTTGATGGTTGTGTCATATTTTTATATATCTCCTCACATCTGTCCATTTCTTTCAACAACACTAACCAGAAGTCATTATTTAAGCCTTTAAATTTGCTTTATGTATCAGTGCACTTTTCATTTATGTCATTACCAAAACACTATGTCATTACCAGAACAGTATGTCATTACCGCCACGTTGCTTAATTTATAGCAAACATACCTTTAAAACTGTTTTATGTTCAATCTTGAGGTGCTACATGAAAAGCCTAATGAAATACTCATCCACCTATTCAAAGAAAAAACATCTAAAATGAATTTTCCAGAAATTAAACAAAAGTGTGCTTTGATGAAAACAGAAAAACACATTTTGATCGTAAGAACAAGAAAATATATGTAATTCGCTGAATGGAAACATTTTGTTTTTTATACGTATTGTTGAAGGTTAACAATGTTTGCAAGATAAATGAGTTTAAATGATCTCCTTGATACATTCTTTGCATTATGAGACTTTTTGATGTTGTGCTGGGAATGACGTTTTGCAGTGCCAGTTGGCAAATAGATATAAAATACTCAAATTATGTTTAAGCTCAGTCGTGGCCATTATTATATCTTTACATCAAAGCATGTAAACATTGTCTTGACATAATTCTAACAAAATTCAACCAAATTTCATTAATCAAAATGTAAGATGGCAAAATAGCCCCCAATTGAAGAATCACCCAGCTACACTATGCCCACTACCTAGAGAACACTAGTGAGATCAATTCAAAATACTTAATAATGTCCTCCCTTTGGCAACCAGGAATCTTTTTACAGCTCGATGTCTATTACAGTAGGCTATAACATGAATAGAGGGGAGTACAGTGAAATTCAACAATACGCTTTAAGAAATGTTTATTTTCTTTGTACTTCTGTAAAGAGATCTTGCAGTGGATGAAAAGAATACTTTAAATTCCAAAGAATTTAACATGATCTTGGTATGCAATGCAATACAGTATATGCTACTGTCAATTACAAATGAAAAAATGTAAAAAATAACATATTTTTCATACTAAAGCAGTTTTTTAGTCTTCTGACATGATTTTTTCTTTCCCTCCCCAGACAGTCGTCTCTCAGTTCTGCAAAAATACCAAATGTAAGAAGTCCTTGGCTACAAATCAGTTTGACAATTACGAGTTAGTGTGTACAACACAATATTTATATTATCCTAAGATTCTGATAGTGTCATCAGTTTGTTTACAAATGTGTGCTATACCTGAGTTCACAGTGTGACACTCAAGTTAATTATATTGTGTACTTGTGTTTTCTGAATGAGAACATGGTTAAACCTGTGCAAAATGAGGAAATTTTTTGTAGAGTTTTGCAGAAAACTGGAACATGTGAAAATTGAAAACAGGAGAAGTGTTTCTCAAAATGTGTCGTTGTTTCGAGAACTGAATGAATGGTTTGGGAAATTGGGCCATGCACTTGAATCAGTTTGCAATCAAGAAAAACTGTAATTAGTAAAACGATACAAAGGTAATGACGGCCTTTACGATGTCTGCCTGTTTGCATGAGGGTCCACCTTCTCAGCTGTGTCTTAAAATGACCATATTTAAAAATATATAAATGCTGTGGACAACACAACAGGGCCATAAAGAAAACAAAGACAGGCTGTCTCCTGAGTGAATAAAATGTCTGCATAGCTCAAAAATGGTCTCTGAGCTATTTGCCATCCACACATTTTAAAGAATGCAGCTTTCGAAAGTATGAAACTTTTCTTGGTTTTACTCTGTGCTGGGAATGGTAACATTTTGTTTTACATACAACATACAAACATATTGGGTGAGTTGCTTCACATTGTCAGACTGATAAATGCTTGCTCAGAAAGGAAGATGTGCTGAATTACAAAACGAGATAAGGTATTCTAAGCATGCGAATGAGAGTGCTATATGACAGGCACTACATGACGCATTTCAAGTTAAACAGTGGTTGACCTCAAGACAAAGGCACTATACAGATAGATCCCTTTGGAAAGTAAGTACAGGATGTTTAGTATGCATTTTTAATAATGGTGAAAGGGCGACTATTAGTGCATGGACATATGAAAACACATCTAATCACAAGTCTTAACCCTATATTTGATACACAAATGTATAAGTCAACATGATAAATAAAACTTTGCTGGAAAAACCTGCACAATATACTACATGCCTTCTGAAAGTTTACTTTATACTTTTTTTTAGGAAGTAAAAGGCCTTTAGTTCTTCAGGTTGTTTCAGGCTGTGAAATACTTACTGATTTTTATATAGCCTAAACCAGGTGTGCCCAACCCTGTTCCTGGCGATCGACTGTCCTGCAGTTTATCTCTAACCCTGATCAAACGCACCTGCCTTTAATTTCAGGGTGGCCGCGGGTCCTTAAAAAGTCTTAAAAAGTCTTAAATAAAGTTTTCCTATTAAAAGGCCTTAAAAAGTATTAAAATGTCTTAAATTCAGATTCGATGGGTCTTAAATATTTCTGGTCACATCACCGCTAAAATGTCTCCAGTCTGACGGATCCAATGTCCGTCAAATAACCAGTGAAGCATCGAATCGTGAGAATCGGGGATGTAAGTTAGTGGAGGCTAAACGCACGTAAACGCTGTTTACGCACCTCCCAATATTCGGAAATAGCGTTTACCTCAAGTGCGTTTATCCACCTCTAAATAGCCCGTAGTTCCTAAGACATTTTAAATTAAGCTTATGTCGTTTTAGTTTCATATTGTTCATTATTAGTTTCATAGGTTGTTAAACTGAGATGAACTCTTTCATATTCCGCTGCTGTCAGTGTTTTTGACTATTACTGACGGTTGCGCTGGCTGTTGACGCTGGCGCAGCCTCTCGAGGAGAAATCTACACACGAGCGAGCACACACACACACACACACACACACACACACACACACACACACACACACACACACACACACACACACACACACACACACACACACACACACACACACACACACACACACACACACACACACACACACACACACACACACACACACACACACACACACACACACACACACACACACACACACACACACACACACACACACACACACACACACACACACACACACACACACACACACACACACACACACACGTGTGTGTGTAACATATGTTAAGATATGTTAAGCAACCTCAATTATTTTTCCTGAACACCATCACGATTGAAAACATTGATTTCCTACAACAGTTCAGTAAACAGTTAAAATTAAGTCACTTACATTTTAGATGCAATATTGGCTGTTTTTGTTCTGTTTCAGCAGCAAAAATAGTTCCAAACAAAAATCACAACAGAACCACGGCACATCTCACAGGAACGCTCACTGTTTTCATTAGGCCTACTGAATGATTCAGCGTTTTGAACGAATCGATTGAGTCAAAGTTTCAATGACCCATTCATACACATCTGTCTAATTCTTGAACGAATCAGTCGTTTGAACGAATCGTTTGAATGAATGATTCAATGACTCCCTCATTAAGACGGTCGTCTGCCACCACCTACTGGCGGTGTAGTGTTATGTTTAAAAGTAGTATAATTCTTTCCAATGTTTCTTATATCTAAATTTAAATCAATTTCATAACATTATTTTATGCAATTGTAATTTTTTCAGTGTAAATGATTTAATTTGATCAGCACCTAGGGTAACAGCCCTATAGTGTCTTATTATTCTAAATATTTGCATTTATTGATCAAATTTATGAATTTAAAATGAAAGATGAAGCATACATTTAATAATATTGGGGGAGGGGATGCCCTTTAAAGGTGCAGATACTACAAAATGCTGAGAATAAATAAATGAGAATATTGTTTCAGAATAAATTAACACAAAAAAAGCAACCTTTTTACTCTGACAAGTGAATGACTTAGCGAAAAGGCTTAATGTCGAACCCTCCCTATAGCAATGTCATCAGGATACACATACACCGGTAGCCAGTGGCCCACCTTACCGGGTGACCAGAATTTATAGTTTACCCACCTCTTTTTTTTTACTACTACACCTCATGATTCTGATTTTATTACATAAACTGCGATTGATAATGACGTATTTCTGGTGGCACTGTTGAGACTCACGCTGCCTGTCTCTGTGAGAGATTTTAAAGTGAGAAATCAAAACTAATGAGCATAACAGTACACAAAAAAAACTCACAGAAGAAACATGCTGAGATAAAAAAATTAAATGTTGAGTTTTTTATTTATAACATATGATATAGCCTAGTTAAGTAACATAACATGACTGGAGCTATTTTGCTGAATATGCTCACGATTTCAAATGTTACATTGATTTTAGTTCAATAAACAAGTAGTTAATATTAAATTACTTCAATTACTTAGGTTAAATATTACATATACGTATGTAATATAATGTATTTCCATCCCAAGTTTGGTCTTAAATTTAATTCAAAGTGGCATTAAAAGGGTCTTAAAAAGTCTTAAATTTAACTTGTTTATATCTGTAGACACCCTGAATTTTCAAGTAATCCTGAAGACCTTAAATGGTTGTTAAGACCTTAATTGAAGACCTTCAGGTGTGTTTGATTAGAGTTGGAGATGAACTGCGCAGGACAGTCGATCGCCAGGAGCAGGGTTGGGCACACCTGGCCTAAACGTAAGGTTAACTTTTAATTGTTAATGATATTTCAAGACTTACTGGACTGAAGCAACTTAGATTTACTTTATTATCAATGCATTATTTCATTTACATCAGGGTTTTGAGAAAAATGTATTTGACCATCTGTCAATCATCATTTTATTGCATTCACTACAGAGCTTTGGTCATAAAACTAAATGTAATCCTAGTTAATATAATGAGACAGTGTAACAATTGATATGTATATGCTTTTACATGACAAGCTATCAGAATTTCATCTTAATGTTTGGCCATAATATCAGCAACTAGGCTAATTGCTAAGTTGGAGCCTCTGAATAAAAGTGAGGGGTTTTTTTCCTTTTTGAATTTGAGCTGCATATTCACACTATAGAAAGAAAGCCTGATGTATTAAATATGATATTCAACAAAAAAAACAAGGATCAATACATTTTTCTAAAGGATCAATAACCAAATAACCAAATCTTCCCAGCACTTTGACCTTTCTGCCTGAAACATGAAAGCCGAGTGCCATATGACCTGCGGTTTGGCTGTTCGCTTTTGGTTTAGTGAATCTGAAGAAGACTTTGATTCCTTTGATTCGGAGTTGAAAACGAACCCATTGTTCCCGTCTTCTGGATTACAGAGGTGGTGGCATCAAGCTTAATGGGCAACTAATAACTTGGATGTTATCTCGACCACTCCAGATCATTTTCTTGGTGGGTCACATCATATGAGTCTCGTTTTGAACAAACGGCCATTTCAACTCACATTTGATTCAGTTCTCAGTCCAGCTGGCGATTTTGTTTTATTAATTGAGAACAAATAAGGTTTTGTGAAGACGTCTGATGGTGTTTTTTGAGAAGAAAACCAATCTTTTTGAAACTGAGAGAGTTCCCTTAAAATCAGTATAACATCATGTTGGATGTAAGATTCAACACTAAAACATTTTGAATGAAACAAAACAAGTTTTGAATGTGCAAAGCGATATTCTTTTCACAATTATGTGTAATTTACTACAAGCTACATCAAAACTGATTGACACTACAAGCATTTTCTCAGTTTGAAGCTTTACTGTAACATTGGTTAATAATGCTAATTGCGTTAAGCTTAGAAACAACAGCCATTGGTACTTTCCAAGGCTTTAACCACATATTTACAATGGATTGGGGTAATATTTTAAGAATCGGCTATTTGAAACCCATATTTTTTGACACATCCCTTATGGTGGTCCCCCAATGTTAATGGTATTTGTAGCTTAAAAAAACTGGCTCATATGGAAGGCAATTTCTGTCTAAATTATGACATAAAAGTCAAAGTTATGACATCATAATGACATTCTTAGTCATAATTACTTTTCATATCATCATAATCATCGCACAAAAGTTGATATTGAGATAAAGTTGAAATTTTGACATTCTAATTATGAGATTAATACATTATGATTCCACACTTTTTATGACATAATTGTGACAAAACGAAATTATGACTTTTCTGCCATATTTATGACATTTTAAGTCATAATTTCAGAATCAGTATCACCTTTATTACCAAGTACCGTGGGTTTACATGTATAAGGAATTTGTCTTGGTGTACTGGTGCTTAAAAATAATAAAAAACAAAACAAGGAATAGAATAATATTAGTAAGATAGATAGGCCTATCTGTAAGTTAAGATAGGAAAGTCAAAAAGAAAGTTGTGAAAGAGAAGCAAAAATATAAATAAACTATGAATAAATGAAAAAATAGGAGTATAAATATAAAGTAAACATATAAACAAAAAGTAAAAAATTGACACATTAGCTGTACATTAGTGCAGGAAGTGCACTTTATGTGTGCATTAATGTGTATGAGTTGTGTGCATTACTGTAAAACATATGAAACAATAATGAGAAATTTTTTTTTAATGTAATGTGTTAATGTCCATGGAGGCAGATAAAAGAACATGGGTCCTGCAGTATTGCTGATGAGGCCAATTACATATGGAAATAATCTGTTTTTGTGGCATGTAGTTTTAGTCTTGATGGACCGCAGACTCCTGCCAGAGGAAAGTGTCTCAGAGAGTTTCTGTGCAGGGTGAGAAAGGTTAGCCAGTCTTAACTGCCCGATTTTCAGAGTCCTGATAGTGTACAGGTCCTGAAGAGATCCTTCTCAGCAGAGCGAATGCTGCAGTCTGCTTTTGTCTTTGGCAGCGGCAGTAGCGTATCAGATGGTGATGAAGGAGGTGAGTATGGACTTGATGATAGAAGTGTATAGACCATTTTTGTCTTTGGTAGGTTGAACATCAGCTGCTGCAGGAAGTACATCCACTGGTGCTCTTTTTAAATCAGACAGTTGATGTTCAGAGGAGGTGGAAGGAGTCCATGATATCAACTAGTGAGTCACACAGGATGATGGGGCGGCTGGGGCTGGTTTACACCTGGTATTAAGATGCGTTTTGGTAGACGAGGGAGACACATACCCGTTTACACCTGGTGTTTTAATTATTCTCTTTTGTCCGCTTTAAAGGGTACCTATCATGGAATTTTGAAAATTACCTTTCATGTAGTGTGTAACATAGATCTAAGTGAACGAAAACATCCTGCAAAGTTTTAAATATGAAAGTTCACCGTATACAAAGTTATTATCTCTCAAAAGTAAGAGTCGACTCTGAGTCGTTGATATGAATCGATAGACGAACGATGCATTTTCTCTAACTTTCGTACGTCACTTGTACAAGTTATTTGAATAAGATACGCCCACTCATTGCATTAGGAGACACCAGGGAAAACATCATGTCGACGAGACGCTGCTGTGTTTTGAAGTGCGACGCAAAAGCAAACTTTTTTCATCTGCCCAGTGAGGAGCATTTGAAGACAGTGGCTACAGTTCATAACTATACCACAGAAGTATTATAGCCCGAACTTGTTCTGTGTTCGCGCCATTTTGAAGATGATTGCTTCACAAACCTAAATGCTATAAAGTATGAATTTGCGAGCCGGCTGATACTGAAGGAGGGAGG
The DNA here is from genome assembly GCA_036326025.1 of Chrosomus eos. NCBI lineage: Eukaryota > Metazoa > Chordata > Actinopteri > Cypriniformes > Leuciscidae > Chrosomus > Chrosomus eos. The sequence continues at coordinate 25,146,655 of CM070841.1, forward strand.
TTCAGTACCGAGTTTATTTGGATCAGCTTCCTTCTCCGAATCACAATCTGTAAGTAGGCTGTTGCTTTTATGTTTGTATCATGTTCTATAATTATTTTGTGTGTTGTGTACGCACAGGCACAGCGCAGCTTCTAGCAGCTAACTTGGGTCTTCAATGTCAATTGTATTGAAATATGTGAAGTGTTTGTCGTTGTTAATGGAGTTGTCACAGGGCTCTCGAGTGTCACGCATCACGCATTGAGCGTGACAGTCACTCATTTCGGTCTTTTGTCACGCTCTCCGGCCACACATTGTATTTCTCACGCTGAAAAACTATTTGTAATATATTTAATATGCCGCAGTGCCCAAAACTCACTCACTGTGGAACCGGCAGGATTCAAGCGCGTCTCCTCCAGTGTTGCCAGGTCCGTATGCCTGCACTGTTTCCGCGGGTTGTTTGTGTAGTGCAGGCTGGTTGACGCGATTGTTTTATCCACTGGAACATGATTGTTATTGAGGAAACACCCGGGAACGCTATTTGAATATTTTTGGCTGTGATTGGGTTAGTTTGATGAGCAATTGGGCTGGTTTTGTTGTGCAGACCTGGCAACCCTGGTCTCCTCTGGTGTTGTTCGTCTGGTGTTGTTAGCCAATCAGAAAATAGCACTGTTGTATCTGGGTAAGATCTAGCGCAACAACCAATGACACCCCGTCGGCTGGGTGTTTAACATATCACCACAGATTAGCATGTCTACATTGATCTCACGACAATTCGTACGAATTTTACGAGGTGGCTAATTCGTAACAAATGCGTACGACCTCACTCGTACGAATTAGTACGATTTTTGCTTTTTGAGCAAGAGTTGCGCAATTCATATGAATTCGTACGAATGACCTACCCCTGTAACCTGACTCCGCCAGATGGATTTGCTCCGCATATCCATCTGGAAACCTTCCGTTGAAGTAGTTTTGGTAAGGGGCGAAAATACTGGTTAGCTGATTGGCCTATGTTGGTGATAGACGGGCCAAATCAACCAATCAGATCAACGAAGCATATGAGAGCGACGACGAAAACACAACCACAAGCCAGCTACTCTTGCTGCTGCAGGTAAAGGCTCGTTAGCTCTGTAATTCCGTAATAACTCTGTAATTCCGATAAAACTTGCTCGATAGCCACACTGATGCTAGTTTCATCCGCTGAAGCCGCCATGTTCTTAAGACTGAACTGTCGCGCTTCTCGTTGCGTCACACCTCAACCCGCCTCAAAGCCAACGCTGATTGGACGTTCGTTTGGTGAACTGCTCCCAAATTTTCTTTAACGGAAAGTATCCAGACTGATCTGCGAGTGAAACCTTGAAAGCTCGCGAGATCAGGATGGTCTCACGAGGCTACTACCCCTGACCCCGCCCCTAAACCTACCCATCACATGGGTTCAGACAAATCGTACAAATTCATACAAGTGAGGTCGTACGAATTCTTACGAATTAGCCACCTTTTAATTACTTGTATAAATCCGTACGAATTGGTCGTGAGATAGCGTTGTCAGTCTGAAAGTCCAGCCCGATTTCATGAAAGTGCGTATCTATTAGGGGTGGAACGGTACACATAAGTCACGGTTCGGTTCATACCTCGGTTCAGACGTCACGGTTCGGTACGATTTCGGTACAATGGAGTGAAAAGCAAAACAAAAATGCAGAAGGCATTTTTATAAATGTCTTAAGCCTTGTATTTTTTAAATAAGTTTTATTAATAAAGGCATAGAACCAGTTTATTTGTAGTGCACTGACAGGAGTTTTATATAATTAGTTTATTAATTAAATTATTAAAAAGATGAAAAGACCTTGAGATATGTTTGGTAATTGTACCTGAATGAATTTAAAATTAATTTGCTCTTTCAGATCAATATATTTGTTTTCCTTCATTTTAGTTAACCCTAACTTTATTCTCATCTGAATTATAAATAATTTATTTCCGTATAAAATAATACTACCTTTAAAAACTTTTGTTAACATTTGTAGGTTACAGTTTGACAAGAGTTTAGAGTGTAACAAAAGCACAATGTTGTGTTTTATTGCAAGTGTACACAAAAATATAAGTAAACATTAAACACTTTGCAGTTTTAATGATGTCCTGTATGAAAAAATGACGGAGTATGTTTCCACTGTTTGATCGCGGACGAGAGATCTCTCTCGCACGCGCGCAAACACACACACACACACACACACACACACACACACTGACTGTTCATCGCGCCTCTCTCTCGCACACGCGCGCGCAGACACACACAGTGGGCGCCTCTCTCTCTCTCTCTCTCTCTCTCTCTCTCGCTCTCTCTCTCTCTCTCTCTCTCTCTCTCTCGCGCGCGCCGTTTTTGTACCGTGTATTCTACGTGCAAATTCGTGCACCGAACCGTGACGCCCGTACCGTTTCGGTTCGATACGAATACATGTACCGTTCCACCCCTAGTATCTATACAACGAATGTTATTTAACGTGTCATTTATACGGCAAAAATAGTTCCCTTTCGTCCTGGGAACTCCGACGTGTCGTCGGGGGAGTTCCCTAGCGAATTGGGATCACGCTAGGCAGCCAATTGCCTACGAAAGAATTAAAACGAGCCAATGGACATTGGCATGCAAGATTTGCAGTCCGCAACCCGCCCACCAGCGCGGGTATAAAAGGCGGAAGTAAACATTACGCAATGCTTTTTGCTTCGGAGCCATCCAGTGTGTCTCTGTGTGAGCTGCTCTTTTTTGCCGAAGTTTGTTTATAAAAACGAGTCCTCTTTGGAAGAAGAAGATCCTCTGGTGCTGGTGTGTTCTCTTTAAAAAAAAGCTGTTTTTACGGCTGTTATTGGTGAGTGCAGCACACAGGCTTGCAGTTTCCCCTTTTGTGTCTGCCGCGGTGGTCCCTCGGTGCCTCGGCACGTGAAAGAGCATTTCTTTTCTTTTTCTAAAAGAGCACCATGGGTGTTTCACGTCCTTTTCAGGATGTCGTCTCACCCGTGCGTTTCTGGATGCGGTCAACTTCTCCCTCAGGAAGATGGTCACAAACACTGCCTCTCGTGCTTGGGCTTAGCGCACGCTGAGGCAGCGTTTGTGAACGAGTCACGCTCTCATTGCGGGAACATGACTCTGGTGATGCTGCGTTCAAGACTGAGATCCCTGAAACATGGGGGAGTCCCTTCAGAGAATCCCCAATCTAGTTCGTCTGCTGGTTCAGTTCGGCAGACGGCTACTTCGGTGGTTCCTGTTGGTGAGCGGATGAGGATTATAGTGCAGAATGTTCCGTCAGGTGAAAGATCCTCACGGGTTTCTCATTCCTCTAGTAGCTCGTTCCCATTGGTGCTTCCAGTGGAGCGGTCTGAGCCGTCTCGTGCGGTTCCGGTTGTCTCCTTCGGGGCGCCGCCTGAGGATCAGATGTCGATCGCGGCATCGGAGGGAGAGCGGTCATCTTCTGGTAATGACTCAGCGGGACTACCCCCTTCTGGGTGTGGTGGCTTCGGCTGAGTCGGACTCGAAAATGGCCGCTATGCTCGAACGGGCGGCCACGAATGTCGGGCTTGTGTGGAACCCTCCACCGGGTCCTGAACCTTGCCCTGAGGTCCGCTCCAGTACCATTATTCCCGGACGTGCATGAGGAGCTCAGGAAGTCTTGGCTGGCCCCTCTCACGACCAGGTGTAGACCACCTCGCTCCCCCTCCCTCACCACCCTTGATGGCGGGGCGGCGCACGGGTACGAGGGAATCCCCCCAGTGGAGCGGTCTATAGCGATGCAACTGTGTCCTAAGACCGCTTCCTGTTGGTGGGGTGCTCCTCCTCATCAGCTCCTCCTTCAGGGCAGCAGTCTAACCCTGGAGGGTGGAAGTCTGGTCGCAAGAGGACGGCCCAGCCCGCTCAGGCGCCCCTGGCCCCTTCCCGTAAAAAGAAGGGAGGGAAGCGTTCCTGAGACGGGCGACCTGGAGGAGGATCTGGATGGCCTCTGCACACCTCCTTCCCCCGGGGGAGGGCCGGGTGGAGAATCCTGTTTTGAGTTTTGTTTCTGTTCCGCCGCTGACCACTCGGTTTTCAGTAAAAAACATTTTCAGTAAAAGAGCAGTTTCTACCTCCTCATCCAGGTCATCCACGGCCGAGACTGTTGGGTACGCAGTCTCCCCCGTCCAAGAGGGTCAGAGTGGTGGTCTGTGCCGGCCCCGTGCGGCAACACTCCCGTTCCCCTCTCCCCATTTTGCGGATAGCAGTAACGCAGCCTCGGCTGCGTCGCTCCGGTCTGCAGCTGGGCCCGGAAGCGCAGAGACCAGGACATGAGGAGTCAGGGCCTCGTTCCTCGTCTCTCCCCCTCCCCTAGCCACCAGGCAGCCCGCAGCAGAATTCCCACGGGCTTTCTCTGCCGTCTGCCCCCCCCCCCACGTGGAAGCAGGTTGGTGTCAAGCACGCCCAGACCCTGCTCCCGGTCTCTGTAACGCCACCGGGGCCGGGTCCCTGTCTTCCACCTCGCTGCCCCTTCGCGGGTACGCCGGTGGTTCAGGTGGGTTTGTTGGGTCGGTATCTGGAAGCCTGGAAAGCGCTTTCGGGTCCGTCCCGATGGCTCATCTGCACCATCCGGTTCGGCTATGCAATCCAGTTTGCACGCCGGCCTCCCAAGTTCAGGGGCGTCCACTTCATCCGTGTGCGGTCGGTGGATGCCCCTGTCTTGCGGAAAGAGATCGATGTCCTGCTGGCGAAGGACGTGATCGAGCCGGTCCCTCCTGCCGAGATGAGGTCCGGGTTTTACAGTCCCTACTTCATTGTACCCAAGAAAGGCGGTGGGTTACGCCCAATCCTGGACCTGCGAGTTTTGAATCGGGCCCTGCACAAACTCCCGTTCAAAATGCTCACGCAGAAGCGCATTTTCGAATGCATCCGTCCCCAGGATTGGTTTGCAGCGATCGACCTGAAGGACGTGTACTTTCACTTCTCGATTATTCCTTGACACAGACCGTTTCTACGGTTTGCTTTCGAGGGTCGAGCGTATCAGTACAATGTCCTACCCTTCGGGTTGGCCCTGTCGCCCCGTGTCTTTACGAAAGTCGCGGAGACGGCCATTGTTCCCATGAGAGAACAGAGCGTTCGCATCCTGAACTATCTCGACGACTGGCTCATTCTAACTCACTCGCGAGATGTGAAAATGTGAAACAATTTCAGAGGCTCCTGGGGCATATGGCAGCCGCAGCCGCAGTAACGCCACTCGGCCTGTTACAGTACATGTGAGACCGCTTCAGCACTGGCTTCACGATCGAGTCCCGAGGTGAGCGTGGCACAGAGGCACGTTCCGGGTCAAAGTGACCCCGCACTGTCGCCAAACCTTTCCCCCCATGGTCAGATCCTGCGTTTCTTCGGGCTGGAGTGCCCTTAGTCCAGGTTTCCAGGCATGCTGTGGTTTTTACAGATGCTTCCAAAATGGGGTGGGGGGCCATGTACAAAGGGCATGCAGTCTCGGGTCTGTGGATCAGCTGATTTGGAGTGTCTTCGGAGTCGCACAGGTAGACCTGTTTGCCTCTCCAGACACGACCCATTGCCAGTGGTTTTACTCCCTGTCACGGACGCCCTGGCTCACAGCTGGCCCCGGGACCTGCGCAAGTATGCGTTTCCCCCAGTGAGCCTTCTTGCACAGACCCTGTGCAAGGTCAGGGAGGACGAGGAGCAGGTCCTTCTAGTGGCGCCATACTGGCTTACCAGGACTTGGTTCACGGAACTCATGCTCCTCAGGACAGCCCCTCCTTGGCCGATTCCTCTGAGGAAGGACCTCCTTTCTCAGAGACGGGGCACTCTATGGCACCCGCGTCCAGACCTCTGGAAACTCCATGTCTGGTCCCTGGACGGGACGCGGAGGTTCTAGGTGGTCTACCACAGGCAGTGTTAGACACCATCACTTCCGCTAGAGCCCCCTCTACGAGGCGCCTCGATGCGTTGAAGTGGAACCTATTCGTCGATTGGTGTTCTTCCCGCCGGGAAGACCCCCGGACTTGCCCGATCAGAGTCATGCTTTCCTTCCTGCAAGATGGGTTGGAGCGAAGGCTGTCTCCCTCCACCCTCAAAGTGTATGTCGCTGCAATAGCCGCGCATCACGATGTAGTAGAAGGTAAGTCCTTGGGGAAGCACGAGCTGGTCATCAGATTCCTTAAGGGTGCTAGGAGGTTAAATCTACCTCGTGTTTTGCACTCTGTACCCTCTTGGGACCTAGCTCTGGTAATTAGGGCTTTTCAAAGTCCGCCTTTTGAGCATTTGTTGTCAGTAGAGCTTAATATCCTGTCCATTAAGACAGTGCTCCTGTTAGCATTGGCCTCTTTCAAGAGGGTCGGGGATCTGCAGGCTTTTTCGATCAACGAATCGTGCCTAGAGTTCGGGCTGGGCCTTTCTCACGTTGTGTTGAGACCCCGGATCGGATATGTGCCCAAGGTTCCTACCACTCCCTTCGCGGATCAGGTAGTGAACCTGCAAGCGCTGCCCCAGGAGGAGACAGACCCAGCCCTAGCTTTTCTCTGTCCCGTCCGCGCCCTGCGGGTTTATGTTGACAGAACGCAAAGCTTCAGGACCTCAGATCAGCTCTTCGTCTGTTACGGAGGCCAGCAGAAGGGGAAGGCTGTCTCCAAGCAGAGGATAGCCCACTGGTTAGTGGATGCCATCACCGGAGCATATGAGTCTTTGGGTGAGCCTTGTCCTCCCAGGTTGCGTGCTCACTCCACTAGAGGTGTTGCCGCTTCCTGGGCTTTGGCTCAAGGCGCCTCGCTGACAGACACTTGTAGAGCTGCGGGCTGGGCGACACTGAACACGTTCGCTAGGTTCTATAGCCTATGTGTAGAACCTGTTTCCTCCCGAGTACTCGCTACGGCCAGTGGTGCGAGGGAATAGGTTGTGTCGGCTTGCTACGCCACTCCGTGCCTAGGCCGGATACGTGCGTCTTTTGCTCCGTTGGCGCCCTAAGTCGGTGAGCCTCGTGAGTTCCTCCATCACCCCTTTGGTACCGGGCGTGGCGGAACGCCCGACGCCAGGTCTTCTAACTCTAGTAAGGAGTTGCTAGTAGATTGGGTTTTTCCAGTGTCTCTACAGTGACCCGTGTTGCCACGTGCAGTTCAGCCATGTCTTCCCCTTGACAGACTCGTTCTGGCGTCCCTGTTGAGTACTTCCCTTGGATTGGGACCACCTCATGGACTGCCATATGTTTTACTAACCCACTGGGCTAGTACATATGTGTATTCCTAGCCTTTCTCAGCAGGCTGGGGCTTCCGCAGCGTTCCCCCCTTTTTCCTTGGGGAACGCTTTCCCAGTGTTATCCAATATCCACTGAGCGGGTCTTGCGGAACAGCAGTGTGATTCCCTAGCTAGCTCCCGCAACTTATTCAAGAAACTGCTGCAGGGTAGCTTAGCTGGGCGCTGGAAGGGGCCAGCACCATGGCGTTTTATTAGGGATCCCATTTCGTCAGGGAACTCCCCCGACGACAGAGTTCCCAGGACGAAAGGGAACGTCTCGGTTACGTATGTAACTCTCATTCCCTGAGTACAGGGAACGGAGACGTGTCGTCCCTTCGCCATGTTGCTGTACCTTCGCGGAGGACTGGACACTGTTCGGCTCCTCAGCGAAAAGCATTACGCAATGTTTACTTCCGCCTTTTATACCCGCGCTGGTGGGCGGGTTGCGGAATGCAAATCTTGCATGCCAATGTCCATTGGCTCGTTTTAATTTTTTCGAAGGCAATTGGCTCCCTAGCGTGATCCCAATTCGTCAGGGAACTCCCCCGACGACACGTCTCCATTCCCTGTACTCAGGGAACGAGGGTTACTTACGTAACCGAGACGTTTTTGCGTGCATATGAATATGATACGCAGTTTTCGCGTGTGATACGCACCCCCCCCCCCCCTAATCCTACCCAAAGGGTTGGTTTTCAGTGCGTAGCAAATGCATGCAAAAACCATTTTTGTCTTATAAATGGGACAAGAAATAACATTTGTGGTATAGATACGCACTTTCATGAGACTGTGTTGGAAAGTCTGTAAGCTACCTATAGAATCAGGTCCTCTCAGCAGAGCTGGAATGATTGTGTTCAAAGCAGAGCTGGAACAGGATCCTGTGTAGGTTCCCGGTGAAGGTGCTGGAGGATGAAGTGGAAGGCCGTGTTAACTGAGTCATTTACAGACCTGTAGGCAAACTGCAGGGGGTCCAGGAGAGGGTCTGTGATGGAAAGGACTTCATTACTTCTTAAAGGACTTCATTACCAGATGTGAGAGGGACAGGTTTGTAGTCATTAAGACTTGTGATGGTGGAGGTCTTGAAGTAGGCTGGCACATTGTATATCTCCAGTGAGGTGTTAGATATCTGTAAACACTGGAGACAGCTTATCAGCACAGTACTTTCTAGCACAAATTACATTCAAACTGAGGTTGTGATGAATGAGGCCAGCTGGTGGCGCTGTAAAGATACTTTGTGTTGTTATTTAATGATTAAATGTACAACTTTGTGGCTTAATCCACACACTTTAATTAGCATTCTGGTACATTTCTGCTGAGTAAAGTACACTGTAAAAAATTTCCTGTAGAATTTACAGGAATTTACTGGCAAAAAAGTTGCCAATAAAGTCCTGTAAAAATGTTGGTAATTGCTGTAAAATTGATTACAGTATAATACTGTAAAGCAATTTACAGTTAATTGTTGCATATCAAATACAGTAATTTGTAGCTTTTTTTACAGTAACATTGAATTAAACTTGTATTTTATTTTACAGCAATATTTTGTAATTTCACTAAAGTACAGTATTTACCTGGCAATAAAGTTGCCAATAAAATCCTGTAAAAATATTTTACAGCAATGTTTTGTAATTTCACTAAAGTACAGTATTTACCTGGCAATAAAGTTGCCAATAATATCCTGTAAATACCCCCAAAATTCAAGAAGATGCTGTAATAGTTAAACATTTAAAAAGCTGAAAAGAATCATTTTAACAGTAAACTGTACTCTTATTTACCAGTATATTGATGTAAATGCATTAAAATAAACATTTAAAAAAAAAAACAAAGTCAAAGCTGTTGTAGAAAAATATTTATTAAAATAATATCTCATACAGGTTTGGAACAACATGGGGGTGAGTAGATGACAGAATTTCCATTTTTGGGTGAACCTAACCATTTAAGCTCAATCAACAGAATGTCATTATGGTTAACTCACATCTCCTGTTAAAACTCACATTTCTGCTTTTAAAAAAAAAAAATTGTATAAATGTTTGTGATACACAACACAAATGCTGGTGATTGACAACATTCCCTCTAAAACATTTAAACTGTTTTAATGTAAAGTACTTTTTTACATTGTGTGTAAGTTGAACACTTTTTGGCAGAAGAACAAGATTATGTATAGAAATAGTTCACCCCAAAATATAAACTCTGTCAGTAATTACTCTCCCTCATGTTGTTCAACCCCGTAAGACTTTCGTTCATCTTCAGAACACAAATTAAGATATATTTGATTAAATCTGAGAGCTGGATCACTCCTCCATAGGCTTCTAAAGGATTGAAACTTGCCGGCCCAGAAAAGTTATTAAAGAAATCGTTAAAATAGTTCAAGTGACTACAGTGGCTCAATCTTAAGTATATCAAGCGTAGAGAATACTTTTTGAGCGCAAAAAACAACAAAAATAACGACTTTATTCAAGTATTCATTTCCTTCTCTGTTGGCCTCGAGATATTCACGTAGTGTAATAGCGTACTGCTTCTGTGTTATACGTCACACGCATCACACACACATGACCAGCGTTGGCCAATAGTGAGCCTACATGTGACGTACAACACAGAAGCAGTACGCTGTTACACTACGTGAATATCTCGAGATTGAGACACTGTAGTCTAGATCTAATAAAAAATATCATAATTTGTGTACCAAAGATGAACGAAAGTCTTACGGGGTTGAACAACATGAGGGAGAGTAATTACTGAAAGAATTTTCATTTTGGGGTGAACTATCCCTTTAGGTGTCATTTTATAGACATCTCCTCCTGTAGTTTTTTTTATATACATTTGACAACTTACATGCTTAACCACTCAAAGTCCATTAGCCTTCTGAGAAGAGTAGACACATGAGGATTGACTGTATTGTTCCTCTTCTCTGAGCTCTTTCCACTTTTTTTGACTGTCTTGGTACCAGTGCATGGGTTGATTCCAACAAAACATCTGCACAAAAATCAGTCAGAAAAACACAAGCAGAAGCTTTAGGATCACGTGCAGACTAATGAAAATATACCACTTTACAATAAGCATTCGCTGCACTACTAAAAATGGGTTAGTTCACCCCAAAATGACATTTCTGTAATTAATTACGCATTAATCTGTCATTAATTAACTACTGACCTTCATTTATTTTCAGGAACACACATTAAGATGTTTTTGATGAAATTAGAGAGGTTTCTGAACCACACATAGACCACAACGTCATTGCAACGTTCAAGGCCCAGAAAGGTAGTAAAAAACACCATTAAAATAGTCCATGTAACTCCAGTGGATCAAAATGTTTTGAAGTGATGAGAATAATTTTTGTTCTAACGAAAAACCTGGAAGCACTGCACTGTGTTTACTACATTAACAGCGTCAGAGACTGACACAGAAAAGAGATTGTTGAATTAAGTCGTTATTTTTGGTTTTGCGCACACAAAGTATTAATGTGGCTTCATAACATTATGGTTGATCCACTGTAGTCACATGGTCTATTTTAACAATGTCTTAACTGCCTTTCTGGACCTTGAAAGTTGCAATCATTTTGCTGCCTATGTGTGGTTCAGAAAACTCTCGGACTTCATCAAAAATATCTTAATTTGTGTTGTGAAAATGAACGAAGGTCAGTAGTTAAATAATGACAGAAATTACATGTTTGGGTAAACTAATCCTTTAACATACACATTTATATTTAAGTAATCTGTTACCTTTGAACAAATTCAAGTGTGTAGGATGCCTCGTGCTGGTACACCAGATTAAAGTTGTAGTAAGTTGCAAACAAAGCAGCAAATCCAGCCATAAAATTGGGGTGTGGATTCATAACGACTTGACCCTCAATCCTCAGCATCCACTGGGCTGCAGTGAGAATTTCACCTAAAAATAATAAATATAAGATACACTTTTTAAAAATGTATGCTAAAATACCACAGGCAAAATGTATTAAGTAATTTAAAGATTTTAGAACGTACATTACCTAAGACAATCAGTCTCGGAGAGTCTGGAAGTGTAGAACTTTTTTCCACATCAGCTGCTGTTGCTGACATCTACAAGAAAAAGAAAAAAAAGGAAAAAATGTCTTGAGATATGAGATGCAAATGTGGATTTTACACAAAATGTCCTCTCACAACTCTTAAAGGGGCATTTTATTTCCCTGCCCTCATCAATATGGCATTTTAAATGCCTAATTAAAGGGATAGTTCAGTTTGAAATACATTTTTGATATGTTTTAGCTTACCTCAAGGGCATTGAAGATGTAGGTGTCTTTGTTTCCGCAGTAGTTTCAAACTTGATATTTTTAGGTCAAACCGTTCTTGTCTGTCAGTCATATAATGCAGGTCTATGGGGTCCACCTCAAAGAGCATACACAGAGAAGTCCAAATTAAACATGATTTAATGACTCGTAAATGTAAGTACACATTGATGGCCTAAGACATGAAACGAGCGGTTTGTGTGAGAAAACGAACAGTATTTATATCGATTTTACCTCTTGTAAACACAGCCACGTCCAAGTGATCTGAGGTCGTGGCTGTGTTTACAAGAGGTAAAAAACGATATAAATACTGTTCGTTATTTCAAAGTGAACTATCCCTTAAAGTTATTCAGAGTTGTACATGTGAAAGGAAAATATCCAATCTGGCAAATCAGTGTTGTGTCTATTTGGTCAAATCTGGCACCTTTACGAGACTTCTGATAACCTGTATATGGTCTCTATAAATGAGACTTAAAAGCTGCAAATTTTGTAAATGCACGGGCACAGTCAGGTACATCACAGGTAAAACAGCAGTTTGGAACATTACTGTGACCTATTATGCTTAGTAAAACCTACAATATTGCTGTCATGTTGACAATTTACAGTGATACATTTCTCATTTAGATTTAGGTTCAAGTTATATTAAGAAAACGATAACTATGGGAATTTTGAACAGAAAATAAAATGAACTTTCAACTTTCAATGAACGTTTTACATGCTCTCAATAAGAAATCCAAACTAGTGAAATAAAAGAGAAAATAGCAGCATCCAACGATCTTAAAATCATATATTCTAATGTTTTTCATCAGCAAAGCTAACTGCACGTGCGTATAGTTTTGTCTCACCAACACTGTGGATTTGTCTTGTCTGCCAAACAACTGCAAATGCGAAAAAAAAAACTCTCGAGAGCAAAGGCGAATAGCAATAGGCATATTCCTATCATTGTTCGCAGCAAATTGCTTTGCGTTAAATTTAGTTACGCAGGCCTTTGTTAAACACTGGTTTTACATGCTCTCAATAAGAAATAAAAACTGGTGAAGTAACGCTAAATGAGAAATAGCAGCATCCGATGTTAATATCATAGCCTATTCTATTTTGTTTTCGTCAAGAAAGCTAACTGCACGTGCGTATAGCACCAACACTTCAGTGAATTTGTCTTGTCTGCCAAACTGCAAATGCTCTAAAAAATACTCTTGAGAGCACATGCGAATAAAACTGTAACAAACTGCAGCATTCATCCACAACATTTACGATGGTTTTACCTTGCAGTTCAGCTTCGTCTCAATACTGTTATGGCGCGCGCCGTCGCGATTGCCTCGCCTGAAACAAGAAATTTTAAATTAAAGACACATTCCTTTACTAAATAAACGTAACGTTTCAGGGGGGGGGGAATATTGGAATCAAACACTTTTACATGTCATGATAACACGCAGTTGTTAACAAGTCGATAAAATTAATTGCATGACATGCCTATGAATTATGTTCATAATCGCTTAAACAGCATTAAGTAATACATTAGATTGTAATATCTATGGACGTAAATTTAAGTTAACTTACCAAAAATTGAGTAAATAGTGGCTTTTATCTTCTTCAACTCTTCTTGCTCTGCATGCTCCAGTTCGCCAGTTTTCAAACCTGTAACTGACTGTTATTCAGCCCGCGCAATCCCATAATACCACATCACAGTAAATTGTTGTAAAACGTATGAATACAGTGAAAACACCTCTTACCTGTAAATCAATTTACAGTTGACAGGGAAATATACTATAAACAACTGTTATACTCTTTTTGACCCATAATGCATTGCGAATTACAGTAATAACTTGTAAAATGATAAAACAATAAATTTCTGTAGAATTTTGCTGTAGAATCTACAGCAATTTGTTACAGTGTAGCTACTCGAATCAAAGAGAAAAGTTCATGACGCAAGTGGGTTTACAAGCATCTGCCCTTTACAAACCCTCTCAAAGTACATTCTGCGCTGCAACAAATGATCAGATTTATTTCCATTACGCTTTTCTGTCTACTTTGTTTGTCGTTTATCCTGTCTAGACTGATTTCTGGATGAATCCCAGAGTGGAATAGACAAACAGAGATGTTGCCAGAAGCAGTTATTGCACTGATAATGATAATGCGCTTCTATATAAAGTCTGAAGAGACAAGAGAAAATCTGGCCAGTCATAAACTAAGACATTTTCCCAGATTTGACTGAAATCGCAGTAATTTCCCCCTTGTGTTTATATAATTTTGAACATTAAAAGACACTGAAAACGGTGATTTAATTGCAACCACAGGCTCATTTTTATTACCAACTGCTGAGAGAAAACAAAACTGACTTTAGTGCACATATTCCCTTCACAAAACATTCATATCATATTAACTAAATAGAGTGTAAAATAAGAATGATAAAATCAGGGCTTTTAAATGAGATTTTAATTGTATGAACCTAAACATTAAGTGATAGGCTAATACATTTAGCTAGATGCTAACAAATTGTAAACCCCCACTATCCCCCCAAAAAACACCTTGCATTTCAATAAGTGTATTTGTGTAAGTCTAAGTGTAATTGTCAAAACATTTGGTAACGAAACAGCTACTGTTTTTATTAGTGCTTGACACAAATTTCACGATTTCAATTCACAAGCTTGCAATTTGATTCTGATCTTAATTCAATATAGCCTATTCGTTTGGATAAATATCAGTAGGCTACAGTAGCAGCATGTTGCATGTTCAAGGAAAAACATCTCTCAAATAAAACAGGGAATTAACAACTCAAATTAATATAAATGCAGTTTTTATAATAACATTATTATATTTGTAATCGTATGAGTAAAAATATAAATACATTTGTAATATAGAGCATTAGGCAAAATACTCCTCTCTGTAGTTAATTTTTCTAGCTAAAAACAACATGCAATGGTCATTAAATGGCTTTCCCCTGAGGTAAATGTGAGTGACATATTTACAAGCTGTATCATTGACGTCTTTCTGCAGTTTAAACACTGATTGGGCGATTAACTGACATGATTCATTTCGGTAAGTTGTACTGTATCTTTCAACTGATATTCATTTATGTTTATTTACTAACTATAAAGCGGAAGAGATGACCGGTTTACTTCAAGCCCCGCTTGAACCTTTCTTTTACTGTCTAGGCTTGATGGTGCGCGACAGCGATCTGTCACGTGACATTTAAGATCGCCAAAACGATATTTATTGTTTGAATTTCGTAATAAATTTTAATTTGAAAGCTGAGACTTTATGCTGCGTGATACTGCAAACTGTTAGACCTATTTGTTATATTTAATTTATCGTATTCGTAATCATAAAACACACGGTTTGTGAATGATTTTACCGTTAGCATAAGAATATAATGCAGCTAATGAATCAGTTCACACACATTCACAGAAAATAGCTTACACATTACAAAATAAGGTGGATAAGTTTAATTGGTTTAAACTCAAAAGTACTGTTCAAAATACTAATCTTCATCTTTCACTATTTCTGCAGTAGCCTATATACTATAGTAGGCCTATAGTAGTAGCCTACTCGTATAGCCTACAAATTTTCTATTCATAAATTACCTGTAGCACACTATGCTGGCTTTGTACTAGTCCAGATTTTCCAATTCCAGTGTGAACTAATGTTTTTTTTTTTTCAGACCACCAATACGTTTTCACACAAAAATGGGTTTGATGACCATAATGCAGACCGTTTTAATGCATAATTCAACAAAATAAATATTATCATGTCATCACATTATGATGGGCAGCAGCTGTTTTGCATTCAGATTCATGCAGCAGAAATTCTGCCACACAGATTGTAAACAAGTTAATTAAAACAAATGAAGCAGCGCATGATTCGAAATAAACGGTGGTTTATAACAGAACCTCGTGCACAATGGTCCATGAATATGTGCTTCATCAAACGTTACACTCCAACTGAAAGAAGCTCCTTAAGATCACTCGACTACACAGGGTTTTGCTTGCAAAGTTTAAAGAGACAGGCATGGAAAAAAACACTGTGGGTCAGTGTCCTCCTGTGTTGTTATCAAAAAGAGACTGGAAATCTGTGGAATGACCATACAAAGAAATGAGGGTGAATTATGAGGAGCTCTTCTGTAGTTCACACACCCCATGTTATAAGACTCTGATAAAGAGGGGGTTCTTACTTTTTTACATTCACTTTCGTTAGTGTGTAATGTTGCTATTTGAGCATAAAAAGGTCTGCAAAGTCACTCCAAAAGGAGTTATTCTCTATAGCAATGCACACTGTTTCTGAACTCCCTGAAACGCCTCCATTGTAGACTTGAGTTTTCTTCATTGAACGAACACCTCATAGTATTTCTCATTTCATAATTCCTAACCAACGCAAACGCATAAAAGGGGCTGAGGCCTGGTTGAGTTGGGTTAGTAGAAATCAAACTTGAAACTTATGGTAAGACTCGTGACTTTTTGAAACCAATCACAACACACTGGTCCGGCTGACCAATCAGAGCATATTGCGCAATATGCTCTGATTGGTCAGCCGGACCAGTGTGTTGTGATTGGTTTCAAAAAGTCATGCGTCTTAAAGATTTATTAAGCCGACATATCATGCAAACAAGAAGCTAAGCTTCTAACCACAAGAGAGCTGTCCAAGTCCAACCACACAACTTTGCGATGCTGTTTGCGAACGTTCGTTGAAACTATGGTGTCGGGAAACACCAACTCGTTGAACTATGCTGATAACGACAGAATTTGGGACCATAACGATGCTTTCGGGAAAATGCATTCCAAAGAGAACTTTTCCAACACACAACAAACTTCATTTTGGCCTGAATTTGTTCAAAATGATGTCACATCAGTTTCGTTCTTCGATTTTGCTTAAAGTATATCAGGTTCTTACTGACAGACTGGAAAAAGAAGATTTTTGAAAATAATGCTGTTCTTTTTGAACATTCAAGCATTTAAACTACTATTACCCCAAAAACAAAATCAAGACATAATATGGCCTCTTTAAAAGTCAACTTAGTACACTAATATGCATATGCGCCTCCCAGCAAACAGATATGGACTAAACATCTCGATTTTTGATTTCAAGGGGAATATTTAATACAAAGAAATGTGAAGGTTCTAATAAGCACGTTCTGAAAATCAATTGTTTCCCTTTGAAATGAATAATTACTGCTGGCAGGATGGGGAATGCAATGCTAATCAGTTTGTTGGGCATGAATCCAGCCTTGAGAGGCGCCCGGCTCGCTCGCTCGCTCGGCTGAGATGAGAATAATGTTTAGTGTAACAACCCTCACAAATTATTCATTTATTTGACTGAGTGTAAAGCACAGTTCAGCGTAAATATTGATGACGCGAGGAGCTCGTTTCCTCTTGTAGATGGTTGTATTTACAATAAACTCATCATTAGTAACATAAAGGTCTTTTGAAGACCATGTTAACAGATTGTTTGTCATTTGCCCTGAACAGAACACAGCTCATAAGAGAACTGCTAGTCAAGTCAAGTCAAGTCACCTTTATTTATATAGCGCTTTTTAGAATACAAATTGTTTCAATACAGCTTTACAGAGATAACAGGAAAATAATGTTGTAATAGTATTGTTAAATTCAAAATTAAATGTTAAATGTCCCCAACTAAGCAAGCCAAAATCCAATGGCGACAAAGGTGAAGAGAGGCGAAAAAGGCAACAGTGGCAAGGTGTTTCTTTTCCCCCAAAAAAACTTGGGAGAACCCAGGCTCAGTCAGGGGGCCAGTCCTCCTTTGGCCTGGATATGGCCTGGATCCGGCGGTTTGCGGTAAACCTCGGGATAAGCAGAGAGACTAATATTAGCGTAGACGCCATCCTTCTTATGATGTACAAAAGTACATCAGGAATTATGGGAAGTGTTCCCGGTTCCGGCTGATCTAAACTATGCAGCCTAACATTGAATTGTAGAAATCTATAATGTTTTATGAGTATGCTAAGCCAAAGAGATGTGTTTTTAGTCTAGATTTAAACTGACAGACTGTATCTGCTAAATAGGAAAAGGGTCTACTGCCAGCATGATATTAGATGATATTAACTTGAGAGAATAGCAACTGGACTGCAAACCAGAATATGACATGCACACACTATGAAAGAATCTTTTGATTTTTTAATTAATAAAAAGATGTAATTGCTTTAAAAGGGTTTTTGTCATTTAAATATAAGCACTTGATACAAAAGGTTGACAAAGTCAATGTCCCATGAACGTGTTATTATTGAGATAGAATAGTTTTTTAGTAATATTTTTGGTAATTTTAATTTTTATACTTTGTTTTCATTTTAATTTTGTTTTAAGTTTTAGTAACTTTGTCGTGTGATTTTGCCATTTTATTAGTTTTTATTTGTATTACTTTTACATTTTTCATATAGCCTACTAATATTACTAAAACTGAAATAAAATTAAAATGGGAAATTTTATCTTAGCTGAAGTCTATTTTAGCTATAGTTTAAGTTATATTGTTTGGTTTTGTTATATTTTATTTCAATTAAAATTGATTTTATTTCAAGTCACATAAATGTTTTTTGTATTGTTTAAGTTTTAACTACACTGAAAAAAATGAAACAATTTTCACTCAGAAATTACTAGTACATTTCACAAATAATTACAAAGAAACAGCAAGTAACATTGATTTATATGTGACATTTTTAAGTCCAAAAACTGAAATAGTGTTTTCATGTAAAACATACTCCAATTATTGTAAAAAAAAAAAAACGTTATGCTATGATTTATGAGTTTTGTGTGCGTGACTTTTTGCCCATGTCTGTTAGCGTTGAGTCTAAAGTGTAAAGTAAATTTTAGCAGATAAATGCGCTTAAAATTTAAATACTTTCTTTGTCAAGGAAACAGAGACTCTTGTTTGCATGGTGTATGAATTTTTGTCGAATCAAATGCTTTCTAGATTGAAAACATCCATCTTCGACCATTTCTTTTGCATTAGCCATCCTGTTTCAATATGAAATAAATGAGTTTAAACTAGAACGTGATGTTATATTGATAAAGTTGAAGTCCTCAGTGAGTTTATTCAGGCCTGTCAGATAAGATAACACATAGTTTTGAGCTGAGGTGCATGAAAACGTAGCCTTAAAGATTTTACCCTATGGGAGTAAACAAACACTTCATGAAACTTTGTCAAAACAACAACATATTCTATTCCCCATAATGCCAACTCCACCTGAATCAGAAGTCTTATGAGCATTGTTACTAAGCAACAACTCTCTCACTCACACCACAACACACACACACACACACACACACACACACAACACACACACACACACACACACACACACACACACACCACACACACACACACACACACACACACACACACACCTGCAGTGGTACTGTGGTACAGTGATGAGATCAGATGATAATACCATGGTACTTTGATATTTGATAATATTGAGGGAGAAGCATGTCCACATCAGTATCTCTGATGATTATGATCTAGCTAATTGTCAGTAGAATTGCGTTTCTCTGTGCAACAAACTTTTATTCACTCGATTACTTCCGATTAGAACCCATCACACCAGTACACTCAATAAGATCAAGTAGAGCAAAGCACTTAAAAAGAAAAACAAAGACAAGAAATTGCTCTATGACGAACACTCCCTCCACCCCTCCCTCTCCATCAGCATTAACACCTCCTTCCCCTGACTGCTCCTTTCAGTCTAATCCTGTTCATCACTTCCAAGATGAGACGGCCTCCCAGGGAACTGCAAATCGATAGAAGTGTTCTCGGGAGGCTGAAGATTAATGTGGGAATCGCAGGCTTTGGGAAGATGGTTAAGTAGAACAGACTCCCCGCAGGAAATCACTCAGATGTTAATTAGCTGTTAATGTGACGGAGCCTGACACGGGCCACGCTGAGAGAGAAGTGAGGCGCTTGGACCGAGTCGTAACAAAC
The DNA here is from genome assembly GCA_036326025.1 of Chrosomus eos. Lineage (NCBI taxonomy): Eukaryota > Metazoa > Chordata > Actinopteri > Cypriniformes > Leuciscidae > Chrosomus > Chrosomus eos. Next base: position 25,166,040 of record CM070841.1, read on the forward strand.
TTAGAACAGAACATCATGTGTCGGTGGACCCATTGCTAAGAAGCAAGCATGCTTGTTTTAAAGCCCCCCTGTAGTCAATAATGTTATCATTAAAAAACTCATCTTTGATCACCAAAATTAAATATGTAAAAGTTTTCATGCCTTAAAATAGCTTGAATGTAACTCTACACCCTTGGCTCATTAAGTATATGCGGTTCTATGAATATGCAAATTAGCCCCGCCTCCATTTACTCACACCAGCTCAGAGATCCATTCGTTGACGTGATTGTTACAAGGTAGTTTGTGACGTCAGAAACACCACTGCTGCATCCCAATTCGCCTACTTATCTAGACCTAAAAGTATGTACTCTTTTTGTGAAGAAAAAGTACATACTTTTGAGTGTGTAGCAAAAGAGTAAGCTAGCTTTGGGACATACTACTTCCTCTTTAACGGACGACTCTGTCGCGTGCATCCTATCGCCGTAAACTGCCCTGTCAATCATCTTGTCACAGTTAAAATCCTCCATTCAATCTATTATAATTTCTTACCATTTCGGAGAGAAATGTTGTAGTCGTGGGTCTTTCATGCGGAGACTCTCCTCATGTGTTTGCAATTTGAATGTAATAATGATGCATTTAAAAGTTAATGGCTAAACGTATCTTTACAAAAGTTAACAATGCTGCTGCAGATGCAATATAATGTCGACAACATTGAATAAATACATTTTCGTCAGGTTAGATACTCATAATTAATCACTCAAACCACTTTATCTAAACCTCTCTACAACCGCCGGACTCGCGCGTCCTCCATGTCTGTAGTTTTTAAACACTTTTCACTCGTGTTTGTAGTTCTAACCGAATCCTCGTCCAACGCGCGATGGGTTGTGGGCAATATCAGCCGTTAGAGTGCGCATCGATCTACACTTCGGATTCTGACCGAAAAAAGTAGACCATCCGGGCATCTTTGGAACACTCATTTCAACATACTATGATTTGGGACGTACTAATTCTATTTTCGAATACTATTTAGGACGGGTAGTATGTGAATTGGGACGCAGCACACATCTTTGGTTCACTGCAGTTTTAAGGAGAAAATACTCACCAATGGTGTTCGACTTATGAATTGGCACATGCTTTGTCTTAAAGCATATTAAAAACACCACATAGACATATAAACAACATTAAAAGCTTGATTTTTTTTTACAGAAATAGTAAAAATAAAAGTTTTGTCATCATTTTCACTAATGTCGTTCCAAACCTCTTTGACTTCCTTTAGTGCAACAAAATGGTCGCTTGTTTTTATGAAGTTAATGAAATTGTGCTGAGGCTTCAAACATAAAGTATTTAAGTGCAAACATGAAGCTTGCAAAAAAGGCACTTTTTAAAAAGGAAGATAAAAGCATTTAATGTGCTCCAAACTTATTTTATTGAATCAGTTTTTTCTTTTTTGGTTTGGCACATGTTTACACCTGGTATTAAAGTCCCCCTGTATGAAAATCAAGCTTTTAAATGTTGTTTTTATGTCTATGTGGAGTTTTTAAAATGCTTTAAAGCAACACCATGGAACTTTTCCTCTTTGGTCGCCCTACTGGTTGAAAACGAAATTGTCCATTGCCGCTGTCGTAAATAATTTAGCCTACCGTCACACGCACGCTCGCTGTTTACCCAGCACCGGCTTTAGAATGAACGATGTCCACAGACAAGGTAGAGTATGTTACATGATTTCATGAAAGGATGATGTATTGCGATATCAGAAACGAAGAAAAACTAAATAATGACTTGTAGCGCTTGACGTAAAGCAGTCGAATTTTGTAGTTCTTTTTGTGGTCGGGTTCATACCCGAACCCCGAAGTTACATAGTGCCAGTAAAAGTGATACAGACCCCGTCAGGCTATGGCAGAAGTGCCTTTCACCCTGTTACGACTTGATGAACCACTGATAAGATTTTGGAAACATTATTTTAAGGTAAAAAATGTTACATAGTTAGCTTTAATGTGTAAGTTAAATTCATAAGTCAACACCATTGCTGAATATTTCCCCCTTAAAACTGCAGTGAACCAAAGACAAGCCTCAAAAACACGGTTTGAAATCGCTGGTGTTTCCGACGTCACAAACTACCTTGTAACCAATCAGATCAATGTGATCGTCAACGAGTGGATCTCTGGGCTGGTGTGAGTGAGTGGAGGTGAAGCTAATTTGCATATTCATAGAACAGTGTATACTAAATGAGGCAAGGGTGTAGAGTTACATTCAAGCTATTTTAAAGCAACACCAAAGCACTTTCCTCTTCGGTCCCCCTACAGGTTGGAATGGAATTGTCCATTACCGCTGTCGTAAATAATTTAGCCTACCGCAGTCTACCACCGCACACACGCTATTTGTTTCTCCAGCACCGGCTTTGGATATAACGATGTCCACAAACAAGGTAGAGTATGTTGCATGGTTTTATGAAAGTATGATGTATTGCGACATCAGAAACGAAGAAAAACAAAATAATGACATTGCTTGCTATTTTTTTTTTTTTGATTGTGTGAAACGGTAAATTTGTCTAGCAATAGCAAGATAGGTTTACACAAGGATGAAAACAGTTAACAGTAACAGCCTAACAGTTTAGCATGTAATAGCCATTTGCATTGTCTATGAAAATCTTGAGCATTGTATTAGAAAAAAGTTGCAGAGACAGGTGACACAAACGAGTGACAGGTGCTGATGATTAGAGCGGGTAGAGGAGAGACAGCAAGCAGAGACTAAAGTTCTAAATTACGATTCATGCCTGCAAGTGTTTGACCTTCATTCAGTTACCATAATAAGTTTGGCTGCTAGAGCCCAGAGCCTAAGCCAACTATCGGCTATTGTAACGCTTGCCGTAAAGCAAGTCAAATTTGTAGATTCGTATGTCTCATTCGAATTACATATCCGCTACCCGATCTGGCAAACTTGCATATTGCGGTTATAGCCAATAGAGGGTTGCAAAGCTAATGCAGAAGTGCCGTTCAGCCTGTTACGAGTTGATGAACCAGTCTGAAACGATTTTGAAAACATTATTTTAAGGCACAAAAGAATCTTTGTGTTGCTTTAAGGCATTAGGATTTTTTTTCAAGGAAAAAAAAAAGTTTAATTTTGGTGATCAAAGATGAGTTTTAAGGGATAAAATGATTGACTACAGGGGGACTTTAAAATGCGTTTTGGCTGATCGGATAACAAGTGGACGACACTAATGCAGGTGTCAATGGGGTCTAAAACGTTTTGAGCTTGTCCACTTTCAACCACTTGCTGGAAACTTAACAGAATCATTCATCTGATGTCATCTTTACCTTAAAATGCTAAATACAATGTACTTTACCTCCGTTATTCATGTAATGTTATGTCAGGATGTAGGATCAGCAGATTCTTACATTTTTAATCCCACAATGGTAAACGCTATTCAATTAACACTCAACCTGGAAACTGTGGAAACAATCAAATTGAAATGGAACATGAATTTATTGGACTAAAAATGCAAACAGAGAAAGCAACAGTCTTGGATTTATGTCCAGTGCACCACACTGATGAAATTTCATACCTTTTGTTTCTTTGGAAAAACTATTTGAATGTCTCATCCAGGTCGCATAATTATTGAAATCAGCTTTCAAGTAGAGTTGTACATCAAAATCCGACAACTATGCTTTGTCAAGTACCGTTTCAAGGGTTTAAACTCTTGGATGTATCAGTTTCAGGTTATTTTAAACCAGATGAGTCACATTATTATACAAGCAGGACCAACTTTAAACAGTTAATGCTGGGAGCCAGTTGTTAAAGCGCACCTCTTTAATATATCCTTGATGTAAAGTTATTATCCAACACAGTATAGTTAAAGCAATGCTTTGTGATCACAATAACATGAGTCACGCTCCCTGGATGCCCGTTTAGCAGAGAGTTTTAATTAAATGAGAACGATTTCCCCCTCATTTGATATATACTGTGATACTCTCAAGCGGGCTTATCTGCTTTAAAGGAACTGAATAATAGTTCATTTCTATGGAATTTTTTATAGTAGGCTACTTTGATCCGTAAAACAGGGATGATGACATTTTAGTCTATCCCAAAAACACATCCCCATGAAATAAAAGTCCCCAAGTCCCCATGAAATAAAAATGGACGTTTTTTTGGCTTTTAGTATGAATATGTTAGCCTTGTTATCTATAATGTCGTGTGCTCCAAAACAATAACAAATCATTAGAAGATCTAAGCATTCACAGTCTCTTACTTCCGCCAATATGAATCAATGATTTTAATGACATCACTCTGCACTTTAATTTCTCATCAGATTTTCTGTCCAATCAAATGCTCTCTAGAATCTAAAGCGTCCCGCCCCGTATAAATAGATGCTATAGCTGTGGCTGAAATCGGTCATTTACTATTTTATACATGTTGAATGTAGACATGTGCCGGTATTCGGTAATGCGATAAATCGCGGTAATGAATATGCACGATATTGTTATCGCGGGCACTTCAAAATACCGTGAAAAATAATAGATCCGAATTTAGAGTTTTAGAATGCGCATTAACTTATTTTCCATCAACCCTTAATAAAACCCAAATGCGTATATGCTGCGCAAAACACGTGCGCACTCTGATGTAAACAATTCCCACATAAGCACTGTGTGCATGCGGCGCAATGCGCGCTCTAGTCTAATGTAAACAATCCTCGCATGGAGAAGAAGCATGGCGGAAAGAGGAACGCTGCCGACGATTTATCTCCTTTCTAAAAGCAGAACTGCCAACTATGAAGGTAAAAGAGTAGCTAAACTCGAAAACACAGATGTGAAATTGAGAACTTCATAGCATTCAGCTTGAGACTCACGCAATCAACACTTTTCACAGGCTCTCACGCAGAGAAAAATCGCGGAGCAAAGATCACTGACACCGACAGACTAGAGAGAGCAGGTTACTTTTTATATGAAACAAATTCTCAGCTCTCAGGATCTGTCCATTTTATTACGAAATGCAGACAATAAATACCGTTTTGGCGCTTGTAAATGTGACATGACAGATCACTGTAGCACCTTAGTTCAAGTGAACCGATCATCTGTTACTTTTTATTTAAAGATATAGTACAACTTCCCGAAAGGTATATATGCCTCATACATAGTAGATCAATCAGTGTTTTTCAATCACGGAAAGAGGTCAATAAAACTGCAGGAAAACAATCGTCACAGAACGTTACATTTTACCTCAGGCCATTTAATTACCAGCACATTAGTTGACTAGAAAAAATAGAGAGGAGAATTTTTCGCTAAATATGTGCACTATATTACATATTTATTATAATTTTACTTATGTCATTAGGCTACATAATTGTTATTATAATGAAAACCACATTATATTTAATTTGTTAATTTGAACCTTTAATAATAACAGTTGATAGGGCTTTCTGTATGTTTACAGAATTATGTGAGATATATTTTTTCTTGAGAAAATGTACATGTAGGCTATCTACTGTAGTAGCCTACCTAATATTTATCCAAATGAGTTAAGATTGAATCAAGATTGAAATCAAATCAAGAATTGAACTGAAATCGTGAAAATTGTGTTAAGCAATAATACAAACAGTAGCCTACCAGTCACTGTACCATATAAACATTGTAACATGTTGTCACTAAACTTAATAAAATTCTGTTTAGTTACCAAATGTTTTGACAATCACAATTACACCTATTGTGATGCAAATTGTTTTTTTTAGATCCCCCCAATCCATCTGTTTCTCTTATGTAAATAAAATATCGTGATAATACCGTAAACCGTGATAAAAGCTCAATCAATTAATCACAGCATGAAAATTTGATACCGGCACATGCCTAGTTGAATGGCACATTTTTATAGGGGATAGGGAACAAATATGCTTTCCATTGGGACAAATGAAGTCTGGTTTCACGTTAGTGTCCCGTGAACACACACTGCTCCGGTCTAGAGACACATAACACAGAGCCGATCATATGTGCTAGTAGACGCATAGCAGAAAACGTATCGGATCCATTTGAATTTTGCACAGAATGCTATATTTTAAAGCGATATGGAGGAGATTAGGAGGAAAATGCAGTTTTACCAAACTCAACGGCTCTGGCCGAGCTGATTTAAACAAAACGTTATTGGCTAAAAGGGGGAGGAGTTGTCCGATATGTCCCGCCCTGTCTTCCTTTCAGTGGAAATCACGTCAACACATTGAATAATGTGTGCGTTAAGGCACTTTAATGGGCTTTAAGGAGATATTGCTTTTGCTGGTACATATAACAGCCAGAAAGCCAAAAACTAGTCAAATTACAGGATTTCTCTCAACAATCATAATTATGTACATTGGATATTGTTGACACAATGAACCTTTGTGCATGTAAAATACTTTCAAAATAACTCTCTCCCACGCACAGCTTTCATTTTAGACTTCAGATGCATTTTTCTCTTGGTTTTGTTCTCGTTTCGTACAGAAGGACATGTCTGAAGCAGGTGGCAAACGCGTCTCACCCCAGAAACAAGTAAAAGACTAATCGTGCTTAACCCCATCTGCTCATTCTCTTGTTTAAGACAGTCAATTTGTGAACTTCCATTTTCCAGCTAGTGTGAGTCTCTCCCTCTCTACAATTATCGCTCTTTCAGAGACGGCGTGTAAACAGAAAGATGGAGGTGCTGAACTCTTTCTCAGCTATCTGTGACGATGTGTTGTAGTGCGTTTTGTCTGTTTTAGCATTCACCGCTGCTGCTGAGCTGACCACCACTCCATTTGGTATTTATTCATTTATTAGACATTTAATATTTAATAACATCTGATGGACTTTTCAATAGGATCATAAAATCTTAAACAACAAATCATGTAGTTTGGTGACCTGTCAAGAGAGCAAATCCTTGTGTGCCTTCTATTTTTTTCGTAATTTGCAGCTTCTTATTGATCTTATTAATGCGAGTGCTAACCTCTAAACACTAACCCACTCATACTGTTGTGTACCTGGACTTATTAGTTTGGTGTTACTAGTGATTAGCGCTGAGATTATTCTCTTACGTTCCTGCTACGTCCGTGATAGGTGCTAAAACACCTTGCGATGGAAAACTTACCAAAATCTCACGAGGCCATCACGAAGACTTGCTGTGAAATAATAATTGCTTAATATTATGCAGGTCACAGTCTAACTGAGATGTTTATTATGGAGCAGATTACCGGTTCGGGGACAGGTGTTAACCTTAGCGGGTCGTCTCCGGTGTGAGAGGAGGCCGAGTTGAGACCCCAGCGGTGCTGTCTGAATACATGAATAAAATACAGCAAAAATCAAGGCTTTTGAGGGAGTCATACAGCAGTTCGCTAACCACATTTAGCTATACGCAATACGCAATGCTGATGTGGGCAGATATGACATTGACAAAGGCTTAGCCTGCAATGTTGGAGAGTGACTTACTAAAAGTACCCATGTTACTAAATGAACTTGTAAGGGTGGTTTCCCTACAGTGGTTCAGGCACTGGATTGCCAAATGAATAAAGAAACGCTATTAGCATGATGGTGTGAAAACTGTACATTTCTTATCTACTACCACCCACTGCTTCTTATGCAAACGGACATAAGCACAGTTAAGAATAGCAAAATGTGGGAGAGCATTGCTATAGTGTGACTATATTGTATTGCAATAAGTTAATACCGAATCAAAACTAGTTGGAACATCATGAATGGATTATTAACAGTATTTTGTTACACTTGAATTAGTTACAAAATACATGTATAAGATTTTGAAACATACAGTACCCAAACTGTTGAGAGAGAGAGAGAGAGAGAGAGAGAGAAAAGAGAGAGAGAGAGAGAGAGAGAGAGAGAGAGAGAGAGGAGAGAGAGAGAGAGAGAGAGAGAGAGGAGAGAGAGAGAGAGAGAGAGGAGAGAGAGAGGAGAGAGAGAGAGAGAGAGAGAGAAGAGAGAAGAGAGAGAGGAGAGAGAGAGAGAGAGAGAGAGGAGAGGGAGAGAGAGAGAGAGAGAGAGAGAGAGAGAGGAAGAGAGAGAGAGAGAGAGAGAGAGAGAAGTCCAAAGATGAGCTATAGAAAGAGAAGACAGCCAAAGAGAACGCCCCAAGGAAAGGAAATAGAAGACACAGGGCACCTGTTAGAATCTCCTTTTATCCCTTCCTTGACCATGTGACTAAAACCCAAATGAGAGACATTCAAACTGGGCAATCAGCAGATTACAACTTCACCTACCGCACTAAGGCCGTGTTTACAACTGATGCGTTTTAGTATCGGATCACAAGGGGGCGACACTAAATACAGGTGTAAACGGGGTTTAAAACGTTTTGAGCTTGTCCACTTACAACCACTTCCAGAGGTAGACGAAAATACATTTGAATGTTCGAACAGCTATAAAGACCCAGCTAAAAAGAAGGGGTGGAGGGGATACATTTACCCGCTCATATACCCAGATCTGATCGACCAAAACGCATCTTAATACCATGTGTAAACGCGGCCTAAAGTTGTGACAAGTAGCAGACCCCCGATGTACACACATCTAGGCCTATTTTCTCTATTTTTGTAAATTTAAAATAGAAAATATTCAAACATGCTCTCTGATGTAGCAATGGGAATTGATTAATTTAAGTATATCAGTTAATTCACACTGTTCATGTAAATAAATGACTAATTGATCAAATGATTCACTGATTCATTTAAGCCCCAGCATCTAATTAGTTAAATATGAAAATCTAATCTAATAATTAGTTAACAGCTTCTATTCATCTGAATCAGTTCATTCACACACTGTTCGTGTAAACTATTGATTCTTTGATCAAATGACTCATTGATTCTTTTAATTAGTCTTCTGAATAATCAATTAAATATTGACAATTCGTGTTTAAACGCTTCTGTTAATCTGAATCAGTTAATTCGCACTGTTAATGTAAATAAATGAATTGATGATCAAATGATTAACTGATTCATTTAAATCACGATCTCCTTAATAATTAATCAAATATTGACAATTCATGAAATTAGTTTAATGCCTCTGTTCATCTGAGTCAGTTCATTTACACTGCTCATGTAAATAAATGATTCAGATCCCCTCATTTTAAGTCTATGTGTCACCTTTATAATTATTTGAATATTTAAAATTCATGAAATAATGAGTTAAATACATCTGTTCATCTGAATCAGTTCGTTCTGTTCACTAATTCAAATAATTCACACTGTTAATTTAAATAAATAAAAAAATGATCATTTAAGTCGCGGTGTCTTCTTAATACTTAAATATGAAACATTTGAAAATAACTAATGTTCATCTGTATCAGTTCATTCACACATCATGTAAACAAATGTAGGCTACTGATCCATTTAAGTCCGTGTCATCTTAATTAAATATTGAAAAATGTGTAAAATAATTAGGCAAAATAATTTTCTAATTCTGTTAGTTGTATTTAATGTAAAAGTATGCTAAATTCAATGCAATAGTTTAAATCTGTGTTTTTGTTCCAGATAAATCCTCTGAATACAAAATTATGTACAGTCATATATTATTTGAATTTTACGTGTATAAGGATTTATTAAAGGTGTGGTTGATTGCGATTTCACTTTTTTCATTTTAAATAGTGTAATGTTGCTGTTGGTGCATGAACAGTATTTGCAAAGTTGCTGCGCTAAAAGTTCAACGTGAGCAGAGATATCTTTTTAAAATCAGGAAGTTTACTGCCAAAAACGACTCGAAGGGGACTACAACGAGATACTTCCCGGGTTTTATACGTAACTAACCCATACATTTACATCAACCCTCCCTCCGGAATATGCAAAAAAGGGGGCATGGCCATATTTCTGCGGCTTTGTCGAAGAGGAAGAGTTATAGTGGAGAGCTAGCCATGCCGTCGAAAGTGTGTTATTTCAACCCTATCTCACGACCAATTCGTACGAATTTGTACGAATTCATACAACCTCACTCATACGGATTCGTACGATTTGTCTAAACCCACGTGATGGGTAGGTTTAGGGGCGGGTCAGGGGTAGGTCATTCGTATGAATTCATACGAATTTGGAATTCGTAAAATATGTACGATTTAGCAAAAATCCTACAAATTCGTACAAATTCGTACGAGTCAGGTCGTGAGATCGGGTTGGTTTTTTTCACCCAGCTGCCAGGTCTTCTGTGTTCGGGCTTCCTACGGACGCCGTATAGTTCATCAACAATTGCTAAAATTTACATTTGATTATGTTCCTGAAAATTACAATCGTAATTTAGCTCTCTGTGCTGCGCATTTTACGGAAGACAGCTTCCAGAATCTCCACGAATTCAATGCCGGATTCAACAAGAAACTAATACTAAAACATGAAGCAATTCCAACTTTAAAACCAGAGGCAGCAGTTGTTGGGCCACAACCTGTAAGACTTAATAATTTTAAATGTATTTGCATGTATAATTTCAGACGTAATGTTTTATTTTTTATCAAGGACGTAAACAAATGTCAGCGCTGGCTTTAGTAGCCACTCAGTCATGCTATTTGTGTCTATGACAAGCGCGTACAAACATTTTGGACCTGAATTTGTAATTATGTACTAATTTTGTAAATGTATTTTCCATGTATACTTTGAGGTAATTTTTCGATTTGATCAAGAGCGTAAATATGCCAACGCTGTTTGTTTATAGTAGCCAGTTAGTTTGATGCTATTTTGTGTGCATAAGACAAACGTGTATAAAGTGAAAAAAATGATATGGAATCGCAACAGCAAACTTCAGCTGAATAGATAAACGGTTGTTCATTATATTGATAAAACAATAACTTTAAAAAACTGTATTACTCAGTCATTTATTCAGTTATATTGTTTAATCAGGAGCAAACTGTATCTCAAAAGCTTACAAGCAGCAGTAGCATTTTCAAGTAACAGCGTCTCGAAATTCTTATATAATAATAGTAGAATATAATCTAATAGAATAGAATAGAATAGAATAATAAAAAAATTTTACCATTCAGAAACGTTTTGTAAGAGCCGTGTTTGGGGAGGTTCTGCTTGACTCTCTTCATCGCCGCTTTCTGGGTCTGATTCTGGCTCAAACTGTGACACCATTATTTACATTTGACGGAGCACATGCAACTTTCGCCCGTAAAGGTAATGGCCGTGAAGTTTCCGTACAACGTGCACTACGCAGTTTAGCCAAATACAACACACCGGCCAAACTAACCAATCTGAGCCCATTGCCTGTTTCTGAGGGAGTGGTTTCATAGAATCAGGAAGTCAAACGGTCGTTCAAATGACAGAGGAAAAAGCGGCTTTCAAAAAAGGTGAAATTTATGAAAAATAAGGTTAAAAAAAAAAAACAACGAAGACATGTTATTTTTCACCCCATAAAAACACAATCATGCAAAGAAAAAAAGCAGTAAACCGCCTTAAAATATCGGCTTTACTTCAATATGCAGTTAGCCTCGTTTGGGAGTAATTTGTAGTGTAGAGGCTGGTTTTTCAAAATGGTGACTTAACTGTAGTTTAACTCAACTAACGTTACTACAAGTAGCTTCCCCAACACTGCCAAACTGACATTAACTTTCAGCTCAGCAGCGAGAGAACCGCTGGTAAATGAGTGCTATGGAAACAAGAGACTCGTGCAGCTGGTCACAGCGTGATCTACATCGCCTTGCTTTAACTATGCAGGGACTCTGTTTATAATCACAACATGGACAAAAGAACTCAAACATTCACACAAATCTGCACTGAGAGTGACTGCTGGAAGTAAATCCAGTTTTCAGACACAAAGGGGGGAAAAGAGACAGAAGATGACAAAGAGAGACAGACAGAGAAGGATATGAAAAAAGAGAGATTAAAGTTTTTCTATTATGCCTTTCCAAGACAGCAGGAAAGATTTTGACGTAGTTTCCGAGGGTGTCAGGAATGAAATGACAATGTTATTGCATGAAGCTCAACACCTTAAAGGGACAGTACCCCATTAAACAAAATCCTGTTGTCATTTAATCACACTCATGTCATACAAATCTGTTTGTCATCCACATTTGTGCATATTCAAACTGGGTTTGAATTCAAAACTATTAAAAAATGCTTTTATTAATATTAGAAGAAAATATTAAAAAAATTGTGTTATTGGCAACTAACTGGAAAAAAAATATATTTCAATGCTTTTGTTATGTTCCGAGAAACTTTGCATTTTCTGCTAAAGTTTTGTTAGCAATGCAAAGATTTTGTGTTGTTTTTCTCTACATTTTTTTCGGGGAAACGCAAACATTTTGTCATTTGCAATTTCAGCTTCCATCCATCCATTTTCCAAACTGCTGGTCTAATGTGGCTACAGATTAATATCATACAAGTATACATTCCTATTTAATTGATTATAACATTGTTTAATAAAGGTTTATACATAGTTTCCATGACAGCGTTCAAGATAAATCTTTGCATTACTACTGAAGCTGCCAGTTTACTAAGTTTCAAATGATTATTAAACGGCAGGCACAAATTACAATAGCAGCAGCCCTTCCGGCGCACTCAGTGTCCAATTCCCTCACTCATTTTCATTCCCTTCCTCAAGTGGACTACAGAAGTTGGACAAGGAAACTGAATTCGTCTTGGGAAAGTCCTGCACAGTAGCCAGCGGGATTTGGAACCATTCCTCTTGCAGAACTGTGGCCAGGTCACGATGTGATGCTGATGAAGGAAAGTGTTTCCAGACTTGCTCCACCAAAACACCCCAAAGTGGCAACCACTCTGTCACAAGTCTTGCTTGCATTATAATGCCGATACTCTTCATCCCCCTCAGGGTTCAATGTTTGAAGCATTAGGTGCACATGGTCTCCAGATTGGTTTGGTAGTCCTTGGCAGTGACATGCCTCAAGCACAGTCACTATGCCATGAAATTGCAGCCCAAACCATCACTGATCCATCCGTGTTTCACTCTGGCAGGGTGTTAAGACTCTTTAGGGATTCTCCACACCGCAACTCTCTCGTATGTGGGAAGGAGAGTGAAGATGGACTCATCAGAAAACAGTACAAGTTTCACATTATCCACAGCCCAAGATTTGCACTGTTGGCACCAATGAAACTGACATCTGGCATTTGCGCGAGTGACCGAAGGTTTGGCTATAGCAGCCCGACTGTGAATATTAACCATATGGAGCTCCTGATGAACAGTTTTGGTGGAAACATGAGAGTTGAGGTGCGTGTTTAATTCTGCAGTAAGTTGGGTAGCTGTGGTTTTATTTTTATATACAATCCGGGTTAGTAGTGGGACATTCCTTTTAGATCCCTAAGTACTTTTGCATTCATTTTGCATCCACAGTTACTCCTGTTGGATGCGGTTCATCCTATGTGGTGGAATGTAGACATTAACCTGAATACCATAGCTTTCGATACACCACAGAGACTTGCTGTCCTGGGGCTCGTTCTTCGTACGTCGCTAACTCAGTTAGCTGGATTTGATTGTTGGCGATTTGGCATGATCTTGGATCGTTTGGTTCTTCGAAGCTCATCCTAGACTTGCTGTCATAGCAACAGGTGCGCTAGCTTGAACCTGCTCGCGAGCAGGCTTATTTCATGTAAACAGGATTAGATCGCGGCTTTATAAGCAGAGCTGATACGGGAAGTCTTTTAACGCAGCGCGATAGTGTACTTTTTGAGATATTTTTTTTTTCTCATGACTCGTGAGTATGTCGTTACATCATTAATTTGTTGGAAATGCACAAATGTTCGACTCGTCGGAGTCGGGCTTTAATAACAGCACAAATAAACAGCATATAGAGATTCTTTGCGAGTGGCTCTTTCCTTTACATTGGAGATGCGGAGAACTTGGTGATAAGTAATGTCTGTCGTGCCATTCGCAAAGTTTACCTGCCTCTTAAGCAGGTTTTAGGGCATTTCCAAGCCACTTTAGACCCAATTGGTTGTATAGCAGTTTTTTTTCAACGCAGGTAGGCCTAACGTTACATTATAATTTTTAATGTCGATCATGTAATCGTTAGCATGATGATTATGACTTTCAGTACAATATAGGCCTATTCCTCAGGCTTCCCTAATGTGATTGGTGCCATAGACTGCACATGTGTTCCCATCAAGGCCACAATTTTGTGAACTGAAAGGGGGATCACAATGTAAATGTGCTGCCAAGTTACTATTACGATTCTTAATATTCCAGATTAGTAGCCTAATATTAGCTACATCAAATTGTAAAAAAAGGCAGTTGACCGACTAAAATCTCTTAGATGGTGTGTGACTGTTCCATATCACAAATGTGGAAGCACAGCGATTCAAATTTATGCACATATTTGAACGTGGTAAGGACAATATTAATATCAAGCTCACTGTATTACTGTACATACACTCCAGTTACAATGCAGCTCTAGGACAAGGGCACACAATACAATGAACTTTGGCCAACTAAAGGGAGATTTCATTTCAGTGTCTGAAAAGCCTGAGGGTTGCACCTGACAGGACCTGTGACATTGCATGTGTCATATTACACAACCACCATCAGAAAAAAATATAAAACATTACATTAAATGTTTAATAAAAGACGAGACAAATTTGCTTAGTTCTTTGAGTTTTATTTCAATTGTTCTTTGTAAAGAAAAGCCAGTGATCAAGTCATATTTTGCCTGCAATAAGAGATACTATGCAAGGTCAGCAATAGTTCTCTGTGTGAAATAATATATTAGCACTTACTCTGAAGTTCATTTGAAGCAACTATATCTCTAGTGCCAGTCTTTTTCTTTAAGTTGTCAAGTGCCCCCCCCCCCCCCCCCCCGAAAGAAAAAAATACTCTAGATTGTATATATACTCTATATTGGGGGGGCATGGGTTAAACCTGTCAACACAAGCCTTATGCAACAAAAATGACAAGGAAAAGTACAACACTGCCCACCTCTGCATCACTGCTCTGTGCAGACTCTTCTGTAGATGTGGACTCCTGCAACTCATATTGCATTCAGAAATAATAGGTAACTCAAGTGTAAATTAAGTAAAGTTATTTATGCACTTAAAGATACCAGAGAGGGTTTCTTCTCTGTCCTGTGCATTGGGGGGAAAATGAGCATTATAAAGTGTTGTACTTTCTTCCCTTTTGATGTAAAGTTATGAAAAGTCTTACTGCACATGCTTCAGCCACTTGCTTGGGAACACATAAAAGTGTTGGTGTATTGTTTAAAACTGCACAAAAGAGGAAAACACAATTACATTACAATGAAGTACACTGGGGGGAAATGTGATCAATAACTCATTTCTACATTTTTTTTTTTACATTAACTATGTTTCACAGTCACACATGTAGACTTTCACAAGTCAAAGCAATTCATTACAAGGTTTAACAGCTGATATGACTGGACAGCCATTGGGCTTACTTAATTTAATGCAGCAACAAATTATTTTACAGTGTACTAGGATCATTTAAAGCTCATTTACCAGCAGTGAAGGTGTTGCTGCTCCTGGCTGTGGGTCTGAGGAAGAGCCCTCCACAATGGGTCACATTTAACCCAAGGGCCAGCTCTTCTGCCTGGGTATAATGTGGGGGTGCAAGACCACCACCTGTTTGTTTTTCTTTTCTTTTTATTTCTCAGCCTTTTTCATGGTTGCTTTTATAAACAGGCAAACATTTATTAACAGTGCCTTTTTAAAAGAGATTATAAGTACAAATTACTATTATGTAGAATAATAGTACTTCACTTTTACTTGTTCCTATGTTCTAGTAGTGGGTGGTGACTCTGACATTACAATGAACAAAGTTATTAATTATTTAGAAATTATTCAAATATAAAAACTATACTGTAATAAGTGATAAAAACATCTAACTACAAACTTAATTTGTCTGCTACTTTTTGCCAGCCCTCTCTCCTGGCTTTTGCACACGTTAAGGTGTTCCCTGGCGTTTTAATTAAGTTTTCAAATTCAGCATATCCTTCAAGCAATAACTCTTGCTCTTCTGTGGAGAAAAACTGAGCGCGCTCTTTGGCCACGGTGAGCAGCCAATAGCAGCGTAGCTGATCAATGTTTCTACTATCGATATATATCCCCTTTTAACCCAGCGCATGAACGCGCAGTTATCTCAGATAATTCAATCCAGCGATACTAATCATAAACAACAGGTGTGTTCGAAGAACCCAATTAGCCGGATCATGATTAGCCCGATGATATTATCTTGGATGTCTCATTTGATCTCGGATGTTTTAAGCAACGTACGAAGAACGAGCCCCAGGTCACAGATGAGCTTCTGTCCTCTTTTGAACTCTGATATGTCTTCCATTATGTTGTGTGGGTTACAATATTTTATGTACAGCTGTGCTATTGCTCTGCTAGTTCAACCTTCACACTCTGCTCTACTGATTTTATTGTGAAATTAGTGGACATAATAGGCGTGAAACCTCCAACACTATATTTACCAGTGTTTCAGTTTCATTGTCCAGTGCCCGTATATTAGTGAACTAATGTAGGGAATAGTGAATGAGGGTATTGGGCGATTTCAAACACAGCCTTGGAATTTACTGCCTAATTTGTATGGACAACTTTACTGGTACTTTTTATAGGCCACTTTTTATTTTTAATGTGTGCAAAAGAGAAGCATGAACCTTGTCTAACGAAAAAAAATCATACCAAACAACTTGATTGAGTGAATGATGACTTCAAAAGACTTGGAATATGTTTCATACAGACAACTTTTATGGTGCGTTTATGCCATTTTTTTGTCATTCATTGTCTGGAAAAAGCAGTGAACATTCTAATATCTTTTTTTGAGTTCCATGAAAGAAAGAAAATCGTATAGAATGATATGAGGATGAAATTTTGGCTGAACTGTTCCTTTAAGAGTGCCGTGATGCCACTGCCAAGAGAACACAGTGATATACGCCACATGCCATCGGGAATCTACATGCCTCAGAAAAACTGAATTGTTTAAGCCGTAATTTTCTAACAGTTCATGGGTTCATTTGTTACCATTCATGAAGCAATTTGGGAACTGGGCGATGCCCTGTGAGCTGTAAACTGCAATTATCTCTCTCGATTTCACTCATATTTCCGAGACAAAGTCAAAATCACTTCACACTTCCTGAGTTTTAAAAAGCAAATCTCTTTTGCTTACCTCTTTATGTACAGTACCTCTGACATGGGAATTTGTCATTCAGAGATTTTCCTCCTCCCCAAGCCATTCCTCTCCCACTTCCAGCTGATGTCCATTTCTCATCTCCTTCTCAATTCCTCCTCCAGCATGCAATCTGTACTAGACGGATTCCTTCCATTTCTTTTGCATTAGTGGCAGTCTCTTCCCGGGATCATTATCTTGACAAACAAATAACCCCTTATAATAACAGTCTACCTGACAGTGCTTATAATGACACGCTTCTTACATCAGCTGCTTAGCAACCTACTTCAAGATTAAAAATAATATCTCAGACAAAATCAATTTGTACAAATAAATGATGTTAGATCAGATTTAATGAAAGTCACTTGTGGAGTTCCACAGGGTTCGGTGTTAGGCCCCTTAATGTTTGTACTGTATATAAATGATATTTGTAAAGTGTCGAAAATATTAAAAATGATTTTGTTTGCTGACGATACAAACTTATATTGTTCAGGGAAAAATTTGGAACAGCTTCTGAACACAGTGGAAATTGAACTGATGATCTTAAAAAAATGGTTGGATGATAATAGATTGTCACTGAATTTAAGTAAAACAAAGTTCATAATATTTGGTAATCGAAAGAGTAATAACAAAGTTAAAATTAGGATTAACAATGAGGAAATGGATAGAGTATATGAAAATAAATTTCTAGGAGTTATAATAGATCATAAATTATGCTGGAAACCACATTATTCATGTAAAAAGAAAAATGTCACAATCCATTGCAATATTATATAAAACTAAACATATTTTGAATAAAAACTCATTATATATGTTGTATTGTGCCCTCATAGTTCCATATATGACCTATTGTGTGGAGGTTTGGGGACATACATATAAAACCAATATAAATCCAATATATATGTTACAAAAAAGAGCAATAAGGATTATAAAACACGTTGACTATTACGAACCAACAAATCAATTGTTTAGTAATTTAAATGCTTTAAAATTTGATGATTTAGTTAATTTCTATACTGTACAGACAATGTACAAGGTTTATAATAATTTGCTTCCAAACTGTATCCAGAGGCTGTTTGACATAAGAGAAAGTCAGTACAAACTAAGAGGAATGCATATGTTTAAAAAAATAATGCAAGAACTAATACAAAAAATAGATGCATAACTGTCAAAGGGGTTAATCTATGGAATAATTTGCATAATGATTTAAAATTGTGTAATTCACTTTGTAAATTCAAAAAAATGTTTAAAAATAAGATGGGAAATAATTATTTAATTCAAAGTGTATGATTTTTTTTTCTTTATGTACTTATTATTGTATCTGAAATGTGAATCTTGTTGTTTTATGTATTTATTTATTTATTTCTTCTCTTCTTTTCTTTTCTCTTGTCTTGTATTCATTAATACCTGTGGGAAAAAAAATTACGCTAATTTGATTGATAATTATGTATAAAGGGTAGGCTTAATAAGCAGAGGCTTCAGCCTACACCTTTTTCGGTTATTATGTATACCTTTGTTTTATTTTAATGAGTGATTATCTGTGAGGAGTGTGAAGACCGAAATAAAAGATTATTCTATTCTATTCTATTCTAAATCACATTGCACAATTATATTATATCACACATACCATTTTATCAGCATCTTAAGACACAGTTTCTCTGGATATGCAGAGAACTGAGCTCTTTTCTCAGGTGCTTCTGATGAGGCCGACATGTTCCAGGTCTCCAGAGAAACCCACTGATTGACCGTCGGATGTCCATGAGTGATTGAGCTCAATTACAGTTATCTTGTTTTCTCTGACGACAATCATCTCCGCTACCTTCGGAGAGAAGAGAACTGGAGAGTCGATTAACAGACATGGCATGAAATCTGAAGACCTGATTGTCCGTACTCAGATACAAGTGATCCCTGGTGTTACAAACACCACCTTGTCCATCTTCTTCTGCTCAAACATCTGATTGCCATATTGCTGCGAGCAAGATGACTGGTCAAGAACCTTCATCTTGTGAGATATGCAAAGAGGAAAAGTTGAAGTAAAGCATGTAATCCCATAACGCATTGCAGCATAACTCTCAGTGAAAAAAATTATCCAATAGGCAGATGAACCAGGAGAAATATTGAGTAAATGTACTGCCAATTTTCAACCTGGTATTGTTACAATATTTATAGCTTATGTAAATGAGCAATGTTTACTCCATTTCCATGTTACCTGGGCCAAGACATTTGAGCACATGTGTCAGTTTATTTGTCCATCATCCAGCAGACTTCTGACACCTCCAGAGGATTTCGTAAAAACTACAGATACTTCCGCATGTTAGTATTCCCGCTCATGGGCGCACGTCCTGATTTTGCATAGTAAGACGCGTTCCTGGGTCATCATATTTTGTTGATCCTAAAACAACATTTCTTTTTTTGTTTTATTAAGAAAAGCATAATACAAGAATCAGATTGTTACAGAATTAAATAGAGGGGGAAAAGCAAAAAATAATCAAGCATAATAAATTCTCACATACAAATGAACATATAATCACAGTAATATATGCATATACATATAAACAACTAAATAAACCAGAAGAAAAAAAAGAAAATAAAAACAATTAAGTTTTATCCAGAGCTTGTCTCTTTAAAATAATCTAAAAACGGGCTCCATTTAAGAAAAGATCGGGTTTCATTCTAACTCCAAATTTAATCTTTTCACGTGTGAGGGCAAAAAGTAGGTCAAAAACCCACTGACAGGTTGGAGGAGTTGGCAGCTTCCAATTAATTAGTATAAGTCGTCTAGCCAACAGTGTGCAAAGTGCAATATTATCCATCTCTAAAGCTGTAAGTTTAACATTTTCTGGAAGAACCCCAACCTAAAAAAAAATGAATCCAAGATGCCCAGATGAACCGAGAGAAATGTTGATTATAAATATTCCTGCTTTCCAATACTCAAAAGTAGAAATAAAACTAAAATGATTAAATCAAATCATTAAAAAAAGTTAGCATTAAGTTTAAATACATAAAAAGTAATTCACAAAAAGAAATATGTTGCATTCCTCACCAATCAATTGTGTGGCAAATCTCGTTCATTTCACATGCTGCGTCTCTCCCATGAACAGCAGGGCATCTCGCTCTTCAAATTTTGTACATGTATATATCTGTCTTCTCCATGTCCACTTGTTAGTACATGATGTTCCTGCACGTTTAAACCTCAAAAAGAGGCTGACTATGCTCTTGGGATGTTTGGAGGGTTTTCAAGATTGATGACAGACCCTGCAAAGGATCCAACTAATCTCAGTCCCACAAATATTCCCATGATGGCTAATTACCTGCCGCAAGCTGCAATGTGGCACACCAGTAGTACCAGCGGGAACCAGTACAGACAGTGTGTGGTGGCAGTGGGAGGGGAACGGCCTGCCCATGTGGCACACACCGCCTGTGTTCTCCTTTTCTGCTGTGGAACCACAAAGGTTTTCAGATCTCAGCATTCACAGTACAGCCCTTCATGCCTCATAGATCTGCCTTCAAACAATGAAGCGCCTCACAGGACCTGAGTGGAAATCGAAGAGGAGTTTATTATCCAGGTTATCATTCTCTGAAGCGCTCGTCCTAATGTTGCTAGTGGGAAGGATATAATGGAGTTAATTGTCAAACTTAATGCAGTTAATATTTATCAGGCAAGGCTTCAATTTCGGTATACACAGCTAAATATTATTTTCTTAGTCAGCATTTTTGTTTTCCAGTACAAACATTTGCACTCATGCAGCCCCAGACCATGATGCTACCACCGCCAAGCTCGACTGTAGGCAAGACACAATGTTCTTGGTACTCCTCACCAGGGCATCAACACATACACCATCTGAGCCAAACAAGTTTATCTTAGGGTGCTTTCACACCTGTAGTTCGGTTCATTTGGTCCGGACTAAGGGCGAAAAATTATACTTTGTATCATTTTCAGGCGTTTTGGTTCCTTTTCTCACCACAATGATTGCTCTGGTCCGAATCAGTTGATGAGTTGATGAAACGAACCAAAATACAGTCACATGACAACATCCACATCACTCGTTGGCCAGATGTGTCTTGAACATATTTCTACAACGGCATTTCGATTGGTCAGAATTAACGTGTGGGAAAATTCCAACACAACTCACAGAAGTAAACAAAGAGGATGAAAATCCGGCAGACATGCGGAGAATTCGCTCACAATGTATGTTCAGAATCAGCACGAGCTTTATCCTTTCGCAAATCCCCTCATAAACAACAAAGTCTAGACGCGATATAAATAAGAGATTCACTGTGCAGTGCAGACAACTTGAGTGTTTATGATGAGAGTTTTATTGAGAGTGCAGAACGCGGTAAGTCAGTCATGGCTTAAAGGAGTAGTTCACTTTTAAAAAAACTTTTGCTGATAATTTACTCACCCCCATGTCATCCACGAAGATGTCCACGTCTTTCTTTCTTCAGTCGAAAAGAAATTAAGGTTTTTGATGAAAACCATCATTAAAAAAAACGGTTCAAGGTCCAAATGAGAGTTTCAGTGCAGTTTCAAAGGGCTTTAAACGACTCCAGACGATGAGTAAGGGTCTTATCTAGGACCCTTCGAGTCATGACTCGAAAAAAGATTTGTTAATTTTGATGAACGAGTTCGAACAGGAGAGTCACGCACGCTCATCACAGAACAGAGCAAGGCGAGCATTTGTGCTTAAAAAACTTAAACTTTGTTATTTATTTTTTAAATGAGCGATGGTTTTGCTAGATAAGACCCTTATTCATCGTCTGGTGTCGTTTAAAGCCCTTTGAAGCTGCACTGAAACTGTCTTTTGGACTTTGAACCGTTTGGTTCCCAATGAAGTCCATTATATGGAGAAAATCCTGGAATGTTTTCATCAAAAACCTTAATTTCTTTTCGACTGAAGAAAGAAAGACGTGGACATCTTGGATGACATGGGGGTGAGTAAATTATCAGCAAAAGTTTTTTTAAAAGTGAACTACTCCTTTAAAGGGAGCGCTATTGACAATCTCATAGTTTTGTTTGACTACGGCAGCTGGTTTAGTCCAAAAATGCGCAGTTCTTTGGCAGTTGGTCTGTTCGAGGTCGAATCACGTTCTCACCACACAAACTAACCACTCCAGAGTTCGTTTGAAAGCGTACCGAGACCTCCTCGAAGCGTGTTTGGTCCGCTTTTGGTGCGCACCCGAGTGCGATTGCTGCATTCACACCTGCCCAAACGAACCACACCAAGGGGGAAAACGAACTCTAGTGCGATTCAACCAAACTAAATGAGTCAGGTGTGAAAGCACCCTTAGTCTCATCAGGCCAAAGGACATGGTTCCTGTAATTCATGCTCTTGGACGGGTTGCTTTCAGCAAACTGTTTGCGGGCTTTCTTGTGAGCCAGCTTCAGAAGAGGCTTCCTTCTGGGACGACGGCCATGCTAACCGACTTGTTGCAGTGTGTGGCGTATGGTCTGAGCACTGACCAGCTGACCTCCCGCTTCTGCAACCTCTAAAGCAATGCTGGTACGATCATGCATGTGTTTT
Source organism: Chrosomus eos (assembly GCA_036326025.1). Taxonomy (NCBI): domain Eukaryota; kingdom Metazoa; phylum Chordata; class Actinopteri; order Cypriniformes; family Leuciscidae; genus Chrosomus; species Chrosomus eos. The sequence goes on from CM070841.1 coordinate 25,188,586, forward strand.
TTGAAGCCAGCTTCTGCACGTGACGCACAGCACGAGGACTCGACTTCTTTGATTGACCCTTGCGAGGCCTATTACGAGTGGAACCCGTCTTAGAAAACCTCTGTATGACCCTGGCATGTAACTCAGTTTCAGGGTGTTACCAATCTTTTTATAGCCTAGGTCATCTTTATGAAGAGCAACTATTCTAATTCTCAAATCCTTAGAGTTATTTGCTATGTTGAACATCCAGTGGTCAGTATGAGAGAATTGTACTCAAAGAACAAATTTTAACTGCTCTAATACAAGATACACACATTTGTTTGGTCCTGTCAAGCAGACAAAAACATGAACATGATGAATAGGACATGTGGCTTTGCATGGTTAAACGACATTCATAAACGACATACAGGGATTTCAGACATATTTACAATTCCCCTCTGAGAATTTCTCGCGCATCTGGATAATATGCAAAACGGGGCATACCGTCCCATAATGTTCTCACTTTTCTTTTTCCGCACACTGTAGATACCTAAAGCAACAAACAAATGTAAAGTACTTATACTATCTCCCTTAAGAAGGGTGTTCTCAATCTTAGAACACACTTTAATTACAAAGGAAAATGGAACTGGGACAGAGAATTCAACGATTTCTCTGAGGATTATTAAATCTGATTCATGCTACAGGCTCTATACTGTACCCTGCCCAACTTCACATGAGACTTTATCTGGAACATTTCGTTCTCCTAAATTAGCTGACGCATCTAGAAATAAAATAGTCCTAAAGTGGAAGTTGGCATCATGAGGTCTTAAAAATCAGTCAACATATTTCTAGCATACTCTGAATTCATTTTTAGCTGCACAGAACCAAAGGAATCATTTGCAATTCAGTCTTAACAGCAAAATAAAGGAAGTGTAGAGCTCGGATAAATATTTCCATGAGAGACGTTCAAACGATTGAACATTCAGTCCTTTTGAATGAAAGCTGTGAGGAAGAAAATAAAGCAGATATTCTAGCAGCCCAATTTAATTTGTTGGTGTGTTCGATATTTTATGAGGCGCAGTGTTCACCGCTCCCCTCCGTCAATACAGCGTGAGTTCAGCATCATTCGGCCAGTAAACCGCTGTTTCATGCATTGGCAATCCAATAATGCATATATAAACCAGCACGATGGAGCACAGCCACACAAGACAGCATAAAACTACATCAAGGGAAGAGAACAAGAAAATATTGTCCTTTACTCTATGGTACTGTATGTGAACCAGCAAGTCAGTGACAGTAATTGTTTATTTAATTATAGAAACAGATATACCCAAATGCAGGAAAATGACAGGGAGAACAACGCTCTCTGGGCTCAGATGGTGTAGCTGACACATGAATGACACACACCAACGGACAAACCTCGAGTCCTAGAGATAGACAAGCAGCAAATCACAAGTGACCAGCAGAAATCAAACAGCATGGACATTTCGGGACTATTGTGATTATGAATAATATTAACTCAAAAATATAAACTAGCAATATGAATAAATAAAAAGTGTAATAGTAAAATATTTTAAAACAATTTAAATATGTAATTCATAGTATAACTAACATGTATTATTGTTATTTTTTTATATTTTATTTAGCTGTTAACTTAAATATTTATATTTAAAACATATTTATATTTTCAATATGGGTCCATCTGAAAATTATTATTATTATTCATAATAATAATTATCAGATGGACTATTGCAAATAGAAACATGTTTTAAATATAATAAATATTTAGTTAAAACTAAATAAAATATTAATAATAATAATAGTAATGCATGTTAGTCATACTATTATTTAAATTGTTTTAAAATACAATTTATAGTATTATTAACGTTTTATTTAGGGGTTTAATTAAATATTTCTTATATTTAATATATAGTTATACTAGACCATATAGTCCATCCGGAAATTATAATTAAAATAATAATACAACACAATAAAAACAAAATAATAGTAACATTTTGAAATAATTAATGTAATATGATTTTAATTATTTATTTATTAATTAAGATTATTTTTATTTAAAACATATTTATAATTACCCTCTGAGAATTATTATCATCATTATTATAATTATTAGCATAGTAATAATCTTAAAAACAAATAAAGTAAATGTAATGTTTATACACATCTTAATAATAGAAATAATAATATAGGCACAAATACATTATATTAAATTCTACTACAGAAATATACTGGATTTGAGTTATATATTTTCCAGTAGTAAACAACAGGGATAAAAGTTAGTTGGGAAGAAAGTTTCTAGCAATTCCCCAGCTTCATGTACAACAAAATAAAAGTTTTACTTAACCCGTTTTTTCCACAATGCATTAGCACATTACGCAACCTCATCTTGTTTTTATTTATCAAGCCTGGGGATGTTTGATGGATTTGTTTTTAAAGAGAATGGCGTCTTCCCAGGGTGTCCTTAGACTACATTAATTAACAGAATATTACATTTAGCTGGTTTAGTTGCTCCAGAGGTGTCTGAGAGATAATATCAGTGTTTAACATTGGGCATTAAACAACCAACGCCTCGCAACAATAGCGCAGTGATTTTTGATTAGCGTCTATCTACTAGCAGCTGCATGGGAACACGAGTGTGTGAGAGTGTGTGAGACAAGACCTACAGTATAGACAGCTAAATGTGCGCTGAAGGCTGTTTAAAAGTTTCAAAATAGTTATGCTGCCTTTCAGGAAAACTAAAGCAGAATCACATATATCCTCAGAGAAGAAGTTACTCCCATAATTTGAGCAGAGGAGAAGTTTCTCCTCGACAGAGCCTGGTTTCTCCCAAGGTTTATTTTTCTTTTCATTTCTGTCACCTGATGGTGTTTGGCTTCCTTACCACTGTCGCCTCGGGCTTACTGAGAAGCCAATTAATATTCTGAAATATTATCGATTTATTGCAATGACACCAACAGATGAAAACAAAATTTGAACTGAATTGATCTGAATACTAACTTTGCAACATGATACTGTTATTGAACTGTTATCGATCTTTTTAACTTTCATAATTTATGAATTTGCTAACATATCAACGCTGTTATTTTTTCCATTTATTAATGTGAAGCTGCTTTGAAACAATCGATTGTATAAAGCGCTATATAAATAAATGTGACATGTCATAATTCACTGTGATCTCAGTGGGGGAAAAAAATCTATTTGTGGAGATAAAATATTGTTATATTATGTTACTTAGTTCACCCAAAAATGTCAACAATTACTCACCCTCATGTTGTTACAAACCCGTAAGACTTTTGTTCATCTAAAAAGGTAGAAAAAGTAAATAATTACAAACACAGACAAACGAAGTGCAACAGAATCAAACAGAACTGATCAAAAATGGACAATTCTTGTTTTATTGAATATCGCAGGATTTATTCTTACAGATCTTTTTGTGATGACGTGTTCATCAAAACGTGTTTTCTTCTCTGATGACGTGTTTACTGGCGTGAGGGCGGGGCAAACTGTCACTCACATGAGATCCACCAATAGCAAACCACAACATCCAATCAATTCCCCACGGACAAAATCAAGCCCAGCTCTACATTATTTCATGTTCGAGAAGTAATTTCAGTCATATATATGTCACAATAAAGAAAAGACTAGTGCAAATTCCATTTCATGCCAACAACATGTTTGTGTGTGCGTCAGACCTTTAATCTTAAGAGCGCAGGCACAGGTTCTGCGGTCGTCGTGTCAGGTCTCTGTCTCTCTCTCTCTCTTGTCCATCACTAATATCTCCTGTTCGTGTGCGCACTGAAGCGCTGCCATCGCCTGACCTGCTAAAGACAAGCATGCATTATGAAGCATGAACAACTGAATCAGGTCACAGCCCGCTGCTCAGAGGCGCAGTCAAAAATTGTAATGTAGATGTGAGAGGTCCCAAAGCTTTCTGCGACACCGGCTGCTTTATAAGAGCACAGCTTCATCACGACTCTGTTGTGGAAATATAAACGGGAGACGATTCAATTGCGGTATTGTGGATAAACATAGGCCTACTGGACAATGGCGGAGCGATTTGTCATGTAGCCTACAAGTGCTGAATGTTCGCTTGCTTTGGATAAGTGCGTTCACTTCAAATTCAAAAACATTTCAAAGCACACAATAGACTAAAAAAATAAATCACAAATAGTGAAGTGGTAATTTCACCGGTCCTCGGCCTCCTGAAGAGGAAAACAGTGTTATCAGTAAATTAAACTGGGTTATGATTTCGCCCACGCGCACTAAATACATAGGTGCAAATGTGATGTTTTTTCCGCATCTTCACTCTCACAGACTGACAAAAAAACACATAATTTCCATGTTAGGCATCACAATTAATTAATAATGAGCACAATTAGCATACTTTAAATAGGATTTCTTATTGATTTATTCAAATGGAGTCACCACGACTGCTTTCTTCATTGCGTGTGCAGAATGCAAAATAATTATTTGCTCAATTAGCCAATCCTCGGAGCAACAAGACGTCCAGGCCCTTCATTTGTCTGACAATCTGCCTGTTCCTCACACGTACAGCTCAAGCAGCGAGTCCCAACACACAACGCTCATTTAAACACCTGAATCCACTCCAATAACACTCGCTCACTTCACTCATTAGCCAGAGCCGCTGAAGATTCTTTTCCCTCTAACCAGCGTAAAAAAAAAAAAAAAAAAAAATTCTGTTCTGAGTCCTGAGTCATCTTATTCAGCATTGGGGAAAGTACAGTATAGCCTACATAGATAAAAAAAAAAAAAAAAAAAAAAAAAAACGGAAAAACTGTATATTGTGAAATGTTACAATTTAAAATAACTGTTTTCTATTTTAATGTAGTTTAAAATGTAATTTATTAATTTCCAGCATCATTACTGCAGTCTTTAGTGTCACATGCTCCTTCAGAAATCATAATGCTGATTGGCTGCTAAAGAAACATTGCTTATTATTATCAGGTTGCTTACGATTTTTGTGGAAACCATGCATGATACACCTTCCCTCCAAACGTTTGAACCGTATATAGATAGATAGATATAGATAGAGTATATATATATATATATACTACACACACACACACACACACACACACAAAATATATGTGAATTTAATATACTGGTAGTTTTTGAATTTTGCAGGATAATTGAGCTCATTTATTCAAAAACCCTATTGTTTGTGCCATAAAACATATTAAATTATGAATAAATTAGATAAAAATATATAATTAAAAAAGATATTGCGCCCTTAAATATCTTCAATGTAGTTAGCTTCTTTTTGCTAGTATGTGTAGCTGTAGCTTATTACTTTACTACTTTTAATTGAATCTCACCGTATCTGTATTTCTCCTCTTCAAAACAACAACGAAAACACTTCAGTCTTCTCCAAAGCCACCATGCATCTCTGTGTAACAAGACTACAGTGTCTTTTTAATGCGGTTTCTTCCTCTTTTGCTTCGAGATACTGCATAAATTGTCTTTTTATGCAGTTGGGAATCCAGAATGGGTTGCATGTCACATGTGTAGCTTGTTTCATTTCATTCAGGACAGATGAGAGTTTCTGCATTGCAGGTTTCTACTCTATGTGGTCTATATGGAAATGTACAGTACACACATTCATCTCTGTCACATATTTTCAGTGTACATAGGGCAACAGGAGGTCTGAATCAGTCAGATAGCAGTGAAATCCTTGAGCAGTCTCATGACACACACATTCTGAGCCCATCGATTCGGTGTTGCTGATACGTAAAGACACATTTACACATGCTGACAAAGCAGTTGCAGAAGTGGCCGCTGCAGGATCTGCAAATTTCAAAAACATGTTTAAAGGAAACATCTTAATTAAAATACTGTCAGGTACATGGAAACAACATAATAGCTTCTGTAAGAGAAGGTTGCTGCTGAGGAATAGGTTTTATATTAGAGTAAATTTGTTCAATTTTGCAGGATTAGAAACTGTTGTTTGATTAAAACTAAGGATACAGATGGCAGCTGGAATATATTAGGCTGCTGGAACTTTATGGACGGATCCAGTATACTGACACACATGCGTTTTCTTTTATGTTCCCTTATGACATAACTACGAGGATATGCGCCTATACGGGCCTATTTTTGAGCGTAAGACGTGAAAAAGTTACATTTTGTGCACTGAGAATTTCTGGGTTTCTGAGCACACACGCTTCGGATATTTGCGTGCAAAAAACATGAGTAACAAATTGAGTTCCCTTTCAAGTCTTCTTGCGCTTGAATATTTCAATTGGCAAGGCTTAAACTTTTGTGATGATGCTTCAACTGTCCCGAGCGTCGTTCAGTTTTCAGATTTCTTTGATGAATAGAAAGTTCAAAAGAATAATATTTATTTGAAATACACTCACCTAAAGGATTATTAGGAACACCTGTTCAATTTCTCATTAAAGCAATTAACTTAAATAATCAACCAATCACATGGCAGTTTCTTCAATGAATTTAGGGGTGTGGTCCTGGTCAAGACAATCTCCTGAACTCCAAACTGAATGTCAGAATGTGAAAGAAAGGTGATTTAAAGAGATAGTTCAACCAAAAATGAAAATTAAGTCATCTCCCTCATGTCGTTCTAACCCCTCGTTCATCTTCGGAACACAAATTAAAATATTTTTGATTAAATCTGAGAGCTGGATCACTCCTCCATAGGCTTCGAAAGGATTGAAACTTGACAGCCCCGAAAAGTTATTAAAGAAATTGTTAATAGAGTCCAAGTGACTATGGTGGCTCAATCTTAAGTTTATTGAGCTACGAGAATACATTTTGAGCGCAAAAAAACAAACAAAAATAGCGACTTTATTCAAGTATTCTCTTTGGGCCTGGAGATTTCACGTAGTGTTATTGTGCAACGCTTCTGGTTGAACGTCACACGCATCACACACATGACCAGCGTCAGCCAATAGTGAGCGTACGTGTGACGTATGACACAGAAGCGCTGCACTGTTACACTACGTCAACAGCTTAGGAGAATGACACGGAAGAGAAGAGATGGTTGAATAAAGTCGTTATTTTTGTGTCGTGCACGCAAAAATTATTCTCGTCGTTTTATAAACTTAAGATTGAGCACTGTAGTCACTTGGACTCTTTTAAACGATTTATTTAATAACTTTTCAGGGCTGTCAAGTTTCAATCCTTTAGAAGCCTATGGAGGAGTGATCCAGCTCTCAGAATTAATCAATCTTAATTTGTGTTCCGAAGATGAACGAAGGTCTTACGGGGTTGGAACGACATGAGGGTGAGAAATTACTGACAGAATTTTAATTTTTGGGTGAACTATCCCTTTAAGCAATTTTGAGCGTGGCATGGTTGTTGGTGCCAGACGGGCTGGTCTGAGTATTTCACAATCTGCTCAGTTACTGGGATTTTCACGCACAACCATTTCTAGTATCATCCAGTATGCGGCAGTCCTGTGGGCGAAAATGCCTTGTTGATGCTAGAGGTCAGAGGAGAATGGGCCGACTGATTCAAGCTGATAGAAGAGCAACTTTGACTGAAATAACCACTCGTTACAACCGAGGTATGCACCAAAGCATTTGTGAAGCCACAACACGCACAACCTTGAGGCGGATGGGCTACAACTGCAGAAGACCCCATCGGGTACCACTCATCTCCACTACAAATAGGAAAAAGAGGCTACAATTTGCAAGAGCTCACCAAAATTGACACACACATTCTGAGCCCATCGATTCGGTGTTGCTGATACGTAAAGACACATTTACACATGCTGACAAAGCAGTTGCAGAAGTGGCCGCTGCAGGATCTGCAAATTTCAAAAACATGTTTAAAGGAAACATCTTAATTAAAATACTGTCAGGTACATGGAAACAACATAATAGCTTCTGTAAGAGAAGGTTGCTGCTGAGGAATAGGTTTTATATTAGAGTAAATTTGTTCAATTTTGCAGGATTAGAAACTGTTGTTTGATTAAAACTAAGGATACAGATGGCAGCTGGAATATATTAGGCTGCTGGAACTTTATGGACGGATCCAGTATACTGACACACATGCGTTTTCTTTTATGTTCCCTTATGACATAACTACGAGGATATGCGCCTATACGGGCCTATTTTTGAGCGTAAGACGTGAAAAAGTTACATTTTGTGCACTGAGAATTTCTGGGTTTCTGAGCACACACGCTTCGGATATTTGCGTGCAAAAAACATGAGTAACAAATTGAGTTCCCTTTCAAGTCTTCTTGCGCTTGAATATTTCAATTGGCAAGGCTTAAACTTTTGTGATGATGCTTCAACTGTCCCGAGCGTCGTTCAGTTTTCAGATTTCTTTGATGAATAGAAAGTTCAAAAGAATAATATTTATTTGAAATACACTCACCTAAAGGATTATTAGGAACACCTGTTCAATTTCTCATTAAAGCAATTAACTTAAATAATCAACCAATCACATGGCAGTTTCTTCAATGAATTTAGGGGTGTGGTCCTGGTCAAGACAATCTCCTGAACTCCAAACTGAATGTCAGAATGTGAAAGAAAGGTGATTTAAAGAGATAGTTCAACCAAAAATGAAAATTAAGTCATCTCCCTCATGTCGTTCTAACCCCGTAAGACCTTCGTTCATCTTCGGAACACAAATTAAAATATTTTTGATTAAATCTGAGAGCTGGATCACTCCTCCATAGGCTTCGAAAGGATTGAAACTTGACAGCCCCGAAAAGTTATTAAAGAAATTGTTAAAAGAGTCCAAGTGACTACAGTGGCTCAATCTTAAGTTTATTGAGCTACGAGAATACATTTTGAGCGCAAAAAAACAAACAAAAATAGCGACTTTATTCAAGTATTCTCTTTGGGCCTGGAGATTTCACGTAGTGTTATTGTGCAACGCTTCTGGTTGAACGTCACACGCATCACACACATGACCAGCGTCAGCCAATAGTGAGCGTACGTGTGACGTATGACACAGAAGCGCTGCACTGTTACACTACGTCAACAGCTTAGGAGAATGACACGGAAGAGAAGAGATGGTTGAATAAAGTCGTTATTTTTGTGTTGTGCACGCAAAAATTATTCTCGTCGTTTTACAAACTTAAGATTGAGCACTTTAGTCACTTGGACTCTTTTAACAATTTATTTAATAACTTTTCAGGGCTGTCAAGTTTCAATCCTTTAGAAGCCTATGGAGGAGTGATCCAGCTCTCAGAATTAATCAATCTTAATTTGTGTTCCGAAGATGAACGAAGGTCTTACGGGGTTGGAACGACATGAGGGTGAGAAATTACTGACAGAATTTTAATTTTTGGGTGAACTATCCCTTTAAGCAATTTTGAGAGTGGCATGGTTGTTGGTGCCAGACGGGCTGGTCTGAGTATTTCACAATCTGCTCAGTTACTGGGATTTTCACGCACAACCATTTCTAGTATCATCCAGTATGCGGCAGTCCTGTGGGCGAAAATGCCTTGTTGATGCTAGAGGTCAGAGGAGAATGGGCCGACTGATTCAAGCTGATAGAAGAGCAACTTTGACTGAAATAACCACTCGTTACAACCGAGGTATGCAGCAAAGCATTTGTGAAGCCACAACACGCACAACCTTGAGGCGGATGGGCTACAACAGCAGAAGACCCCACCGGGTACCACTCATCTCCACTACAAATAGGAAAAAGAGGCTACAATTTGCAAGAGCTCACCAAAATTGGACAGTTGAAGACTGGAAAAATGTTGCCTGGTCTGATGAGTCTCGATTTCTGTTGAGACATTTAGATGGTAGAGTCAGAATTTGGCGTAAACAGAATGAGAACATGGATCCATCATGCCTTGTTACCACTGTGCAGGCTGGTGGTCGTGGTGTAATGGTGTGAGGGATGTTTTCTTGGCACACTTTAGGCCCCTTAGTGCCAATTGGGCATCGTTTAAATGCCACGGCGTACCTGAGCATTGTTTCTGACCATGTCCATCCCTTTATGGCCACCATGTACCCATCCTCTGATGGCTAATTCCAGCAGGATAATGCACCATGTCACAAAGCTCGAATCATTTCAAATTGGTTTCTTGAACATGACAATGAGTTCACTGTACTAAAATGGCCCCCACAGTCACCAGATCTCAACCCAATAGAGCATCTTTGGGATGTGGTGGAACGGGAGCTTCGTGCCCTGGATGTGCATCCCACAAATCTCCATCAACTGCAAGATGCTATCCTATCAATATGGGCCAACATTTCTAAAGAATGATTTCAACCTCGTTGAATCAATGCCACGTAGAATTAAGGCAGTTCTGAAGGCGAAAGGGGGTCAAACACAGTATTAGTATGTGTTCCTAATAATCCTTTAGGTGAGTGTATAATGTTTTTGTAACATTATAAATGTTTTTAGTATTGTTTTTATCTACCTATTATCTATCTCTTTAAAAAAAAAAAAAAAAGCACATCTATCCATCATAAAAGTAATCCATTCGGCTCCTGGGTGTTAATAGAGGCCTTTTGAAGCGAAGCGATTTTTTGTAAGAAAAATATCCATAGTTTTAACTTTATCAGCTATAATCACTGGCTTCCGGTAATGGCTATACGTGAGTCTAGTTCCGGCAGAAGAGTGACCTCTGACCCGACGCATGATGTAGGAGTAGCGTAAGCTTATGTGAGAGTAGACTCCTCTCACGGTTTAAACAAATTGAGCTTGGCAACAAACTCAAGCTCCTTTGATATTTCTCTTTAAAAATTATTGTATTAGATTTCTAATTCGTGACCTGTGTTTTGTTTTGCTCTAACCTCTAGGGGTGTGCATTGGCACTGCCCTCACAATTCGATTCGATTACGATTCACCAGGTAACGATTCGATTCAATTCGATTCTACGATGCATTGCGATGCATCAAAATTCTACTGCACACAACAAGGCACATTTTTCATCAGTCATGAGGCAATACAAGCATATTAAACAACAGATTTTATTGGCTGCTATTATAACTCCTGTATCTTTGACATCAATGTCATTAAATTAAATAAAATTGATTGGTACAGGGTATTAAATATGGCATTTTCAAACATCATCTCCCTCCACCTCAGCCATCTTTATTGTTGTTATTATGCCCCCGGAAGTAATTGAAACTTCAAAACTGTATTGTCCAAGGCCAGAAAATAAACAGTGAAATAATCGATTATGGCATTTTGCCGCATCGATGCTGAATTGTGCATTTCCCGCATTGCGATGCATTGCCGAATCGATTATTGTTGACACCACTACTAACCTCTAAGATTAGACTCGCATACGGCCGTTGCCAGAGACCAGTGATTATAGTCTATTCTGAGATTTTGCTGGTCATTTCTTTCCAAGCAAATATGAACACACGCTCTATCCAAGTGAAAATCATTAGATTAAATTTGTAGACGATTCCAATCATTATTTTGAGTAGAACCTTGTCAATTAATTTTTTGATTCAGTTCATCAAAACTGAATGATTCAATCCCAAATCAGTCCGATTACAACTCCTTTTGAGTGACTTTTTGGCTTAGTTGTCACTGAAATATAACTTTTCACACTCTGAGAGCCAACGCTGCCTGATTCCTCACTTATGACTAAAAAATAACGATCTAATATCGGGATTCCTGTGCTTTCTCTAGACTAACAATGGCCATGTCAAGGTGAGAGATGCACACAGCTCTTTCATCATGTAAAATTCAGTCATCACCTGATTAACTTTATATTCCATATCGTGACCATGAGAATATTTGAGCATCTCCCAGGATGAATATCAAATGTGATCCTCAATCAGATGGCCTTAAATCTTTTGTGCTTTAAGGGCTGTGTCATTTTCATTTTTCAGCTCAAAGCTTTCATAAGGCGAATTGAGCGAATGGCACTTGGAACTAATGATACAGACGTCTGTATCAACAGTTGCTGAAGTTCAGCAGTGGTTGTAACCTTCACAGCGCTCCTGATCTTCATTTACATTCACGTATGATCTGATCTGTCCCTTCCTCTCTCTCTCTCTCTGTTGCTTTGATGACTGACAGCTCTGCAGCTAAATAAAAGAGAAGCCCATTTCAAAATTCTTCGAGTATATCGATTGAACCCTCTCTGCCTCTTCTCCTTCAAAAGACCCTTCCGCTTTTGAAAGTCAAGGGAAGCCTACAGCACCGAGCAGGAGATGTGGCGTGCCGCATCATAATGGCCTCCAAATAATGAATGATACCGTGAACAAATGCTCAGCTGCAGTGTCCTCCAAAAACACGTCGATGTGACATCGATGAGTGTGTACATTTCCTTGACCGTCATTAGCTTTACTCTAGATGAAAGACAAGAACGTTTCATGAGAAACTGACAAAAGTTTCAACAGAAGAGAAAGGGGGATCTTGACCAAAACACACCAGTGTCACATTTCTCCTGCTTAAACCGGAAGATTTTGTGAGAAATTGATTACATGACTAAATTATTATAGGCCTACTTATATGACAATTTAACAAATTTCCCCCATAATTTTTTTACTGTGTAAAGCATCCAAATGTTTACTTTTTTTTTTGCATTTTTTTGTCCTCTCAGTACTGTAAAATAATGGCATATCTATCTATCTATCTATCTATCTATCTATCTATCTATCTATCTATCTATCTATCTATCTATCTATCTATCTATCTATCTATCTATCTATCTATCTATCTATCTATCTATATATTTAAATCAGCATAACCTGTTATCTTTCATAATAAAAGTAAGGGTGATTTTTAATGCTTTTGAAGGGTGTCTCTTCTGCTCACTAAGGGCTCATTCACACAGAACGAGATGCCTACTGTGGAATGGGGAAAAACGCAAGGTCTCGAGACACGTTTTTTAAAAGTTGAACTGATTTTAAACTGAGCGCCACGTTTTTTGAACGCCATGTCATGTTCGAGACACTGCAAAAGATGCAAGACACAGTAGCGTGTTTACACAGAAAAACAAGGGAGAAGTAGCACATTTAGGCTGTATTTATTTGATCAAACACAGTAAAAACAGTAATACTGTAAAACGAATTACAATTTAAAATAATTAAAATTTCTATTTTAATACAAAATGTAATTTATTCCTGTGATCAAAGCTGAATTTTCATCATTATTACTCCAGTCTTCAGAGTCACATGACCCTTCAGAAATCATAATATTCTGATTTGCTGCTCAAGAAACATTTCTGATTATTATCAATGTTGAAAACGGTTGTGCTGCTTCATATTGTTCTCGAAACTGAGATTTTTGTAAATTTTTTTATTCTTTGATGAATCCTTCACCCGCTGATCAGAAAACCTTCTTTGGGCCGACCCAGCCGGGCCTTACAAAACGAAAAGCATAGGATGAGTTCGAAAAAGTATTGACAGAATTTGAAAGCAGAGACTTTGCCCTGCTCTGTCTTGTCGGCCAAGTTTTTTCTCCAATGTTTTTCAAAATGGACGTGTGGGATGAGAACTATGTCAAAAGAGTTGGCAGGCCTGCTAAATGTATTCTTTCTAAGATCAATTTTACCACCCAAACACACAAGGAAGTCCGGCTGACTGCATGCTCATACGGATGACGAAATACTCGAAACACTCTTTGCACCAAGACCTGAGAAAACACACCATAACAAACAGCTACCTCCTCACATCCCACCGTGAAATGAAAATTCAGTCCACGAGGCGCAATTCCCAATACAGAGCTCTCTTCTCCAACACTGAATCAATTCATCTCCACAGCAGGACTGGGTTGTGGAATAACACCATACCAATTACAGAAGCTATCCGCGGCAGGTCTGCTGACGCTGAGCCATGGCGTCAAGCTACGGGAGGATCTCAGCGACAAGCTCAGACTTAACAGACGTGTGCGAGCAACCGCACATATCGAAGACTTATGTCTAGCCTCTCAGAGCCCATGGAGTAAAGGAATTGGCATGTCAGTCCCCGAAAGGCGGTATAAAATTAGATATGTGTTTAGGACCCTGTGTTTCAAACAGGATGGGTGAAATGAAGTGTGTGTGTTGACATCGTTGACCACGAGTAGTAGCCTAAGATCAGAAGTGCACAGTACACATACCACATATACTGCAGGAAAAGTCAAAGTTGTATGCTAACACTTTTATTCAAGTTAGTTTGATTTTAGCCTGTTTGGGTTCTTATGCAAGTCATCTCTAAAGGCGTGATATCAGACATCATCTGAAGTCTATGAACGCCTCAAGATACTGTACTGCAGTGATAGCCAGCATTATGCAACTTAGTTGCATTAGTCCGTCCCTTTTGTCCTCATTTCTTGCTTCTTCCACACATTAAAAGATTCATGCCTCAGGTGTGTACTGCCAGACCGAGTTTCAGTGTTCTTTAAACGGAGGAGAATGACATGAAGAACATCTCTTTTCTCACCACAGGTGAATAGGGTAAAAAACAACAACTAATAGATATCACCATACTTCAACAGTTGATTGATTACATTAATAATTGCAACAAAAAAAAAAATTATTACAGGTTTTCTGAAGTGTTATGTTTAAATATGCAAATGATGCATTATCTAATTAAATATGCACTAATTTGCATGCATTTCTAGAACAGAAATCTGTACATTGGATGAAGTCAGGTTCAAAATTATTGTTTATTTTTTGATATATTAGAGTCAAAGGGTTTTATAGAGAGGATTTTGGATATCTCTATCACTGGTCAACAGCCAAAAATAAATAAATCTTCACCATTTTTTAAGTGTCACCTGTAGTGTCTCGCCTTAAATTCTTAAAGGTACAGTGAGCAATTTCTGTGAAACGCTGTTAAAAGTGGATCGGACCGAGCGCCACAACACACTTGTAGCCAATCAGCAGTAGGGGGCGTGTCCACTCATGATGGCGGAGGAGAGAGAGTGAGCAAGAGGGAGATTTGATGAAAGACTGTAGAAAGAGAGATGGCTGAGAGACATTACAAAAGAGAAAAGGTCAGAGGAAGTAGTCACTGGTTAAAGAAGGGTTATGATCAGACAACAGCTTTAAGACCAGCATTAATATCAGAAAAGCTTTCCAGCGTTTTCATGAAGGAAGGCCTGAAAATGGACGCCGAGGTTCCTTGTCACTCGTCCACCGTAATGTTCCAGAACATATTTTAGTGAATGTTTTCTGCATGCATGTTTTGCTTGTCTGTTTTGTACTCTGCTCTCCTAGGATGAGTAGTGCACCTGATGCGAATCAACACGTGAGCGTCCTCCTTCTGAATAGCGCCTGTGGCCATGTGCTCTGATACAAAAACTGTCTAGTTTGGAGTTCTCACAGAGACATGAGGCTGGAGTTTGTCCCCGCCATCTCTCTCGCTGGGTCCCTTTCTACTGTTCCAAGATGTTTGATACATTTTCCTTTTGTTTGTGTACTGTGTATTGTAGTTGTGTGATATCGCATGGGAGGTTTAGTACACTGATTGTCAAAGGATATTAATTCTATCCCTGAGTACAGGGCGAATTGCATATTCTTTTCTTTTTTTAAAGGAATTTAAGGAAGCTTTAGAGAGGTGGACGCCAATTATTTTGTTGATCTTTTTCTCCTGTTCATAGAGAGGGACTTAGGTTTAGTATTGTCTTTTGTTTTCATCTTTGTTTTGTGTATAGATTATTTAGTTGACTAAAACAGGTGGTTTTCTTTTGCTTGTTATTTTGGGTGAAGTAAATGTATTGCTTCCCTGTAAAATTTGTTATTTTCTTCCTATGTTCCCTAAATAAAACTTTATTGTTGCTTTAACAAACTGTGTTTGAGTAGTGCTGGAACGGTTGACAGAGGCTCGGCAATGTTAACTTGTTAAGTTTATTTAGGTTCTTAATTTTTATTGTATTGTTCCACCTCCTCTACCAGCTGAGTTTGTAACATCCGTTTTTTTTTTAATTTTGGCGAAATGGCGAAGTATTATTTTGCTTCGCTTCAGCTATGATAAAGAGTCATCCACTCTTGCAATGCATGTTTGTGCATTTTGGGGGCGGAGCAATGAAGGGTGTTTTGTTTGGGCTGATTTCAAATATTAACAGTGTTTCTCAGAAATCGCTTACTGCACCTTTAAGGCAGATAGAGGTCAGGGGCTCACCTGCCACATAATCTAAGGCCTACTTAACTGACTTAATTGAATTAAGTCAATACTGTGAAAATCTGCTGTTAAAGGGCTGTTAAAGGTCGTGGTAAAATTAATCTTTACCACGATACCACAGCAGTATAATCTTAAAGTTTTGCAGTGTCCCCTATATATATATATATATATATATATATATATATATATATTATACATACACACACACACAGATATACACTGTATATATTTCTGTATTTTTTATATACACATACTCACATTTACTATACACACACACCACACACACACACACACACACACACACACACACACACACACACACACACACACACACACACACACACACACACACACACACACACACACAAAGGTAAACCGCCTGCACTAAGCAAAATGCAAATATACAGGTACAGTAAGCTACGAGCACTTAGGGTTTGTGATTGGATCTCCAACACTAAACTAACTTCTTATTAATTCATGCTTTGGCCATGAACGAATGACACTAAGTAAAGCGCTTAATTAAAATACATCTGCAGCTCATAATACAAACACCTTCATATCACCTATGGACCTTGATGATCGATCCAGACCGCGAGGATCCTAAGTGAGACACAGCCGTTAGAGCTCAGCATTCTTTAAAATACCTCAGCACAGGCGTCTGCGTCTGTGAGACGACTCGTTTGGTGAATCAGACACTCTGCTCTCTAATTACACTCATTAAGAGCGGTGAGCTCACATCTCCCACTATGCACAAGACAGCAGGGATCTCACTGCGCATCATTATCATTATGGCTGCTTGTGTTACTGCCTTTGATTTCAATAATATCACTCTCAGGGGCTTCGAGATAACCTGGACGTCCTGTGGGAGACACGGTCTGTCCTATACGAAACATATGGCAAAATCAACACATGAACTGTTTTCCAAGTGCAGCATTTGCTTCTTTTTTAAAGAGCATACCAAAAAAAAAGAAAAATGAAATGGGGATAAGTAAACTGAATAATGCATAATATTCGACTAATATGGTAAAAAAAAAAAAAAACAATAAACATAACATTGAAGTGAACTTTTGAATTAGGAATGACCTAGCAACCACCTAAACCCCGTAGCAACTGCATTGGGGCACTGACTTTTGCATGGGCAAGCACCGCTTATATTTCCTTCAGGAAAGTAGGCGTTTATAACCGCACCATGCACGGCTTTGACAGACACATTGAAAATAACGTTAGGACGAAGATATGAAGAAAAACTTTCATGGAGAGATGCAGAAAACCACATCATTTGTTTCACAGTCCTATTTGCCTCTGCCAGCTCAGCACTATGAGGGAAAAAATTGCATTTTGAAAGATTTTTCAAGCCAGAACATTCGCCTGTCTCTCTTGCTGTCTCATATTGAACTACGGCTGCTATAAATTATTTGATGCCTTTTTTCTCTCTTTACTCGAGTCGATTTTACTGTCGGTGGAAACCAAACTTATAGTTAGTAGGCGTACAGTGTAACATACAGATACTTACACTTTCTTTGTTAATGAATATGAATGTGAGTTCATGCCTGCCACGGTATGTGTGGGTTTGCATGCTATCACTCTCAGCTACAAAAGATGTAAAATGTTGGCATTGGGGACCAGTTTGGTTGCAAACATTTTTCAAAATATCTTCTTTGTGTTAAACAGAACAAAGAAACTCAAGAACAACTCGAGGTAAATGATAATAGAATTTTCTTTTGGGTGAATTATCCGTTTAAGTCTAATTGACTGGTACTTTGTGGTTAATCATACAACTTGAGGGTGAGTAAATGATGACAGAATTAGCATTTTGGGTTGAACTATCCCTTTAAGTCATTAATATGCATTAAAAAAAGTAACTGTATTTGTTTACAGCAGGTAAATTCTTCACCCGAGTTCTACACGTTCAGTGAGATGCAGATGTGTTCTGTTACCCGTGGTGCAGTGAGAGGAGAATATGTTTTCTGAATCCCTCTGGAGTGATTTCTGAGCTGAGTGGATGAGACCAAAAAGCTCCACAGCAGAAACACCTGAATCCCCATAACGTTCAGTATCAGTGAATGCGGTGGAAAAAAACAGTATGGTGATTCCAACAGTCACTGAAAAATGAAAAACTTTGGATTAAAATCAATGAGAACAATATTTAGTAATATTTTATCATTTTATGTAGTCACACCACAACAATCACCATAAAAATGTAAAAGAATCTTAAACAAATTCAGCTTCACAAAATTAGCATTGCGTGAACATCCCTGAAAATGTTTCAAAATATTTCTAATTATTTTCCAAAATTAAAATTCATTTTGCGGAAGAACGCTGTTTTGGCTGTGCTTTGGCTCTGCGGATGAAAACGGTTCTTTCTCATAACTAAAAAAAGAGAGAGATTATCTATTTACTTCTAGGCTTAAGAGATATAACCAGTTTAAATGGACAGGATCTCAAACTGACTAGCTGAAGAATAATTAACTGTAACTTTACCCGTTAATAGACACAGTGCTTCCTTGAAAATAAATTCCAGCACAGTGCTACAACAACCATAATGAAATGTCCCTTTACAATAACCTTTATTTAACCAGGAAAAGAAGCACATTGAGAATCTAGTTTACAAGAGCGTCCTGGCCAAGACTGACAGATATAGCTCGTTTGAGTTTAACAGATAACATCCATCAATACATACACATACACACACAAGCAAATCCAATCAAATTTCAATGTCAATACATAACTAGTTAATAGATAATGCTTTACAATGAACTGTGTTAGAGAGCTAGCAATTTATCTGTTCAATAAAATACCTTACTCACCTGATGAGTAATAAAAACGACATTTACAACATTTCAAATCCCTCAGTTCTCACCATCTCCAAAAAGCCAAGCCAATATCGATTCTTGAGGTTTGAGATTTAACAAATTTTCACTAACTTTTTTCCCACTAGGGAGCAGATAGGAGATCACAGGAGCAAACTAAGGCTACATCTAATCAGTCATCCGGATACGTTTGAAAACGGCTTTTTCATTTCAAAACGCTCTCCATTTACACTAGCGTTTTCCAAAAGTTTCTCATCCACACCGAAACGTCTGAAAACACTAAATTCACCTTACTGCGCATGCGTAAAAGCTCACTGAGATGATATAAATGGAACAGACATAATCAAGTTCTCATGCTATTCTTCTGGCAGAATCATTTTATTTAGCAAAATATCTCAGCATTCACTGATGTGTCACACTCAATCACCATTATATGTTTGGTCTAAAACGTAACCGCTCTCATGTTTTGCCGCAGGACAGTAAATGCCTGTACATTTTCTGTCATCTTTGCAGGACTGCGATATGAAGAGTGTACAAAGTAACATCTTTAGCAACAGAGTGAAAGTGAATAGCACATTACAGGCACAATAGCAGTATAAACATACATATCTATCAGTTCAATACGTCATCGTTTTCAAATACCTCCGTCCACACAACGCGAAAATGCCGTTTTCAAATTGATCCACTTCTGAAAGCATTTTCAAAAAGCTGTTTTCGCTGTGTGGACGGAAGGCCCAAACGAAGAGAAAAAGCCCCCAAAAAAACGTATTAGTGTGGACAAGGCCTAACACACAACCACATTAAACAACGTCGATACCGGACAATTTAACAAAAAGGAAACTGAGGGGTTAAACACACAGGAGAGTAATCAAGGTAAAACAGAACAGGTGCAGGAACTAATTAACTACCGGGGAGACTTAGGGTACGTTTACATGACAACGATATGCTTAAAAGTGAGAAGTTTTTCCTTTGTTTTTTTTTCCAGCGTACAGACGACACCATTGTCAAAATGATCCCTATTTACACGGATTCACGAAAAAGACAAAAAACGCTGTATTCTTCTGCCGGGCTATTAGATGGCGATGAAACACTATAGACTCATGTAATATACATGTGCATGACGCCATCGTCTTCACAGATTCACATTTTTATTGTTTACACAGAGACCGTTTACAAAAAGTTTGCGCTTTCCGGCACCCAAAACACCATTGTCGGGTAAAGTAACAGCCAAAACGCATAAAAAGTTTAACGTTTTAGATGATAATGATAACGTTAATAATGATCAGGAATACATGCAAAACAAGAACAGGGGAAACAGAACCAGAACACAACGAAACTAAACAGATATAGAACTAAACATAACAGGTGCTGCTTTTAATATAACTTGTACAGAGTGCACAAGTCCTGACCAAACAAGAGAGAAGAGATGGAGTCAGATAGGAGGGTAGAAAAGAAATGCAGCTCTCCAGTCGC
Organism: Chrosomus eos; assembly: GCA_036326025.1. Taxonomy (NCBI): domain Eukaryota; kingdom Metazoa; phylum Chordata; class Actinopteri; order Cypriniformes; family Leuciscidae; genus Chrosomus; species Chrosomus eos. The sequence goes on from CM070841.1 coordinate 25,208,861, forward strand.
ATCGTGATTCTCACTTATATGCTGTGGCTCACCACCAGCCACTTCAAACAATGAAATCTGTACATTAGTGCAACGTTTTAGCAGAAACCCCTATTCAGAAAGGCTCAGAAACAGCCAGTCATATACTTACATGGCATTATCTGCTGCATTTTACAATAATGGCTTAAGAGAAGTGGGCAGGGATGGTCGCTACAGTTCTGGACATAGAAAACATGATAACATCTGAAGTACTTCTGTAGTGCACGATTTGAAGAAGGGAAATGGATGGGTAATTGGATGTTGTTTTGCATGTGTTTGTGGTTTTATTTCCCATGGATTGTGCACAGACTCAAAAAAGCAGCACAGTAAAAGCAGTTGAACATACTGTGGTAATATGGAGAATTCAGGTAAATCTGGCCATTTTTGTCACTGAGACAAGTGGCAAAAAGTGGCCCAATTTACCTTACGTATATGTAAATTTCAGATTCATGAGATGAACTCACACCTCCCATCAACAGGACAGAGCAGCATGGAGATACTTTTGGAGAGTTTGAGTGTAAATTGAGTTTCCTGCCACAGGGAGAATGATCATATTTATGCGACTCCCTCCAGCATCATTGCAACACTCATTTCCATACTGACCTGTATGAGGCTGAAACAATCCAACACAACTAAGAAAGAAACATTTCCAATGTTTCCCACAATGTTTATTCCAGCAGAACATATTCCCTGTGAGAAAGTCAATGTAGAATTTGCTACAGTAAACCTTTTTTTTATTAAACCAGTTCCCTTAATAGTTGCAATGGTGCAAGAAAACAACAACAGAACATACGGATTTGAAAATAAGTATATCTTGCATCCAGGGTTATTATAGTTCACCCTAAATAAAAATAAAAAGGCCATTCCTTGATTTAAAATAACTTATTTTCTAAGGCTGGGAGAAAAATCGATTTACCTATATATCGCAATTTTAATTTACAATTCAAAAATCTATTTATTTTTCCCAGAATCGATATTTTAAATTCAATTGCTTTATTTTTGTCCTTGCTTGTAGATGAGGTTGCCACTATCGTTCCAACAGAGGATGAAATGTGTCATTATCTATGAGTGTTGAGTGATGTAATATCCCAAGTGGACGCGTGGAAGAGTTCTGAGTTGAGCTGGGGGGCTATAAGCAAACCCACACCAGCCCGCTGCCTCTCACCATGGGTAACTCCAGAGTGGTAAAGAGTCCATCCTCTCTCAAGGAGTGTGGTTCCAGAGCTCAAGCCGTGCGTGGAGGTGATCCCGACTATCTCTCGTCGGTACCTCTCAACCTCACACACAATCTCAGGCTCCTTCCCCTGCAGCGAGGTGACGTTCCACGTCCCTAAAGCTAGTTTCCGTGTCCAGGGATCGGGCTGTCGAGGCCCCCGCCTTCGACTGCTGCCCAAACCACTTTTCACCGGCCCCTTACGGTCCCTCCTGCAAGTGGTGATCCCACGGGAGGGCGGCCCCACGTCACTCCTTCGGGCTGAGCATACTAGCCCCAACCCCGGGCCTGGCTCCAGGGTAGATGCGCCATGCTAGGCATTGTCACGGTCCTCATTCTTAATTCAATCATAAAGGGTTTATGAACCGCTCTTAGTCTGACCCGTCACCTAGGACCTGTTTACCTTGGGACACCCTACCAGGGGCATATAGCCCCGGACAACAGCTCTTAGGATCGTTCGGGTACTCAAACCCCTCCACCACGGTTAGGTGGCAGTTCAAGGAGGGGTGATCAAGTTCACATTACAAGAGATGTGATGATTTGTTTTTGTAAATATGACTCATCTTATACATCATGTACAGTCTGTATAAGTGTATGATTTAACTTTTCCTGATGGTCTGTAAAATAATTGCAATATATTGTAATATCTATACAATACTTAAAAAAAAGAACGCAATACATATCGTATCGGCATCCAAGTACCGTGATAGTATCGAATCTTGATAGTATCGAATCAGGAGATAGGTGTATTGTCCCAGCCCTACTATTTTCATTATGGTACACACTGTGACTTTTTGCCCTCTAGTGGTTAAAAAAACAAAACTGCATTTTGTGGAAGAACATTGTTTCGTTTGTGCTTCTGCGCTTTGCGACTGTACGGATGAATATGAGCCTTCACAATAAATAATGTTTTACAGTGAGCTCTGTTAGAGAGCTACATATGGTAATTTATCTGTTCAATCAAATACCTTACTTACCTGTTGAGTAATAAAAACGGCATCTCCGCATTGCTTTTGCAAAATTTCAAACCAATGTTAGTTTTTTTTTTATTACGAGCTCTGTCGCATTCTCTTAATGCGTTTTTTAAAATGGGTGATTCCCCAGAGGTTTGAGATTTAGAGAGCATAGTGAATCAGGGTCAGGCAAGAACACATTCTGTAAGAAGAATTAATTGTGTATTGATGTTGAACCTGGTTTTAATTTTATTAATTTTGAACAAGAAAGTTATACACAGTGCACCTTTAAGATTAACTTGATGTATTACTAAGTTATTTAAATTAATAAAAAACAATACGGTCCCAAAATTTCATGTTATTTAATGCATTAACTAACAACAAGCAATACATTTGATTTGTAACAATATTTATTCATTTATGTTAAAGCAGCACCGGGTAACTTTTCAACCTTCATAATATATTTCCATGTCTCTTGTGATGGTACATCGACTTACAATAGGTTGAATGACACGTCTGCCATAGCCTGACGGGGTCTGTAGCGTTTTTAATCGTACTTTTAAACTTCGGGTTTCGGGTAGTAACCGGCGAACAAAGAGAACTACAAAATTTGACTGCTTTACGGCATATACGTCACTTCCACCACCACCCCTACTTCCTTCAAATCGGACGTGCGAGCCAAATGTTATATAGTCATGGCAGAAGCAGCACAGAAAAACAAGAAAGCAAAGGTTTTATCGGAGCAAAGCAAAAGAGAAAGTGATCGCGTTAAAGGCAGAACAAGGATCAAAATTGGGCCAGCGTTTTCTCGCCGGCGTGAGCTGAAGGAGGAGGAGGGGTGCCTGACCGATGCGGGCTGTCATGCTTTTGTACTCGTAAGTAAGTATATTGCTTGCATACTAGCTAGGGTGACCTGACCAGACGTCCCGTTTTTCCCGGGACAGTCCCGTATTTCAACTCTAATTTTAGTGTCCCGACTTATTAAATTGAATACGCGCAGGACAGAGAGGGAGAGAGAGAGCGCGAGAGACCTTGCGTGTGTGTGCTAGAGTAGCCTACGCATTAATACGCACGCGCGCATTATTGATATAATAATATAGCTTGATATTATAATATTGACGATATATGGTTATTATCTACCACTCAAACATTGCATTGAAGTATAGATTCAGTAAAACGGTAACCAATAGGCTAGACTAGGCTACTATAATGACGCTGGCTTGTAAACGTGAGCATCGCGATCATTTGTCGTTAGAAAAAAATAAATAAAACCCATGAAATTATATTCATATGACATGCTGAAATATATGCCACTGTACCTGGGATGAAGACATTTCACACGCGACGCAAGCAGAACACCTGCATGTGACCTCCTCCTACAGTGTTCACGGCTATCATGGTTGTCAACAAATGCATGTGCTACATTCATGACGGTTTACGACAGTAAGTAGAGGACAATACTGTTTCCCAACTGTAGGGGGGACCCTGAGAGCAAAAGTTAAATTTTACCTGGTGTTACTTTAACGTTAGTAACTAAAAATACAACTGTTCATTTTTTGCTCATGTTAGTCCATTAAATACTATTAACAAGCAACTTTGATCTTAATAATGTATCAGTAAATGTTTACCAATTAATTAAGATTATTAAATGCTTTAGAAGCATTTTTCACTGTTAGTTCATGTTAACTATGTAGTTAACTAATGTTGTATTAACTAAGTGTTACCATTATAATTATATAGAAATAACATTTTAATCGAATGGTGATTTTTTAGTGGATGAAGTCAAATTAACCATGAACATGTTGCACTACTATTAAATCAATAGTTAAAATTTATAGTTAAATTAATTTGAAAACAAGATTTTGTAAAATGTTTTGCTTGAAAAAGTGCCAAATAGGGTGCAAATTAATCGCCTTTCAGAGGGGTCAGAGAGTTTGGGGGCGGGGGTGGTTGCACGCACACACACAGATATACAGTACAGTGTTATGGAATATGCAATCATTCTATTATAATTGTGCCTTTTTGTGTATAAAGTACTTATGTGTTGTAGTCAACCACAGTGGTACTTTATACAATTAAAGTGTTTTTATAAAGCAAGACACCAGAAGTTGTTGTTAAACGATTTATTAAGAAAGTGTTATATAATGTAAGACATGTAATAATCATTGTAACCATATAGTAAGTAAAGTGGTTTAAAAAGAAAGAAGACACCACACTGAATGTTGTAAGCATTTATTGAGAATATGGTTTATAAAGAAAGGAAAAACCACACTGAGGGTTGTGGGCATTTGTTGGGTAAAGAAGTGGAGTGGAGAGAGGGTTGAACATGTATTGGAAGGACTTTATCTGAGGAGTGAGAGAGGGATGCGGGTGTTGCCGAGATGTGTTGCGGACTGGACGTGAGAGAAAGCAGAAGAGAAAAGGTCCAAAGAAGAGAGTAATAAAGTCCTTGGGAGTTTCCAGGAGGAGATTTCTGAAGATGTCAAAAGTTTGATGGACTTTAAAAGGACTGGAATGAGAATGTCAAGGCAGACGCTGATTCACCGAGGACGGCCTCTCCGGTGTTAGATGCCTTGACATTGCGCCTCCTGCAGCTAAAGCTTGTAAACGATTTGGTTTTGAATTACTTTTATTTTTGTTTTATATATTAGTACAGTGCATGTAAACTAGTTAACCTGTAATTAATAAAAAATATTAATTTATAAAAAATATCATTTAAATTAAGAAGCTTGCCTGCTATAAGTCTCTTTTACAAAAGATTGAGCTGAACTAACCACAGAGAAGTATGGAAATTCAAATGCTTATTATTTAGGACAGATTTGACTTACTTTACCTAACCTGAGAATAATTCAAATAAGGTAAAAGGTGTTTAAAATGATGCACCATAAAACAATATATATATATATATATATACCTACTAGTAATGAGTGCAGTTTACATACGCAATCGATTGACCGATAAACTGCTGAGATACCCCTGAGATATAGGGTACAAAATGCCCCACAGGTGCTCATAAAATGTATCATTTAATTACATTTTTATTTTATCAAGGTTTTGACACTCACAACCCCTAAAACCAGCTGTGCTCAGACCACAGCTTAATAATTCATAGGTTAAGAAAGATAGACATTAAACTTAAAACACAGAAATACATGGATCTTTAGAAGAAACATTATGTCCTGACAGAAAGAAGAGGCTCATTTAAAAAGATGACCTCTTTCATAAGGTTTCACAGCTGTGTCCCTACCTTTTGTCAGCACCATCAGATATGTATGAAAACATTTATAAAATAAGATAATATCAAAGCCAGTCTCCATACTAAATGTCCTCTTTGCATGAGTTCAACAAGGTCACGCAGTCTGTGGTGTGTGCATGTGATATTTATATTCCTTAAAAAAATATAATTAAATAAAAATATTATTATTATATATGTGTTATATAATAAAATGGGGGGGAATTATCTATTTATAGCATACATCTGACAGCGCTGACTCATATTAAGAAGAACTAGGCAGGAAATAAAGGAAGGAAACTGAAGATTGCCCCAAACTCAGATAAGGATCTCTGAATATAAAAAAAAAAGTTACTTGACACATACACTTTTATTTTTCTGAAGTTCCTTTCCTATTTTGTCCCAGTACTCAAGAACCACTAAAAGCAGTATAGCATTTTAACAATCACATATGTAGGCTGACATGTGGGCAAAACAAAAAGTACTAATGATGTATTATTTTCAGTTATTTCAGCTCAAAAATAAGAAGAACTCTGAGTCCAAGGTTACATAAAATCAATCGGGTGTTCCTGTCAAAGCGCTTAATCTGGATGCTCCACCAGTGTTAAAAGAGCAGTGATGAACGAGCCTCCCACCATACACAAAAGCTATGCTGCTGAATGTCAAAGGATGCATTGATTTTGCTTTTTCAATATGTCTGCTGATTACTTATTCAGAGCGACTATGCTACAATCAGAGGAAGTGATTCAGTACTGGATGTTGCAGGTAGGAGGTATTAGCGCCCTCTTAAACACACACATCTTACTGTATATAGCCTAAGGCTTACACCACCACTATCACCTGTGGGGAAAGTTACTTTTAAGAGTAATGAGTTACAATATTACCTTACTCCCTAAAAAAGTAACTAATTGCATTACTTAGTTACTTTTTATCGAAAGTAATGCATTACGATTATGGCAGCACGATTAATCGCAATTAACCCGAAATAGCGATTAAACCGATTGGGGTTAGTGCAATTACTTTTTTATGCGGAGCTTGTGAAGCACGGCTCTGTGATCAGTGATAAATTCGGCTCCATCTGAAATGCGAGTTTTTGTCGCTTATACTGTAACGTGCATTTGAAAAAGCAACAGGCGTCAAACATGAGAAGCATTTATGAACCTCGTCCAACAAAAGACAACATTTAATAACATGTTTTTACTCTAAAGTCACTGCATAAAGTCAGTTATGAAAACATCCTTCAGTGAGATGATGGCTTCTTACGCAGAATAAGGCACACAATATTATTTCATGCATCAACAGATGCTTGACAAATGCATTCACAGCCTTGCAACTATGTTATTGAACTTTAATACATAAAGTAATACATCCTTTCCATTCAACTTTTGGCCCGCAACAATAGAATTTGACAAACAAACAAAAAAATGGTTTAGCTTTTAACACCTTTTACATGACACTTGCTGTCCCAATTCGCATACTATCCGTCCTAATTAGTATTCGAAAATAGAATTAGTACGTCCCAAATCGTAGTATGTTGAAATGAGTGTTTCAAAGATACCCGGATGGTCTGCTATATCCGGTCAGAATCCGAAGTGCAGATTGATGCACACTCTAACGGCTGATATTGCCCACAACCCATCGCGCGTTGGACGAGGATTCGTTTAGAACTACAAACACGAGTGAAAAGTGTAAAAAAAAACGACAGACATGGACGACGCGCGAGTCCTGCGGTTATGTAGAGAGGTTTAGAAAGGGGTTTGAGTGATTAATTAACAGTATCTAACCTGACAAAAATGTATTTATTCAATGTTGTCTACATTTTATTGCATCTGCAGCAGCATTGTGAACTTTTGTAAAGATACGTTTAGGCATTAACTTATAAAAGCATCGTACATTCAAATTGCAAACACATGAGGAGAGTCTCCGCATGAAAGACCCACGACTGGCAGATCAACGTGCTACTACATTTCTCTCCGAAATGGTAAGAATTTATATTGAATGGATAATTTTAACTGTGACAAGATGATTGACAGGGCAGTTTACAGGATGCACGCGACAGACGAAGTAGTATGTCCCAAAGCTTGCCTACTCTTTTGCTACACACTCAAAAGTATGTACTTTTTCTTCACAAAAAGAGTACATACTTTTAGGGCGTAGTTTAAGTAGGCGAATTGGGATGCAGGTTCTTTTCATGGCCATTGGTTAAAATAAAATAAAATCTGTTGCCATAAAAAAAGATTGTACTTCTGCGGATATATTTGGAGTTTCTGCGTGAGAGCGCCCTCTAGCTTTCAGATGGAGAAGCATTTACTACTGATCACAGAGCAGCGCTTCACTGACAAGCTGCGCATAAAATAATCACAGCCTTTGCCAAATTGCGTGCAGTTTAATTTCGATTAATCATGCAGCCCTAGTAGTTATGATACTTTTGTGTTAGCTTTTCTTAAAGTAACACCAAGTAACTTTTCCTCTTCGGTCGCCCTACTGGTTGGAAACGAAATTGTCCATTCCCGCTGTCGTAAATAATTTAGCCTACCGTCGCACGCACGCTCGCTGTTTATCCAGCACCAGCTTCAGAATGAACGATGTCCACAGACAAGGTAGAGTATGTTACATGATTTCATGAAAGGATGATGTATTGCGACATCAGAAACGAAGAAAAACTAAATAATGACTATTGTAGCGCTTGACGTAAAGCTGTCGAATTTTGTAGTTCTTTTTGTGCACAGGTTCCTACCCGAAACCCGAAGTTACATAGTGCCAGTAAAAGCGATACAGACCCCCTCAGGCTATGGCAGAAGTGTCATTTAACTTATTTTAACTAGATGTACCATCACAAGGGTCTTGGAAATATATTATGAAAGTTGAAAAACTACATAGTGTTACTTTAACTGGGCTGAGCTTGCTTGTTTTTTAATAACAAAAAAAGTTATATTTTTGGCAAATGTAAAGGCCATAGACTGTAAAAAACAGATGGATGCGCGTTGGACGAGGATTCGATTAGAACTAAAAACTTTGAGACATTTGAGACATTGAGGATGTGCGATTCCGGCAGTTATGTAGAGAGGTTTAGATAAAGGGGTTTGAGTGATTAATTATCAGTATCTAACCTGACGAAGAAAAAAAAATATTTAAATGTTGTCCACATTATATTTCATCTGCACCAGCAGTAGCCGCGTTTCCACTGCCGGGCCAGGGCCGAGCCGTGCTAGTGCGTGCCAGGGCCAGTCGCGTTTCCACTGTCACTTCCGGGGCTTGATCGGGGCTTACTCTGGGCCAACGGCCAGGATTTCTGGCCCGTCGAATACCTTGGGCCAAAGCAGGCCAGCTCGGGCTAGAGGCGTGCACGAGGTAAAAGGCGGAGTTTATCGGTGTTATGGAACGTTATGATCTGAAGCAAGATGCACAATTCACCTTTTTATATCGCGCAAAATAATCGCTGCTCGAAATGGAGAATCGCCTGTACTGGTCTGTCGAAGATTGCAAAGCTCCTCTGAGCATTTGGGCAGAAGAAAGGGTACAACGTCAATTTGACGGCGTGTGAAGAAACGAGGATGTTATAAAATACATCGATGCTGAACTTTCTAAGCTAAGCATTGAGCGAGCAACGCTTCAAGTTCGGGAAAAATAAAAAAGTTGTGGGCGCAGTATTGTACAAGGCGATTAAAACGCACAATGTTTCTCTCCGAAACGGTAGGGAATTAAATTAGATTGAATGGAGGATTTTAACTGTGACAAGATGATTGACAGGGCAGTTTACGGTAGGCCAACGTAAAAGGTGCATTACCGCCACCTACTGATCTGGAGTGTGGAGTGCACATAGGTTTGAAAGAAGTTAAAGGAATCAATGAGGGGGGGAGAAAAAAAATAGCTTCTATTCATTGTTCCTGTTTTTTTTTAGATATTTGAATATTATTTCATGAACTATTGATTGTCTTGACTCGTTTCCTAACAATACTTCTAGAGAATACCCATCAATTCCCATCCATCCTAATTCTTGAATTAACTGTCGTCTCTCCCTTTCATATGCAGTACACTCAAAAAGAATATGCTGCATGGTTTCTGGATCTCCGCATTTGTCACAATTTCCTGTTTCCCTATTTTATAAAGACTATAGTTTAATGCAGTGACCAATTCTTAACCTTGAAATAATGATATCTCTTTTCCTATTTCCATATCTTTTCCTCTAATTTCCAACCCACTCCTGAATCTGATAAAGATGTCTTCCTTTAGATCCATTATTCCATATAATTTGCCATTTCTTACTAATGTCAATTGACATCAATCTCTTGATTTCTGTTCTATTTAAAACTTCCTCATTGATTATTGTATGCCAAATCAAAAAGATAGGTTTTTAACTTAGATTTAAAAACAGAAAGTGATGATGCAGATGTAACACAGAAGGGCAGAGTTTGGGGACAGCTACTGAAAAGGCAATGTCACCCCTACATTTCAGCTTCGAGATGCACAACAATCTCTGGTTGGACGACCGGAGAGAAAAAACTGGACGATGTTCAGTCAGTCAGCAAATCCGAAAGGTAAGTAGGAGCAAACTGTTTAAAAATGTAAACACTATAAAAGAATTTTGAAATGTATTCGATAACACACAGGCATCCAGTGCAAAGAATGTAAAACTGGCGTAATGTGGTCCCTTTTTTTGTACTATAGTTTAAAGTCTTGCAGCCGCATTTTGAACAATCTGCAAGCGAGAAAGAGCTGACTGGCTAATCCCAAAATACAGTAAGTTACAGCTATCTACCCAAGACATTATAAAGGCATGAAGGTTTCACTTTTGCTAGTAGTCTGTCGAAGTAAAAAAAAGAAACATGATGATTTCACCACTGTATCTGTTTGTCAAATTTTAAACCATCATCAAAAACAATACAAGGCTTCACAGAAGAGGATAACTCGCCGAGAATTATTTATGGTGTACTAAGAGAATCCGACAGACCAAACACTATAATTTCAATTTACTCTCGTTAAAATTAAGAACATTTAAAGACAGCCAGGCCTTCACATCAGACCAACAGATCATAAGTGCTTCCAAACCATCAGAACTTTGTTTTAAGGACAGATTTGAGAATAATTTGCATTAATGGAATGACAGCACATGCTTCCTAGATAGAACCCAATGGGAGCATAGCCTATATAATGAAAAAAGAATAGGAGCTAAGATGGATCCCTGGGGAACACCAGACGATAGAGGAGTTGCCTCAGATGAATGTTCACCAATGTTAACTTTTAAAACTTCTATTGAAATATATGATTTAAACCACTCAAGGGCACTTCCTTTTAAGCCAGCACACAAGCACAGTGCTCCAGGCGAGCAAGGACAGCAATGGTCCCCAGTATCACCAGCTAGTAAAATACCATTTAAAACCTTCAATGTGTAGTCTCTGTCGAGTGCATAATATTCTGAGTTTGCATTTCACTGTCATTTGGATGAATACGGAATCTATTTTTGTGCAAGTGAGATGAGTAACCCTTATGTTTATGTTTACACACAACTCTGCACTTAATTACTCCTAATTTCTCTGGACATGGGGACAGGAGAGGTTTCAGTCAATAAATTACTTTGAAAAAGAAATTTTGTTGTAAATTTGAAAGAATTTGTTGCTTTACTTGTTACTTGAAAAGGTAATCTGATTACTTAGGCTACAATGCATTACCCTCAAGCCCCAAGTCAACACTGCCTGTAACCCTGACTCATGCAAGCCCTGTGAACAAACAGCGCTAAAAATAAATAATAGCCAGTCGGTTTACTGTGGTGGGGTTTCAGTTATGGAGGCGACATCTTTGTTCCAAGGAAGAAAAAAAAAATTCAAGAAGTTTCCAGTCTACACATCCAAACAGGAGCAGAGAGCTGAAATACTTACAGCGTAGCAGTAGCATCCGACATCTGTCAGTTGTGAATATCCCTCAGAGCCGTGTCCTAGCGATTAGCATAGGCTACATGGTCCAGTGTTGGGAAAACGAAAGTGAGTATGAGTACTATAGCTTCTATGAGTAGCCTAGCTTTCAACTTAATAATACAAAGTACATAAACAACAGTTTGGAAGTAGCTAAATACATGTGAGGTACTTGTAAATTTATAAAAAGAAATACGTGCGAGTCAAAACGCTAAAGCGTTCCAGTTTGAAACCATTGAATCGATTCACTTAAATGAATCAGACTTTCCAGAGCTGCGGATGAGAGAACAGTGCAGCTAAGGGCACCACAGACCACAGAAACAGCTCTTGACATGAAATATTTCTTACTTGTAAAACATATAAGATTATAACATACAGAGTTTTCTAATGGCAATAAACAAATAAAAGCACGTAATGGCTCAAGACTCATTGCGAAAGTGCGCGGTGTAATCGAAGGATTGCGTGCACTGTCACGCCACCACGCCTCTTGTCTTTAATACACAAATTGGACTGTGAGAGACAAATCGTTGTGATCCTCCATTCGTATTGGGTGTTTGTGGCTAATCTGTATGGCGGGCCGGAAGGTTCAAAAATAGGTCTAATGATTTGTCATAGGAAATCACTACACTACAGCTACTAGCTACTGACTTAACCACTGATAGGCCAGCGGTGGATCTGTTTACGTGCTCTCCTCAGTCCTCACGCACCGAACGACTCACTTTCCTCACACACCGAGCGACTCACTTTCCTCACACACCGAACGACTCACCCTCCTCAGCGAGCGACTCACTTTCCTCACACACCGAACGACTCACCCTCCTCAGCGAGCGACTCACTTTCCTCACACACCGAACGACTCACCCTCCTCAGCGAGCGACTCACTTTCCTCACACACCGAACGACTCACTTTCCTCACACAGCGGGCGACCCATTCTCCTCAGCGATCGACCCACTTTCCTTACGCAGCGAATCACGTACATTGGCCTAATATTATAATAAAATCATACCATTTTCAGTATTGTGGTGGTACGTGCAATAACTAAATACTTTCAGTAAAGTGTTACATTTGTGTTGTAAACGTCATTTATTCTGAACCAATCTTAAATTGATTCTCATTGCATTTTTTTCCCTTTATAAAGGCAATTTAACTGTCATCTTTCATCAAATTATATACATTTTAAGTCACTATATGGCTTTTTCCAATCAAATTGACTACCAACAAACATATTTTTTTCCCCCTGCAGAGAAAACAGAATCTTCATCTGAGGTGGGGATGGCATTTAGATATTCACATTTTTATATGCAAAACAAGCATAAAAAAACGTTTAGCCACTTTAAAATAGACACCCGGAAAGCTTTTGTGGATTTTATAAATTATCTTTAAAACAGAATAATCTGAAAAAGTGACATTTCCATTTTTGCTGATTCACATATCAAAATAGGTAAAACACATTTCAAAGTTACATACACTATTATGTTTTTGTAAATATCACATTGTTAACTGTATGACTTTCATGTTTTTCTTTTTCTCGATCATCTTAAAACAGATTATTTTTTGATAACACCATTCAAAAGAGTATTTAACATAAATGCACCATGATGTTGAGTAGCCACTTGTACGTTTTATCTAGCTTGTAAATGTTCATTTAACTCGTGTCTGTAAGTTAAACTTTGGGGAGGGTTGATACAGAGCAAATACCCCAAAATACAGAGAAGTTGTCTCCATTTTGAGTCCATCTCCGTTTTGAGTTAGAGCAGCTGCCATTCAGCTTACGTGAATTCGTATATTGAGAAGCAAAATATTTTTCTATTTATTTGTACCTAATTATCAATTATAGTGCCCTTATTATGGATTTTTGAAAAATACCTTTCATGCAGTGTGTAACGTAGCTTTATGTGAATGAACACAGTCTGCAAAGATGTAAAGCTAGTGCTTCATAAATAAAGTTTACTCAAAGTCGACTCTGTCTGAACCGCTCAAAAAAGTCTTTGGATTTCAAATCTATTTTCGTAAGGGTTCACACATAACAACTTAGGCTATTACATTTGCATAATGCTCACCTACACAGCTTGGGTCCCTAAATAGTGACTATTTCCAGGTGTCTAATTTAAAGTGGCTAAACAATCTGTTTTATGCTTGTATTGCATAAACATTTGAATATCTAAATGCCACGCCCACCTAGAGATTTTGTTTTCCCTGCAACGGGAAAAAAAAATCTTTTTGTTGATAGCCAATTTGATTGGAAAAAGCCATACAGTGACTTAAAATGTATAACATTTGATCAAAGATGACAGTTAGGTTGAAATTGCCTTTATAAAGGTAAAAAAAATGCAATGAGAATCAATTTAAGATTATTGGTTCAGAATAAATGACGTTTACAACACAAATTACATTTGTGTTGTAAACATCATTTATTCTGAATCAATTTAAGATTATTGGTTCAGAATAAATGACGTTTACAACACAAATGTAACACTTTATTGAAAGTATTTAGTTATTGCACCACCACAATACGGAAAAGAGTATTATTTTATTATAATATTAGGCCAATGTACGTGATTCGCTGCGTAAGGAAAGCGGGTCGCTCGCTGAGGAGAATGGGTCGCCCGCTGCGTGAGGAAAGTGAGTCGCTCGGTGCGTGAGGAGAATGGGTCGCTCGCTGAGGAGAATGGGTCGCCCGCTGCGTGAGGAAAGTGAGTCGCTCGGTGCGTGAGGAGAATGGGTCGCTCGCTGAGGAAAGTGAGTCGCTCGCTGGGTGAGGAAAATGATTCGCTCGGTGTGTGAGGAAAGTGAGTCGCTCGCTGAGGAAAGTGATTCGCTCGCTGGGTGAGGAAAGTGAGTCGCTCGGTGTGTGAGGAAAGTGAGTCGCTCGCTGTGTGAGGAAAGTGAGTCGCTCGCTGCGTGAGGACTGAGGAGAGCACGTAAACAGATCCACCGCTGGCCTATCAGTGGTAAAGTCAGTAGCTAGTTAGCTATAGTGTAGTGATTTCCTACGACAAATCATTAGTCCTATTTTTGAACCTTCCGGCCCGCCATAAATCTGAACCCAGCAATGATGAAAAGTCACCCAGAGCCGCATATGTGGGCTGCAGTAAGCCATCTGCTGTTAGACAGCATTAGTGCTGGCTCGGCAAAAACGCGCACCCTACGGTCTCGTGCATTCGACGGGAGCTAAACGAACTGCACCATTTGAGATCATAGGGTCATTGTGGTGTTTCTTAATAAATAGCCTACGAAATAAAAAATAAAGGGAGGGGGATAAAATAGGCATATTAAATCAAATATATTACTAGGCTAAAGTTTTATAATGTAAATAAAGTTTTATAATGTAATGTTTTATCATGTAGAAGCAAAACATATTTATAATCACTTATTTTAATACAATTTATAATCAAAATATAGGCTAACACTTCCTCTCATTTCTCAATGCTTAATTTATTGAATGGCTTATAAATGTAATGGGGATCGCAGCTAAAAAGCCAAACTGCTTCACATCACTGGGAACAGGGAAAAGCTTATGTCGTTTAACAAATCCTCATTTCACTAATGAGTTGACACTGTGCCTGAGTGTATCAACTAATGGTTTCTATCATTACATGCTTAACTCTTCCATTAGCATATCATTTCATTCAAATGCTCCTCTAATATTTCTTCAGAAAATCTATTTTTTGGGCATCATTTTTATCAGGTTTGTCCCCTGTTGTTTCCAAGTTGTTTCCATTTTGAACCTTTACGTTCTTCTATATTTTGAACCTTTACGTTCTTCTATATTTTGAACCTTCGTTCTTCTATATTTTGAACTGATTTGTTCATGTTCTGTTCAATGCTATTGCGATTCAAACAGCCAATTTCAAAATTCCTGCATTCCAACCAATATATTATATATATATATTTTTTTATCATCAAAGGGGATATCATTTTCTATTTTGCTCATATTTAGCTAAATCACACATTCTGCAACATTAAAAAAAACTGTGATTTAGTATCATTAGCATCACAAAAGCAACCATGCATGGCAAAAAAATATATATATATATTTCACTGATCACTGTGCAGTCTGGTCATTTGTGATGATTACAGCCTACGCATTTTTTATTACACCAGAGGGAAAATTCCACATCCATTTTCTATGCACCCGGAAGAATAATGAATGCAAACTAAGACAAATGCATGAAGCTTTGTGCCGTGATGCCAGAACACACTTCAATTCCTATAGCACTCTCATTGCTTGAGAAAATTTTGCTTCTGTAAAAATTTGGAAAAGCTATCAAATTACATTTAAACAGTATACCACTGATAATAATAATCACATTTCAGGGTTTATTATTTGCAAAGGCTACTAAAGGAAAGGCCAAAGGTCAAACCTTATTATACCTAAAGGTGTGCAAAGGTGTTAACAGTGAGAATACTTTGAACTGTTTCTGCACATTTACTTGGCTTACCTGCACCATTGACTTCTATTATTTTTATATATAAAGTTAATTATAATTGCTACCAAATAACTCTGACCCTAAAAGAAAACCTATTTTTAGAATGAAAAACTTGTTTTGTCATATTTAACTAATGTCTGGGGGCAGACACACACACAACAAATTACATTTGTACAAGATGTAAGATCCAGAAATTAGTTTTCCTGGTCTGGAAACTTTCTGGGCTTGCAAGTTTATGTCTTTCTGCTTCCACATAATCTAATCTAGTTTGGCTGAACTGTCATGTTCATGTGTCTTGACTCTTGTCTCATTCTTTGTCCCTTAGATGTAAAATAATAAAGCAGCAACGACATATGCATGCTAAACGAATGAGGTTACGATGTGCATATCATGCGGTTTGCTCAGCTTGTTGAAATCACACAAGAGTAAATGTGGAAGGAATCGTCCCTCGCTAAATTGTAGAGGATCTTCCCTTCAGTTTTTTTCAAGCCCCCATTGAAACTAGAAATACATTTACATTTATTCACTTGATGCTTTTGTCCTAAGTTACTTAAAGGGATAGTTCACCCAAAAATGCTGTCATCATTTACTTGTCATTTAACACCCTCAAGGTGTTACAAACCTGTATGAATAGCATTGTATTATGTTTTTTGGGAGTCATACTATGGGAGTTGTGCCCCACAACTGTTTGGTTATAAACATTCTTCAAAATATCTTTCTTTGTGTTCAGCACAACAAAGAAATTTATACATGTTTGGAACAATTTAGTGTAGGGTGAGTAAATTATGACCGAATTCCCTTTTTTGGATGAGCTATCCCTTTAAAAAATATACTCAATTTAAAATAATAAGCCAATAATAACTTTAGGAGAACGTTAGGCAGTTTTATTTTCTGGAAAATATCTGTTGCAAAAAATACATCAAATATGTTAATTAGAAAGTGGGTTTTAAAATCTTCAAATATAAAAGAATGAATAAAAAAGTGATACTGCTTTGCAATATTAACAGGTTAATTGTAACTACAACATTTAAAAAACTAAATGTACTAAATGAGCCTCATATAACCTTCATATAATTATGCCTCAGGATTCTGTAAGAGTAAAACATTTTTTTAGTCAGCATGGGAATAACGTTTTCTTTTGTCCTTCTTACGCCACCTCAATGTCACCTACAGAACATACTAACAACCCAGGGCTAAAGCACGAGACACATTCACTGTCGGGTAAACAATGATAACGTGATCATACTTAGACAGTTTGACCTAATGCATTATTCATACTGGAACATATTTAATGAGATGGGAGATAATCACGCATAAGCGATCAGTTGAATAAATGAAACTAATTCACTAGGAGGAGAGGTTAAAATAATTATGCAGTACATGCTCTAAGCAAAGCGTGCAAACAAAAACAATACACAAAAACATAACATAATACACACCAAAAAGTGCCATATGCCCAAAGGAAAGCTCAGCAGATGCTATTTCATTAAAAGCCCTTGGAGAAATAAAAACAGAAACTTACTGTTATTAGAATAATGCAGATAACACATCTCAGATTATCTGTTTTTGAGAGAATTCAATCAGAAATACATGAGATAATTCATAGTGAGATCTCTGACTTGTCATTGCAAATGTTAAAGGATTAGTTCACTTTTAAAAAAAACTTTTGCTGATAATTTACTCACCCCCATGTCATTCAAGATGTCCATGTCTTTCTTTCTTCAGTCGAAAAGAAATTAAGGTTTTTGATGAAAACATTCCAGGATTTTTCTCCATATAATGGACTTCACTGGGACCCAAACGGTTCAAGGTCCAAATGACAGTTTCAGTGCAGCTTCAAAGGGCTTTAAACGACACCAGACGACGAATAAGGGTCTTATCTAGCGAAACGATCGGTCATTTCAAAAATAAATAAAAAAGTTTAAGTTTTATAAGCACAAATGCTCGCCTTGCTCTGTTCTGTGAAGCGCGTTCGTGACGTCACGTAATACGCAATTACGTTGAAAAGGTCTCACAGTCATCACAGAACAGAGCAAGGCGAGCATTTGTGCTTATAAAACGTCTCGGTTACTGATGTACTGTAACCCTCGTTCCCCAAAGGAGGGAACGGGAGACGTGACGTCGACGTGACGACGTTAGGGGATCACTTCAGGGAGCCCTATCAACTTCGAGTGTCTACAGAACAAGCCAATGAACGTTGGCGTGCGTGAAACGCGTCACGCGCCCCGCCCCGCAGCGCGGGTAAAAAACAGGAAGCGGACGCACGCACTAATTGTTTTTCGCTGAGGAGCCGAGATAGTGACGGCCGTACAGAGATGGTCAGCAACTGTGGCGGCGGGACGTCACGTCTCCCGTTCCCTCCTTCGGGGAACGAGGGTTACATCAGTAACCGAGACGTTCCCCTTCAGTCGCTCACGTTCGACGTGACGTCGACGTGACGACGTTAGGGGATCCCATGGAAAACGCCATCGGTTGCTGCCACATCCAGCGCCCTACGCAAGACTCTCAGACCCCCAACTGCTGGGGCGGAAGATCTGCGTAGAGGGAGTTCAACTGCTGTTCCATATACCCACACCGTGAACTCTTGGATAACACTGGGAAAGCGTGCCTTTCCAGGGGAGAGGGACGCTGCTGAAGCCACATCCTGCCCGAAGGGAGGTAACATGTGGAGAATACTCATATGGACTGGCCAGAGGGGCAGTGCAACATATGGAATGTCACTGGGGTGGCTCCAGCCTGAGAAGGGGGAGGCTACACCAGACAGTGACGGCAGAGCGGACTCTGCCAAGGGAAAGACACAGGCTCACCGCAGGGAGCTGGTCGTGGAAGAATACTCATATGGGATCGCCGCAGGGATCACCACATATGGAACCCAGCCTAGCACAAGTTACACAAGCATACGAGCACTAGGCCTGGCGTCGGACGCTCCGCAACGTCCGACTGCCGATGGGGTGCGGAGGAACTCACAGGGTTCGCCTGAGTGGGGAACTCGACTGGAGCAAAAAGCGCACGTATCCGCTCCATGTGGAGGGGAGTGGCGCAGCAAGCCGACACAAGAGTGGAAACTTCGGTGTTACCGGCTGGTTGAAGCGAGCACACAGGAAGAAACCGGCTCAACACGTAGGCTATAAAACCTAGCGAACGTGTTAGGTGTCGCCCAGCCCGCAGCTCTACAGATATCTGTCAGCGAGGCGCCGTGTGCCAGCGCCCAAGAAGAAGCGACACTCCTGGTGGAGTGGGCTCTCAACCCAGGCGGGCAAGGCACGCCTTGGGCTTCGTAAGCCAAGGCGATGGCATCCACTAACCAGTGGGCCATCCTCTGCTTGGAGACAGCCTTTCCCTTCTGCTGGCCTCCGTAACAGACGAAGAGCTGATCTGAGGTCCTGAGGCTTTGTGTTCTGTCCACGTACAGGCGCAGAGCGCGGACGGGACAGAGAAAAGCCAGGGCTGGGTCTGCCTCCTCCGAAGGCAGCGCTTGCAGGTTCACCACTTGGTCCCGGAAGGGAGTGGTAGGAACCTTGGGCACGTATCCGGGCCGGGGTCTCAGGATCACGTGAGAGTTAGCCGGGCCGAATTCTAGGCAAGATTCGTCGACCGAAAATGCATGCAGGTCCCCTACCCTCTTGATAGAGGCCAATGCAACCAGGAGTACTGTTTTACAGGACAGAATTTTTAACTCAGCTGACTGCAAAGGCTCAAAGGGTGGTCTCTGCAGTGCCGAAAGGACCAGAGACAAATCCCAAGAGGGTATAGAGAGTGGGCGAGGAGGATTTAGTCTCCTTGCTCCCCTCAGGAATCTGACGATCAGGTCGTGCTTTCCCAACGACTTACCTTCAACTGCATCGTGATGTGCGACAATGGTGGCAACATACACTTTAAGGGTGGAGGGAGACAGCCTTCGCTCCAACCCACCTTGCAGGAAGGAAAGCACGGCTCGGATCGAGCAAGTTCGGGGGTTCTCCTCGTGAGAACACCACTCAACGAATAGGTTCCACTTCAGAGCATAGAGGCGCCTCGTAGAGGGGGCTCTAGTGGAAGTGATGGTGTCAACTACCACTGGGGGTAAGTCACCTAGAACCTCCGCGTCCCGTCCAGGGACCAGACATGGAGTTTCCAGAGGTCTGGACGCGGGTGCCACAGGGTGCCCCGTCTCTGAGAGAGCAGGTCCTCTCTCAGAGGAATGGGTCAGGGAGGGGCTGTCGCGAGGAGCACTAGTTCGGGGAACCAGGTCTGGTTGGGCCAATACGGTGCAACTAACAAGACTTGCTCCTTGTCCTCCCTGACTTTGCACAAGGTCTGTGCAAGAAGGCTCACTGGGGAAAACGCATACTTGCGTAGGCCCGGGGGCCAGCTGTGTGCCAGAGCATCCATGCCGAGGGTCCCCTCGGTCAGGGAATAGAACAACTGACAGTGAGACGTGTCCGGGGCGGCAAACAAATCTACCTGTGCGGTCCCGAAGCGCCTGAAATCAGCTGGACCACCTGAGGATGGAGTCGCCACTCTCCCGGTAGCACCTGCTGCCGTAAGAACTCGTCGGCTGCACAGTTGAGCAGGCCAGGAATATAAATGGCACGAAGCGACCTCAGATGCTTCTGACTCCAAAGGAGGAGATGGCGGGCGAGTTGTGACATGCGGCAGGAGCGTAAACCACCCTGACGGTTGATGTACGCAACGGTCGCCGTACAGACCAGCACATGCTTGCGCTGTAGCGGCGTTTTGAAGCGGCTCAATGCAAGATGTACTGCTAACAACTCGAGGCAGTTGATGCCACAGACCTGAAGCTGCATGCCCGTTCTACGTGGCCCCCCAGCCGGTGGCAGAGGCATCCGTGGAGACCACAGAATGCCTGGACACTTGTTCTAGGGGAACATCTGCCCGCAGGAACAAAGGGTCCGACACAAGCTGAGAGTTTGGCGACAGTGCGGAGTCACTTGGACCCGGCACGAGCCGCTCTGCCACGCCCATCTCGGGACTCGATCGTGGAGCCAGTGTTGGAGCGGCCTCATATGAAGCAATCCGAGCGGCGTACCGCGGCTGCAGATGCCATATGCCCCAGGAGCCTCTGAAACAGTTTCAGTGGAGCCGCTGTTCTGCGTCTGAGCGTGCTCACGCAGTTCAACACTGACTGGACGCGGGCCTTGGTGAGGCGCGCTGTCATGTTGATCGAGTCCAACTCCATACTGGGAAAAGAGATCCTCTGCCCAGGGGTGAGTTTGCTCTTTTCCCAGTTGACCCGAAGCCCTATGGCTGAGGTGACTGAGCACCATGTCCCTGTGTTCGCACAACTGCTCTCTCGACTGGGCGAGAATAAGCCAGTCGCGACAGGGCCAGCCCGAAGGGTAAGAATTTGTACTGATATGCCCGTCCCTCGAACGCAAAGCAAAGAAACGGTCTGTGTCAAGGGAGAATCTAGACATGAAAGTACGAGTCCTTCAGGTCGACCGCTGCAAATCTTGGGGACGGATGCATTTGTAAATCCGTTTCTGCGTAAGCATCTTGAACGGGCAGTCTGTTGAAGGGACCGGTTCAAGACACGCAGGTCCAAGATTGGCCGTAACCCACCGCCTTTCTTGGGTACAATGAAGTACGGGCTGTAGAGGCCGGTCTTCACATCGATCTCTGCCCTGAGCACAGGGGCACTGTCCGCCAGAACACGGGTGAACAGAATGCCCCTGAATACAGGGGGACGCCGGGCGAACTGAATCGCATAGCCGAGTCTGACAGTACGGATGAGCCAGCGAGACGGACTGGGAAGCACTAGCCAGGCTCCCAGACCGCGCAAGCGGAACCAACGGCACCACAGACGTACCCGGGGTGGGGCAGCGCGGCGGAATGCAGGGACCTGACTCGGACGGCATAGCGGCCCGGAGTGGGGTCTGAGTGTGTGGTGCAACACGTACCTGCTTCCGTCGAATGGCAGAGTGAGTGTGCGGAAGCGTCAGTGCGTCCAGAACACAGCCACTGCTGCTCGCTGGCGAAGAAGAAGGGCTCGAGGGTGACAAGGCATAGCGTTGTCGACCGCCAAGTGCGCCCTCTTGGGACCCAGAGGTTTCAGAATTGCTCTTAGTTGAAAATGAGGGTACCACTGGCCCGTGGGTCAGTGGCGGAACAGAAAAAGGAAACAAAGATTCTCCACCCGGCCCTCCACCGGGGGAAGGAGCGGTACCTTCACCACCTCCTGAAGAGCAACTTGATCCACTCTGGGTCGCCCGTCTCAGGGTCGTTAGTACCTGCGCTTGCCTCCTGGTTTGGCAGCGGGCTGGACGGGCATGGTCAACTTCCTGCGGCCTGCCCCACGCCGAGGCCTGGATGGTGGCTGCTGCTGCTAAGGCTTAGCGGGAGCGGAGGACGCCGCAGGAGGTCGACCTCGGCGACGAGCAGACGGAGGAGCTGCGGCCGGCGGACGGTGGGAGCAGCAGCGGTCCGCCAGGGCAGGATGTGTCGGAAGGCCTCCGTCTGCTTCTGGGCGGCCGAGAACTGTTGGGCGAAGCTCTCGACCGCATCGCTGAATAACCCAATCTGGGAAGAGGGGCATCCAGGAACCGACATTTATCGGTGTCCCTCATATCCGCGAGGTTGAGCCAGAGGTGGCGCTCCTGGACCACCAAGGTGGACATCCCCTGACCGACTGAACGTGCAGTTTCCTTCGTCGCTCGGAGAGCAAGGTCGGTTGCCACACGGAGCTCCCGGAGGAGCTCTGGGTCAGATGCGCCTGGGCCTGATGGACCTGTATAAGCGCTATGGCATGGAGGGCGGAAGCAGCCTGTCCACAGGCTCTGCAGCCTTGGACGGGAGGCGTGGATTGCCCCGCCAGGAGGAAGCGGACGCCGGACACAATTGCATCGAGACAGCATGCTCCACCGGGGGAACATCCACATACCCCTTAGCCGCCCCGCCGTCGAGGGTGGTGAGGAGGGAGGAGCCACTAGGACAGCTTCTGGCACAATACGGCGCCTTCCACGTCCTAGTAAGCTCCTAATGCACTTCCGGAAAGAATGGCACTGGGGCGGAGCGCTGAGAACCAGCACGGCCCGCCCCGAGATACCAATCGTCCAACCGAGAAGGCTCGGGACGTGGTGGAGGGTTCCACACAAGCCCGACCTTCTCGGCGGCCCGGGAAAGCATAGCCGCCCATTCTGGATCTTACTCGGGCAACGCCACACTCCCAGAGAGGGGTAACGCAGCCGAATCCTCATCTCCAGAGGACTGAGCTCCCCCTCCGATGCTGCGATCGACATCTGATCGTCAGGTGGGGCCCCAAAGGACACGGCTGGCCGACCAAGAGAGGGGCCAGTGCGTTCGTTTGGGGGCTCCAACGGCGGCAGCGCTTGAGAGGCGTGAGGGGCCCACGGAGATTGCCTCGGCGGGGAAGCCCTCACGGTAATCCTCAGATCACCCTGACCATGCGCAAAAGTAGGTCTATTCTGAGGTCCAGAATAAACACTAGATCTGGGCATAGGCGAGGGGACTGCACCTCCCTTGAGGTAAGCGAGTCTTGATCTAAGCGCTGCCATAGTCATATTCCCGCAATGAGAACATGAACTATTCACAAAAGCTGCTTCAGCGTGCTGAATGCCCAAACACGAGAGGAAACAATTGTGGCCGTCTGCTGGCACCAGGGAACGACCGCACCCAGAAACGCACAAGCGGAATGTCATCCTGAAAAGGACGCAGCGTCACGCTTGTGTTGCTCTTTTAGTTGAAAACAAAAAATATAAAGAGAAAAAATAACTCTCTCAGTGCTGAAGGGATAGCCGCGGTGTAATCGGGGTACACACTCACGAGAGGAACGCCCACCGAGACCGACACATACAGACACACACACACACAAGCAATGCTGTGAAAACAGCAGTTGTGAGCTGTAATGCTCGCGGCCACCGCTGATCGCGCCGTCACACCAGCACTGGAACAGAGTATTCTCTTTGAAGTCTTCAACGATCGATGCAGCAGTCTGCAGAAACTCAGAGTCAAAACGAAAGCTCGGCTCCGAAGCGAAAGACAATGAGTGCGTGCGTCCGCTTCCTGTTTATACCCGTGCTGCGGGGCGGGGCGCGTGACGCGTTTCACGCACGCCAACGTTCATTGGCTTGTTCTGTAGACACTCGAAGTTGATAGGGCTCCCTGAAGTGATCCCCTAACGTCGTCACGTCGACGTCACGTCGACGTCACGTCGAACGTGAGCGACTGAAGGGGAACTTAAACTTTTTTATTTATTTTTGAAATGACCGATGGTTTCGCTAGATAAGACCCTTATTCGTCGTCTGGTATCGTTTAAAGTCCTTTGAAGCTGCACTGAAACTGTCATTTGGACCTTGAACCGTTTGGTCCCATTGAAGTCCATTATATGGAGAAAAATCCTGGAATGTTTTCATCAAAAACCTTAATTTCTTTTCGACTGAAGAAAGAAAGACATGGACATCTTGGATGACATGGGGTGAGTAAATTATCAGCAAAAGTTTTTTTTAAAAGTGAACTAATCCTTTAAGATGGCTTCTGAAACTCTAAAGGAAACACATGCCAGAAAAAAAAGGCATGCTTTTTTTTCGCTGTAAAAAAAAGTTGCTATACCTTAAATTAAGTAAAATCAACATGTTTACAGTATGTCATTTCAACTTAAATTACA
Organism: Chrosomus eos; assembly: GCA_036326025.1. Taxonomy (NCBI): domain Eukaryota; kingdom Metazoa; phylum Chordata; class Actinopteri; order Cypriniformes; family Leuciscidae; genus Chrosomus; species Chrosomus eos. The sequence continues at coordinate 25,233,240 of CM070841.1, forward strand.
TTCAACTGACTTAAGAAATAAGTTGAATCTTGTTGATGTAAAAAAGTTGATAGTACTTATTTTGACGATTTAAAGCAATGTAAAAACACATAATTGATCTGTCATATACTTTTTTACAGTCCAAAAGGTTCAATTTAATCTCATTGCCATCTATGAGACATAACAGTTATTTCCTTTATTATTTAAAGTTTTATGCACAGTTTTGCTGTGACATTTTAGCGTGCCATGATGGATCATTGAGCACATCGCCTGAAAAGGTTATAATTATTCAATTAAATCAAAAATTAATTAAATGAAGAGCCACCATGGCTAACCCTCATTCAATAGACGACAGTATCTCTATGGCTGGATAATCTTTATATGAATGATCTTGCCAGAACTGATCAAACACAACACTGTATTTTAAATGAATTTACTAATTTTAATGACTCCATGAAGATGAAAACCTTTTGTTTGTGAGTATGCAAACAGAGGGAACATTGGTGCTTTTTAAAAGTATAATTGCACTGGACAAATGCATAATTGTGCATATTAAATAGCTTTAGTTAGTGCTAAAATAAAATCAAACATGACTGCAACCTCATTCTTAATGATAGTTTCATTAAATTACATTTAGCTGGGTTAAAATGTTGTGGATTTTAATCCTAGCTGAGCATCTGGTGAGATTTACTCAAGGTTGTGATTTCATATTTTATCATTCAGGACATATAAGCATGGCAGACAGCGTTTTTATGATTTTCAATGTAAATTTACAATTGATTGGTCAACTATAAACGGGTGGTCAAACGTTTGGAATAATTTTGATTTGTTACATGTTTTTGAAAGAAGTTCCTTGTGATCACCAAGGCTGCATTTATTTGACATATTGTGAAATTTGATTTTTTTTTTTAGCTTTTCTGTATTAATATATTTTAATAGGCTATGTAATTTAATTTACTCCAGTGTCACATGGTTTTTCAGAAATCATCCTAATATGCTGATTAAGTGTTCAATGATTTTGAATGATTATTTTTGCTCAATTATTAGGCTAATAATGATTCTTATTATAAATGTTGACAACAGTTGTTTTTTTTTTGCTGCTTAACATTTTTCTGTGTTTTGAAGGATTCATTGATTCATTTGAAGGATTCAAGTTCAAAAGAACAGCATTTATTTGAAATAGAAATATTTTGTAACACTATAAATATCATTGCTGTCACTTTATCAAAATTGAATGCATCCATGCATGCTGAATAAAATGATTCATTTTTTTAAAATATATATTACTTGCATCCAGGTTAAGTATATAAGTATAATTACTTATTTCTGAACGATCATGTGACACTGAAGACTGAGTAATGATGCTGAAAATTCAGCTTTGCATCACAGAATAAATTACATTTAAACAGAGAAACAAAACAGAGAAATTCCAGTAGGGTCCTCACACCATCGGTGCTCGGGCCCTAAATATATTCAAATACAAAACAGCTATTTTAAATTATAATAATATTTCACAAGATTATGGTTTTACTATTTGATCAAATAAATGCAGCCTTGGTGAGCAGCATAAGACCTTTTACAAAAGCATAACAAAAATATTTATTATTCCAAACATTTGAATCCCAGTGTATATTTCTCCTCAGGATTTTCAAAACAAAGCCAAGATTTCCATGCGGTCTCCTGAGCTATGAAAAATTCAACCTCCGAGCAATAAAATGCCTATTATATGTAACATTTTCAAACATTATTAAGGATTTTTTCGTTGTCTCATGATCACACATGAAAGTACAAAAGTTCAACAACCTTCTTCACAAGAAATCGACCGACTAAAGCATTCTTGTGTTGTTTGGTTCACTGAGGCCTTTGAGATGATGAATTGTTGTATAACAGCAGTTAAAAGGTACGTAATGTTCAAATAAGCAACCTCTGCATTTGATTAATAGTGTTCTGTTTTCTTTCTAATGGACACCGTGAACAGAACTAGTGTGGGATGACTGACTCATGAGGCCAACATGTGGCACCATCACCATCAAACTGACTGGCTGCTTCAATCATCTAATGCATGTACAAAAAAACACTGAGCATTGTGATTGAGCTATGACAGTTTTATCTCATTCGTTTACTGAGGTGACTTATGCAAATCATGTATCAGAAGATACACCCTGGTCCAAGCTTTTTGCTAGCAGTAATAGCCTGTGTGGGCGGTGCCAATCAATGCCATCTATTAGTGCTGTCTGCATAGGTTAGCATCACTACTATTTAAACAAACCAATAAGTCTGTGCATTAAACTTTAGTCTGTAACTTTCCCGCATTGTTTGTGCTAGACATATAAGATACCTCAGATCGTGTTGTTTGTTGCTTTTACTTCGAATGATTATGCTTTGGTGGAAAAATACCATGTGACAGAACGATAGATAGATAGATAGATAGATAGATTAGATAGATAGATAGATAGATAGAAGGATGAACAGACAGATGATAGATAGATAGATAGATAGATAGATAGATGGATGGATGGATGGATGGATGGATGGATGGATGGACGGACGGATGATAGATGGATGGATGGATGGATGGATGGATGGATGGATGGACGGACGGACGGACGGACGGACGGACGGACGGACAGATAGATAGATAGATAGATAGATAGATAGATAGATAGACAGACAGACAGACAGACAGACAGACGGACGGACGGACGGACGGACGGATGATAGATAGATAGATAGATGGATGGATGGACGGATGGATGACAGATAGATAGATAGATAGATAGATAGATAGATAGATAGATAGATAGATAGATAGATAGATAGATAGATAGATAGATAGACTCTTCGAAGTTCAAGCTGTTAAAACCACTTAAACTTTCTGGATAGGCTTTCAAGTTAACGCCAAAGTTTGTTTTGACAAACTTTTTTATCTAGTTATTATAAAATTAAAAACAACATTAAAAATCAGTTATTTGGTCAATACGATTTACTGGTCGATGAGATTTCACAGTGAGAACCTATCGACACACACACAAAAAAAAGAACTCCGGTCAATTTTAACATTGAGCTCATTTTTTTGTACATTTGGAGTGCTGTCAGTACAGAGAACAACGACAAAAATCGGTGTTTCCTACACCGTGTTATCATCTTTTTAAAAATTACAAGTGCACAGCCATGTGAGTGGTGTTATTAAGAGTGAACACGGTCAATCTAACTGCAGTAGATGTGAAAGATAGCCAGCTCACATACCTGTATTTACTTCCTGTTTTCGGTCGAAGTCCACAGTAGTCGTTTGTCGAGTTCGCGCGCGCGCGCGATCATTGGTAACTAGATAACTTCGCGCGCGCGAACTCGACAAACGACTACTGTGGACTTCGACCGAAAACAGGAAGTAAATACAGGTATGTGAGCTGGCTATCTTTCACATCTACTGCAGTTAGATTGACCGTGTTCACTCTTAATAACACCACTCACATGGCTGTGCAATTGTAATGACACATCAAGGATGTTAAGAGGCTAAAAGCAGGTTTAGAACTTGCCCCTTTAAGTCAACAGGGTGTAAATTTTAAAAAGATGATATTTTTGTCGTTGTTCTCTGTACTGACAGCACTCCAAATTTACAAAAAATGAGCTCAATGTTAAAATTGACCGGAGTTCTCCTTTAAAGGGATAGTTCACCCAAAAATGAAAATTCTATGAGAATTCTGAGAGATTTCTGTCCCTTCATTGACAGCTACACAACTAACACTTGAAGCTTCAAAAAGTTCATAAAGAGATCATAAAACGAATCAATTTGAATTTATATGATGAACCGATTGAATTTAGGCTTTTATTCACATAAACATTGATCAGCGAACATAAACAGAAGCACAACCGAACCTGCTTGACACGCGAGAACAAACCTCTTGCTGAAGCTCAAACGTGCTGTGTAACACGAGAATGAACTCCATTGGTTCTCACACGTCAAGCGAACATGCTTGAGTTTCCGTCTGAATAGAAAATTCCAAAAAGAAAAAGTGTTCTTTAAATACCTGGATGATGCACTTAATTACCCAGGGAAAAATAGAAGTGTTGATGCACTCAACTGTTGCAGCGTTAATTGCGATCAGACTCTAATGTTGAATGACAAAATAACCTTATAAAATACATACACTAAACGGTTGAGTACATAGTGTGTATAGTGTGTCATTTTGGGACATCACGGAACCAATTTATAACATTTTCTCAGATTGAGACTGTCAAAGTAGAAACACAAACCTCTGGCCACAAACCACAAATTCTTGGTGAAGAAGTGTCTCAGCAGCTCCAGCAGCTCTTTAACAAATGATGCATGTAAAAATGAACCCAACGTGTTTACATAAATGAATTATGGGACAGACCTAAGACTGAATATGCTGAAGCCAGTCTAGATAACTGGAGCCGTGGAAGTAAATTCAGATGCATTAACAGCTCTTAATAACGCCTGCAAAAAGCTTCATTCAGCGGCTCTGGTCTGTAAACATCGCCTATGAGAGAGGGATTGTGGAGTGCATTCGCTCAGCCCTGCTCTCTAATTAACTCGCACCAAGATGCTTCCTGACAATCTGACATTGACAAGACAACTGTGGGAGGACAAAATGATTATCATAAATGTAAGAATCTCAGAATATTGGAACTGAGCAAACTGATTATGAATACAAACGATACGTTCACATTTTCTGAGGAAAATATGAGTGGTACCACAATTCTACAGTGCTGCTGCTGGTGCTCTGAATGTTCTTTAGGGTGTTGCTACAGTATATGGTTGCTATACGGTATTTTGAGTAGTTAACCCGTTCATGCATATAGGTCACAAAAGCCATTTTCTTTGATGGCATATTTGCCCATCAACCACCACAGTGGACTCTTATGCATCATCCTATACACTGCATCCAAGTGGCAAGCCTTTGTATGTTGTTGTTTTTTAACTCCAAACCAAGATGGCCGACAGCCAGGCAGAAATGCGTAGTTGCTCCGAAATATCCATCCATTTCGTTTATCCTCCTAAGAAACTTTTGCAGAAAAAAAAGTGTAAAATCAAGGAACATCTGAGGAGTCGTATCATTGTTAAATGAAAAGAAATTCTGATTAATCGTCTGTCCTCTAAATTGGGCATCACAATTGGCACTTTTCCACTACATGGTACGGCTCGGCTCGGTACGGTTCGACTCGGCGCAGAACGGTTCGGCTCGCTTCGCTTTTCCACTGTGTGGTACGACTCGGTACGGCACGGTTTGGTTCGCTTTAGCTCGGTTGCTTTTCCACTGTAGTTAGTACCCCTTCAAAGTGGGTGGGACTGATCTTTACATTGTTTGTAGGTCCGGTGATAGCCGTGTGCGGCTAGCTGAGCTAACGTTACTTCTTGGAACACCTTTTTATTCCGTTTTGCCCCATCCAGCTCTCGCTGGATCCGCTCCTCGGCAACCAACGAGAGGAACGTCTGCACCTCGACCACGATTCAGCCATTTCTTTTTTAAAGTTTTGATCTCTTTCTTTTCAAGAGTAAAAAACAGGTGCTACCGCGTTGGCTGTTGTCTACTAGTTATTTAAATCTAGCTGTGTGAGTTTAGTGTCTCGTGTCGCAAATCCAATGACGCTGGTAGTGACGACTCTGTCTCTGACCAATCAGTGATCTGCAGTGTTTCACGTCACATTTTAGTACCGGTACGGTACGCTTGGAACCTCAACAGACCAGGTACCATTTAAAGCGAGCCGAAGCTAGCCGTACCGTACTGTACCATGCAGTGGAAAAGCACCACAAGTGTCTGTTACAAATCATACTATTACTGTGACTGTTGTTCTTGAAAATACTTTCAAATTCATTTTCAGTAATTCTTTCGGCTGTAAATAAATGTATTTGTTTTATTAGATTGTCATTTGCAGATATGTCAAAAATAAATCTGATCACTTAATGCACATTAAAGGAGTAGTTCACTTTTAAAAAAACTTTTGCTGATAATTTACTCACCCCCATGTAATCCAAGATGTCCACGTCTTTCTTTCTTCAGTCGAAAGAAATTAAGGTTTTAGATGAAAACATTCCAGGATTTTCTCCATATAATGGACTTCAATGGGACCCAAACGGTTCAAGGTCCAAAAGACAGTTTCAGTGCAGCTTCAAAGGGTTTAAACGACACCAGGCGATGAATAAGGGTCTTTTCTAGCGAAACCATCGCTCATTTAAAAAATAAATAACAAAGTTTAAGTTTTATAAGCACAAATGCTCGCCTTGCTCTGTTCTGTGATGAGCGTTCGTGACTGTCCTGTTCGAACTCGTTCATCAAAATTAACAAATCTTTTTTCGAGTCATGACTCGAAGGGTCCTAGATAAGACCCTTATTCATCGTCTGGTTTCGTTTAAAGCCCTTTGAAGCTGCACTGAAACTCTCATTTGGACCCTGAACCATTTGGTTCCCAGAAGTCCATTATATGGAGAAAATCCTAGAATGTTTTCATTAAAAACCTTAATTTCTTTTCGACTGAAGAAAGAAAGACGTGGACATCTTGGATGACATGGGGGTGAGTAAATTATCAGCAAAAGTTTTTTAAAAGTGAACTACTCCTTTAATGTGTTATTTTACTTGTTAAATCAAAAAAAGTAATCTGATTACATAATGTACATTACTTGTAATGCCTTGTTACATCAAAAAGTAATCTGATTACTTAATGCACCTTACTTGTAATCGGTTACTTTACTTGTTACATCAAAAGAGTAATATGATCACGTTATGCACATTACTTGAAATGCGTTACATAACTCGTTACACCAAAAGGTAATCTGATTACATAATGCGTTACATCAAAAAATAATCTGATTACATAATGCACATTACGTGTAATGTCTTACTTGTTACATCAAAAAGTAATCTGATTACGTAATGCACGTTACTTGTAATGCATTACTCTACGTGTTACATCAAAACAGTAATATGATCACGTTATGCACATTACTTGAAATGCGTTACATAACTCGTTACACCAAAAGGTAATCTGATTACATAATGCGTTACATCAAAAAATAATCTGATTACATAATGCACATTACTTGTAATGTCTTACTTGTTACATCAAAAAGTTATATGATTACTTAATGCACATTACTTGTTACATAAAAAAGTAATCTGATTACATAATTCACATTACTTGTAATGCATTACTTCATTTGTTACATCAAAAAAGTAAGCTGATCACGTAATGCACGTTACTTGTAATGCGTTCCAACAATGCTAATTTCAGATGAGATTTGAAAACACCTGATTGATCATTTTTTCCACAGTCTAAAAACAGTAGAACAGTGTAGATTTCAGTCGGAGGTTTTCTCAGAGAGGAGAGCTAAACTTGTCCATTTTGATCATAATCAGAAATTATCAGCTAATAAGGATAAATCTACATGCTCTGGTAGACTGGAGGGAGCGTGAGCGTTTTATACATAGTCTGGGTTGGGTTTCCACAGAGTTGTACCTTCACTGGTTGTAGAGATCTTTGATGGAATAACGTCTTCATGTTCTGATATCAAACATGTGACATTAAGCTTGTAGGATGTTCTTCTCTGTCTGCTGGTCGAATGGGAACAAACTCAATTGTGTTTGCAATAATTGAAGCTGTATTGTATTTTCTTATTATATTTTATAGTTTTCACATGATTTGATATAATTGTATTAATTGTTTTGTTAGAAACACACAGCATTACTGTGCTATTATTGTATTGTGTTTAATACAGTATCTCTTCATTTAAAAACATAAACGCATACTGTCCACTCAAATGGACATCTGAAAATGTCTTTGTAAAATATGTTTAAAAAAATAGATAAAATCTTGTTTTTTATGCCCTAAGAGCAATAAAAGGGATAAAATCGTTGGGTTTTCCTTTGGTTATCATAATTCATGAAAGGGACAATACATTTTCTAAATGTTTTATCATGCACCGAGCAAAAAGTTTACGTCTGATCACTTAGAAAAGTAATAGCACATCTACTTCACAAGCTGTATTATTTGAGGTATGTGCAGGATAAGTTATGCAGAAAATTTAAATACTTAGTGATTTGAACAAACCTCTAACCCCAAGCAAACACTATTAGAAATGCCACTTGAAGCCATAAACAACCACTTTTGATGCTCTAATCTGATTTCATCAACATTATCTGCAAAATGTGTCAAAGGGCCCTAATTCTTATCTAACACGTAGGCAGATATATACATGCAAAGAAATTGGCATAATTAATCTTGTTCATAAAGGTTTGTTGTTGTCATTATAAAACTGAACCCAGCAGCCCTCATAATCAACATATTTGCATGTGAAGTCTGCGTACAAATATGTTCCACCTTGGCCCGTGCAGCATCTGTTTCTGTTGCTTCAAAAAGAGGAAGGGACACTTGAGATTGCAGAGGAAAGCAGCGTTTCCCAAAATGAACATGCAACTGGATGGATGAAAAAATGAACAGCTGCAAACAGCAGATTTTTGCCACAGATGTAGTCACCGAGATGCAGATGGTTGTGTGTGATTTCCTCAGACGACCTCAGGTGTGAGCAGTAATAAACTGCATGAAGGAACTTCATTTCTTTCCACTGAACTAACAACCACAGAATATCAGCTTGCATATCTTGCTGCAAAATGTAGAATATGAAAAAGAGATGCCCTCATGAATAGCCCTATGCAAACGATAGAACTGTGGTCAAGTTCTGTGGTAATGATAGACAGCCACAAAAATATTCTAAGGAATCATACCTTTATCATGCCAACTCAAATAAAACAAGCTGCCGTGTGAGTCTGTTCATGACAGTCTATTTGTGGACTAGCATGCTGCTTGTTTTTTTTCTTCTGCTCAGTCTGGTATCTTGTTTATTAAGTTTCACATGAGATGGTTATCTTATCTGCAATTAAGGAAGGGCTGCCAACGCAATGAACACTTTTCACACGCTCACTTTTCACAGCTGGAGAACAATGTCACATACTGTAACGTTACATTTACCTCAGCAAAGCCATTCAATGACCATATATAGCAGGTTACTAGAACAATTAGCTATAGAGAGGAGTATTTTGCTAAATATGTGCACTATATTACGTATTTATTGTATTTTTACTTGCCAAAAGTATTGGGACACCCCTCTAAATCACAGAATTCAGGTGTTCCAATCACTTTTATGGCCACAGTTGTATCAAATCAAGCACCTCGGCATGCAGACTGCTTCTACAAACATCTGTTAAAGAATGGGTCGCTCTCAGGAGCTCTGTGAATTCAAGCGTGGTACCAGGATATATTCCACGGTCTACTGTTAGTGGTACTATAACAAAGTGGGAACAACATCAACTCAGCCACGAAGTGGTAGGACATGTAAAATCACAGAGCGGGGTCAGCGCATGCTGAGGTGCAAAGTGCGCTGAAGTCGCCAACTTTCTGCAGAGTCAATAGCTACAGACCTCTAAACTTTGTGTGGCCTTCAGATTAGCTCAAGAACAGTGCGTAGAGAGCTTCATGGAGTGAGTTTTCATGGCCGAGCAGCTGCATCCAAGCCTGACATCACCAAGTGCAACGCAAAGCGTCGGATGCAGTGATTTAAAGCACGCCGTTATTGGACTCTAGAGCAGTGGAGACGTGTTCTCTGGAGTGACAAATCACGCTTTTCTGTCTGGCAATCCGATGGACGAGTCTGGGTTTGGCGGTTGCCAGGAGAACTGTACTTGCCTGACTGCATTCTGCCAAGTGTAAAGATTGGTGGAGGGGGGATTATGGTGTGGGGTTGTTTTTCAGGACTTGGCCCCTCAGTTCCAGTGAAAGGAACTCTTATGGCGCTTTTCCACCGCAGGTACGGCTCGGTACGGTTCGACTCGGCGCGGAACGGTTCGGCTCGCTTCGCTTTTCCACTGCGTGGTAAGACTCGGCTCGGTACGGCACGGTTCGGTTCGCTTTAGCGCGGTTGCTTTTCCACTGCAGTTAGTACCCCTTCAAAGTGGGTGGGACTGATCGTTACACTGTTTGTAGGTCCGGTGATAGCCGTGTGCGGCTAAGAGCTGAGCTACTTGGAACACCTTTTCATTCCGTTTTGCCCCCGCTCCTCGGCAACCAACGAGAGGAACGTCTGCACCTCAACCACGATTCAGCCATTACTTTTTTAAAGTTTTGATCTCTTTTTTTTTCAAGAAAGTAAAACACAGGTGCTACCGCGTTGGCTGTTGTCTACTGGTTATATGACTCTGTATAGCGGGTTTAGTGTCTCGTGTCGCAAATCCAATGACGCTGGTAGTGACGATTCTGTCTGTCTGACCAATCAGTAATCTGCGGTGTTTCACGTCACATTTTAGTACCGGTACTGTACGCTTGGAACCTCAACAGATCAGGTACCATTTAAAGCGCGCCGAAGCGAGCCGTACCGTACCGTACCATGCAGTGGAAAAGCACCACAAGTGAGCCGTACCGAACTGAACCGTACCGTAACATGCAGTGGAAAAGCGCCAAAGCGTGCCGTACCGAACCGAACCGTACCGTACCGTACCATGCAGTGGAAAAGCACCATTAGGCTATGTTTACATGGAAACGATCTGAAGAGAAAACGCAAAAGTGGCGTTGCGTTATCATTTTTTATTTGGCGTTTAGACGAGCGTTATGGTCGGGAAATCCGCGTGCATACGGTGACGCATAAGTGTGTGAAATTCGATGTAGTATGCACTCCAGGCGGCTAGGTGGCAATGTGAAACACAACAACACCAATATCTGTGAATATTTTGTACAACTGCTGAAAAGACTCTTGTATGTTTATCAGAGCTGCTAGGGCAACTTGAAGGTCCGACGTATGGAAATAATCCGACATGTTGGTTGTTATTTTCCTGTACTGGCACATGCCTGTGACGTAAACGCGTACGCAACGAGAGCCAACGTGAGCAGATTTGCGTTTTTACCGTTTAGACGGGAACGTGACGGTGTAGCGTTTTTAAGAATTCCACTCTGGAGGGTGGTTTCACTTTTTTGCGTTTTTAAGCCCCCAAAACGCCGTCGCCGTGTAAACGAAAGGCACATCCGATAAAATATTTTTACGTTTTCACCCGGAATCGTTCTTGTGTAAACGGCCTAAATGCTTCAGCATACCATGACATTTTGTGCTCCCAACTTTGTGGGAACAGTTTGGGGATGGTCCCTTTCTGTTCCAATATGACTGCGTACAAGTGCACAAAGCAAGGTCCATAAAGACATGGATGAGATGGTTCACACAGAAAACATTTTTGCTTTGAAAACTGCGAAACACAGGCAGTGGAATTGGGGAAAAGGCGCAATATCTCGAGACGTGTCTTTTAAAAGTTGAACTTATTTTAACTTGAGTTCTGCGTTTTTAGAACGTTGTGTCATGCGCGAGACTCTGCAAAAGACGTGGGACGCGAGCGCAACAGTCATACATGTCCGTCTTGTTTAGATTGATAAGTAAAGTAGCAAGGTGGAATGGAAAAACGTGATTTTCCGGTACAGTACTGTAAAAAAGGTACAGTATGAGAGCTTATTAATTACGATTTATTTTTGCTAATTATTTTTATTTCAGTAACTGTTGCTAGTTTAGTTTTAGTTTTTCATTTATGTTGAAATTTCTATTTTATTTAGTTTACAAAAATGTTTTTTGACCAATACTTTTTACTAAATAGTCCAATAGTTTTAGTTTCGTTTATGAAAATTATATAACCTTATATAAAGCCTTAACCAAATATAACTAAATATTTTTTTATTTTGATGAGAGCCCAAAGCAGTTTGTTTCACTTTAAATAGATTAATTTTGGCTTGATGTTTGTATGTTGTTTATAATGAATGCCACTATAGCTTAATTTGTGTTTTATTTTATAATTTTTAGCTGCTTATTTTTCATTCTTGTTCTGAATACCGATAAATTTAAAGGATTTGTTGTGGAATGAGGGAAAAATAGCCTATAGCTTATAGTGTTTATAAATGTTTCATTTTATACTATACATATAAAGTATGAGGTTGATGGGTGTTTTTGGAGTAAGATCAATTTCTCTTTCATGAGATATACTTCCTCTTCTTGGTGTTGTAAACATCTTCATTTTTTTTCCTTCTTTTTTTTATTTTTTATATTGGTAACAATTCTTAGACATCACTACTTTGGCTCTCGGGCCCAAGATTCTCATCTTTGATGAATATTTTGAGTGTTTACGTTTTTTTCTTTTACAATGCAATACATCTGCTACAATGGAAATATATAACTGTTCCAAAAAATGCATGGTCTGGACCTCCGCTGGGAAGGTAATATAGAGACAGGACCTCTTGGAACTATGCTATGTATAACCCCTGCTATGTATTCGAGTTTCAATAAATATATGTTCAGAGTTTCATTCCATATATTCACACTCTCATTCATATTCAAATATCATTCCATATATTCAGTTTCATGCCATGTATTCAGAGTATTACCCCATTTATTCAGAGTTTCATTCCATATATTCACACTCTTATATATGTTCAAGTTCCATTCCATACATTCATATTCATATTCTTCATAAACTTCATATTTTAAATACAATAATTTACTGAACGGCATGCGATTTTATATATATATATATATATATATATATATATATATATATATATATATATATATATATATATATATATATATATATATATATATACAGTAACATTTATAATTCATAAAGTTATATTAAATTTATGAATATAACTGTATAAATTAAACTGAAAAAACTGTTAAAATTGATAGTCAGTCTATCGAGTAAAAAATAAAAATAAAATAATAATTCACTCAGTTTATGAGCAATATTAAGTCACAGCCAAACTGTGTTTGATAGAGGCACTCTGGATTATGACATGCTGGTTCCAAGAAATCGAATAAACAACAATAACAATGTAAATCCAAGACAAAACTCAGATTCACTGCCTAACATCACTGGCTGTCATAGTCCAATCCAGCCACACAATAGACAGCCAGCAAAACTTCCCACACAGCCGTCATGAAATTTTAAAAAACAATCTGCAAAGATACATTAGCAACTTGCACACCATGTCGCCGAAAATTACTCCGTAAAATGGATGACTCAAGTGTACATTTATTTTCACAAATACATATACAAGAACAGCTAATTCCAGCAGGACGCTTAATAAAACCAAATTTGGAGAAGCAGTTTTGTCAAAGAAATGCTGGTACATGCCCAGCTCCGCTTCTCTGCACTCACTGATATCATTTAGATGCTAAATGAAAACACAAATGCCTTCTAATCACAGCACAAAAATAATAAAAGTCTTATCAGGAGGCATTAATCAGTGCACAAATCATTTACATAATTGTCTTCTTTACACACAAAAAAACACAGGGAGAGGTTATGATAGCCCAGAGCATCAGACTGCAGACAATACATCCATTATTAATCAGAATCCATCAAATTAAGAGTAATGATAGAGACCAAGAAGACTCTTATCCAGGAAATCCATGTCATTCGTTAGTTAAAATCTGCAACTAAAAACATCATGCAAGTCAAGACCATGCTTTTAATGAAAACAGCGGATGTTCAGATTGTTAAAGCTAGATAAAGCCATACATCTTGCTCTGCATTTGGTTTATTTTCCTCTCACCCCAGAGAATGAAGTCTCTCCTGGGTTTTAAGAGTTCTGGTACTTTCCCAGAGAGGTGAAGCTCTCTGAAATGCAGCGGAGCCAGAGGTGTCTCCAAGAAAGAGCCGCATTGTCTTTGAACGTACACTGAAAAGGTCACCACCAACACCCTGGAGGCCAGAGGGTTTCCAGAACACAATCGTGCGAGTTCCTCGTGTTTGATGTGGCATCTCAGCTGATATAATACCAAAACTAATGGAAGGAATGCATGCTGATGCGGATACACAAGTCATATTTCACCCCAAAATCAAGAGAAACAAGGAGTTCTATTTTGCTTAAATACTAAATCATTCTCAATGGTCCTGCATTTTTGCTTTATGACATGGACAACTAAAGGACATAAATAATTAACATTTCATATGCTCACTTTCCAAAGACATTTATAAATGCTCAAGGTAATCATGAACATGCAAATTGATTTACGCCAAAAAGGATTTCTGATTGGTTAGTTTATTTGACAAGAAAACAAGAGAGAGAGAAAAATTGTCAATTTATCTTTGCAGAAACTAGATCTGTGGTAACTAGGCATAATTTCATTCTTATAGCTTCTTATATTTAAAAAGAAAATACAGAAATAAAGCATAGTATAAGAAAAATGCAAAGTTTAGTATAAGAAAAAGGAAATTGCACATACGAAATAAAACTTATTTTATTAAAAAAAACTTAAGTCTATTGAAAGAAAATAAATTTGATTTGAAATAAATTTAATATCATAACTCGAAATAGTTGGGGTGAAATATGACCAGAACAGTTTGTCTCTTCACCACTTTACTGTCTAAAACTGGGGTGTTCGCTTTCAGAAACAGCCCTTACACTTTTTAAACAGAATCTTTTTGAAGGCTTTACGGAAGTCCCTGTTAAAGATAGTGTAGATGAGCGGGTTCAGGGCGCTGTTGCAGTAGCCCATCCAGAAAAAGAACGTAAAAAGTGCGTCCGGCAGTTTACAAGCCTGACAAACGGCCTGCAAGATGTAGGTGAAGAAGAAGGGGAACCAGCAGACGACAAAAACCCCAATGACGACCGCAAGGACGAAGGTGAAACGCTTCTCGCGGATGATCATGGCTTTCCTCTTGGCGTTCGGAGTTCCCGCTGGCTTCACGTTGGAAGAGGCCAGCTGGCTGCCCTTAGACGTAGCGATGACGTTCTGGTAAGTTTGGGTTGGGGAGGTTCCTTTCACTGGGGAGGTCGTCCCGTTGGCGTTACGTCCCCCTTCTACCTCAACGTCCGTGCCAGAGCTTGAGCTGTCCTCCTTGTCCTTGCTCCTCTTTGAGCGTTTCATCTGCTTTTTTTTTTCTACTGGAGGCTGAGGTTGGTTTACAGCCAGATCGGGAACATTCGCAGGGTCAACACCTGCCTGGTCTTTGCCGCTCTGCACCGCCACTCCCTGCGGGACGTCTTTTCTTGGCTCTCCTGGAGGATATCGAGTGTGCTTCTTGGCAATCTGATAGATGCGAACGTACACCAGGATCATGATGAGGCACGGGGCAAAGAATGACCCGATGGAGGAGTACAGGATGTACCATAAATCATCGTTGAGTTTGCACTGTAGGCCGCCCCCGTCCTTGTTCATGGAGACCAGTGGGGGGAAAGAGATGATGGCGGAAATGAGCCACACCACCGCGATGGCGCCCTTGATCTTGAAAGGGGTGCGCTGGGTGGCGTACTGCACCGGCCGGGAGATGGACAGGTAGCGGTCCAGGCTGATGGCGCACAGGTGCATGATGGAAGACGTGCAGAAGAGCACATCCAGCGCCAAGATGATCTCGCACCAAAACGACTCAAAGTACCAGCAGCCCATTAGCTCATTGGCCAGGGAGAACGGGATGATCAAGGTGGCCACCAGGATGTCTGCCGCGGCCAGGGACACCAGGAAAAGGTTCTGAGGTCCTCGCAAAGAGCGGCACGTCAGGACCGCGATGATCACTAGGATGTTCCCAATGATGGTGAAGAGCATGATGAGCGTCATTGCGGTGGCAAATGCGGCTGTGGCTTCAGGGGAATAACGAGGATTGCATGCACTAATATTTTTTCCTACTCCCGAAGTAGTTGATGAGCTTTGAAGTACAACATTTAGAGTTGTCATATTTAAGGCTAGACAGAGAAGTGCAAAGTAGTCTTTGACGTAGACTTGAATCCTAGAGCAACCCTTCCAAGAACTTTCTTTCTTTTAGAAAACTGTTGAAAGTGAAACGCGTCTTTATTGCAGAGAATTACATCCTTCAGGTACTTCCTTTGGCAGATCTCAAGAAAAAGAAAAACTAATCAAAATACTGCATTTACACTAAAAGGGGGTCGTGCAGTCAAAAATCAGCAAAATTACTCTTTTCACAGAGGCAAAAAATGATTAAAGTATAGCAACAGCAAAAAACCTGTCATTAGCCTTTTAATAATAATAAAAAAGGCATGAACTTACCCCTAAGCCAAACAGCTTTTAGACACGGCAAGTCACCCAAACTACACAAAAGTCTGGTGTGCCGATCTCATTACAGTCCAAAATATTGAGGCGCTTGGAGATGCGCGCGGACACTATCGCGTCAACACAACACACATTTTTCAGTAAAAGCTAAGGAACTGAATTGGCAAAATATAGAAATGTAAAACGGATTGAAACATTGTAGACTCCGTGGGGTTAGGTTTGTTCGAATAGCTCTGAAAGTCTCTCGATGCGTGAAAAGGCTCACCATCTCCAAACACGCGCACCAGCCAAGCCACAACTCTTCAAATGCCAAACATTAAGACAAACGATCTTAGCATAATCATTTTCATGTCAGAGGGAAAAAAATCCACGAAGGAAAGCTGCTGTCTTTAAATAATGGTATAATATTTTAAAATATTCCATTCCATTAATTTATCAATTTAGTTTCCTTGAAGGTTGATAGAAGTTTGCGCATCGGTCACTGGAATGAACTGACTTTAACTGAGCGCGCGCCTCTCTGTGTCCCCCGCCACGACGTCAGGGAGATAACCTCGTCGTGACGTCACGTCAGAGAAGTACTCCTAAGGTACATCCTTTCAGTTAAAAGATATAATCGGTTACTATAAAGATCATTCTTAAATGAACTACATTAATTTTATTTTGTTTGGGACATTGTTTTATTCACAAGCAAAAATTCTCTAAATGCTTTTATAAATATTTTTTTAATTGAAATTGATGCATTTCTCATATCGCTAAGGTTGATTAAGAACAAGAAAAGTGACAGATTCTTGAAATATGTTTTTTTTTTTTGGTAATACCACTGACGCATAATGTTTCCTTTGTATGTTTATCATATATTGAATTTTTTTGTGAAACTTGCATGCATTTGATATAATTTCATTCCTATAGAAGTTCTCTGCCCTTTGACTGCTTATTGTTTGATACAAAATCATTAAAATAAAAATTGTGAAGATTGTCAAAAACATACGCAAATTTTGAAGTGTAAAAAAAATAAACATGCAAAGACTTAATTTTAATTTGATTTAACGCGAGGCAGGGTTTAGACACGCTCTGTGTGAACTAAAGAGTAAATTGTGGATTGTGCAAGGCATTTCTGAAACTTTATTCCCCCTGCTGTTGCTTGGTTTACTCCACATTTATGAAAAAATTATTTAAATTTAGATTTAATGTCACCATAATATAGTGGAGTATCAATTCACTCTGGAATAAAAACTTGCAACCTTTCAGGTATTTGCAAGGCCTTAAAAAGGTAGAAAGAAAACAATTTACTAGAATCACTACAGGTGATTGTACAAAAAAAAAACAAGACAATGATATCAGACTGCAACATTCATCTCTCCAGATATGAAATGGGATTGTGATTAATATGCTAGTGAAAGTAACTTAATTTTTATGTGTAGCCTAATGTTTTTATTGTGTGAGGAGAATTTGAGTTAATGACATTGGTCTGTAATGTTGCCAAAAATACGTATGAATATACTTTTGCAACAATTCTACTAAAAACAGGCAAAGAAAAAGAAAACCGAAACGAAAAGTGAACAGTGACTGCCACCTACTGGACAAAACTTAGACATGTTAGTTGACCCCAAAAAAAAGTAAATTCTGTCATTTACTAACTCACCCTCAAGTTGTTCCAAACCTGTATGAGTTTCTTTCTTCTGTTGAACACAAGACATTTAAAAATAAATTTGGTAACCAAACAATTGACAGTAGCCATTGACTTCCAATGTATTTTTTTCTTGGTTACCATCAACTGTTTAATTACCAATATTCTTTCAAATATCTTCTGTGTTCAACAGAAAAAACAAACACTTGAAACAACTTCAATGACGACAGTTTTCCATTTCAGGGTGAACTATCCCTTTAAGATTTAGAATTGTGAACTGGAGGACCGGTCAATGAATTAATTTTAAAACAGATGGCAATATAATTGACAAATTCACAAGAAGCCATATTTTGATTTTCAAACCTTTATTTGTCCTCTTAGATTCAGAATTGATCAACAAGTAATCATTCAAGACAGTCAAACAGAGCAGTTGGATGCATCATGGTGTTGCTTGGTACTTTGGTCTCTTGCCTGAAATGCAAAAAAGCCAATTAATTCAAGAAGAGCAGCTCAACTCTCAAAGTCAAAACCCCAGTACAATGGCAAGGACATAATAACTCCATCACACTTAGAGCTACTGCTATAAATCCAGTTCACTTCCTCTCCTCACCAGGTCAGTGATTGACAGGTCAAAAACATCACATCATTTTTTAGGTCTGCACACACACACACGTTTCCTCATCCATAATGCATATCCTGCATTATTATCCATACTGCATATTTCTCAGCGTACGGTAACAGCAAATACTAAGACGTACCACATTGGTACAGCTTCCGGAGCCTTTGCACATCCAGATAACTCAAGTGAGTTCTCTGGCCGATCTTTACCCCGCTCTCTTTAGGCTGAATCGTAGGTTTTCCATTGCGAGAGAAATACTTGCTGCAAAACAGAATACTTGTTAAATGTTTGTCCAGCCAAACACACGTATGGCGATAAGCACCCAAATATCCATTCAAACAACTACAGGGTTACGTTTTGACGGGAACACCTACTCTCCATAATGCAAAATTGATTCCAGGTCATACTCCAGACCAAGGGTGTTCCCGGCCTTCGCCATAAAATTGTCCTCTTTCCCTGTAAAATACAAAGCAGTGAGTACAACCAATAACTAACGCATTAATTACTCTACTACACACACACACACACACATTTATTTGTTTCAGTATAAATAAACATGTATGATTACCAAGTAAGTATAACTAAATTACATCACTATAAAATATAAGTACAAACTAAAATAATTATATAATAAATAAAATAGGGTGGTCCCTAAAATTATTGCTAATGGAATTAGTCTAATTTGGAACCAATCCCACTTGGATAAAAAAGGAACAATCATAAAATCAAATATAGGCTACTGGTAACCTGAAATTCTCCATTTGTATTTCAGTGTCTTTAGTAGAGTATTATTTTAGAGGATTCGACTTGGTACTTTGAGTCCTTTAGGATTCCAAATTCTGAAAGGAATTCCATCAGCAATCCTTAAGGATTTTTTAGATAGCACAGAAAAGCTGTATGAATGTAATAGTATGCACACCAGAGGCAATGTTCTCATAAACTATAGTGATATAATCATCCCGGTCTTTGCGGGAATGCTCGTGGTATAAGCCGAGTGAATGAAGGACCTCGTGGCAGATGTTCCCAACCGAACAGAGCGGCCCAACCAGAATAGGCTGCTCACCCCCCATACAGCCGACGTAAGACGCACACCTTTAGGAAACAGCAAATAACGGTTTATTTGCACAAGACTTTATATACCAGAATGAAATATACAGGAAAGTGTCCTGGCAAAGACAATGATTAAAAGTCTATATAAATATGTTTTTTGAAACTCAGATCTGTGACTCACCCATTGCTTAACTCAAAGTGCAAGTAGTCAGTTTCATTAGTATGTGGATGGAACCCGATGCAGGTCTTTTCAGAGATCATATTTAAGGCTTTAAGAATATGTTCAGTCCTGGACTCTGAAGGCCACAAACATGTACAGAAAATAAACATTAATCTGATAACACACAATCATAAATAAACACACACACAATCTGATATAACCATACAACATAAGCTCAGCAAAAAAAGTTCTCTCTTCTAGCAAATTTCCTAACATGTACATTTTTATAAGAACATAAAAACTTGGAAATACAGCAGATCGAAACATGGGGAGGGGGGGTCAAATTTTCACCCACGATACAGATTTAGGGCTAAAATCTTCCTACAGTGGAGAGTGGGTATAATAGTCCCACTCCATCCGGTCAAAGGCATTTTCAGTATCAAAATCTCTGGTAAGTCGGATCAAGAAAACTCACCAAGAACAGATTCAATTTCAAAAGGCACAGACATATATCCATCCACCTCTTCCCACAGTTGCTTCACTGCGTTCCTGTCACTCTAAAGAAAAGAGAGTCTGAAGTGTATTCTCAGGACAGGGCTGTTTTACATAAACATGTCAGGGCAGATTGTCACTTGTGTTTAAGGCAAGACACAACAGACGACTAATAGATATCAGCAAACTTCCCCTGTTGATTAATCACAGGATTTTGTGGTTGAAAAACCAAAAGGTTATAAACAGCACTGACATATGATAAATTATATTTTAAAAAAAATTGAGTGACCAGATGGTGCTGTGCCCGTAAGGGAAGTATGATCAATCTGATCTTCATATAAATTGATTAAGTCTCTTCAGAAAATTTTAGCAAAACCGCTCAATTCATATGGATTAGTTTTACGATCTCTTTATGAACTTTTTGAAGTGTCAGTTGTGTAGCTGTCAATGGAGAGACAGAAAGAAATAAAATAATAAATCTTCATTTGGGTTCCGAAGATTAACTAAAATCTTACGGGTTTGGAACAACATGAGGGCGAGTAATTAATGACAGAATTTTAATATTTGGGTAAATGTGTATTATGGATGTTTTCTTTCCACTAGCTTTAAAGATGGTATGTTAGAGGCAAAATAGCCCAAAATCTCAAAATGTACTAATGCATGCATGCCAAAAAAAAAAAAAAAAAACGGTTTGGGCTTACAGGTAGTATGACATCCCCCTCCTGTACAGCATAGTCGCCCTCAAAATCTGTAAAAGACATTGACAGGTCAGGTCAAGACTAAAGCTATTATGGGTCATGCTGTTGTCTTACCCAGAACTGTTTCACTTGGCCTTTTCAGAGGAGGCGGTCCACTCTTCAACGAGTTAATATTACCTGTAGATAAAATATATTATGCCATATAAATGGTTACATTTTAAAATGTATTTATAAAAAAAAAAAAGAATTTTACCATCATCAAACTGCAAATCATTGTGACCCTTCAGTGTATTAACAGGAACTCCATGCACTTATAAACACAAAAACAGCTTGATATCAACCTACATGCTATAACCATGAAAGTAAACTAGATATATAATTAATTCTTTAAGATTTTGTAGAAGATTTGTGGGATAAGAGGAAACATTACGTACCTTCACAAAACCATGCCACCAGTAAAAGCGACCACAGCATTTCTAACAGCTACTAACTTTTGGATAGAGGAAAATGTCGTATGAAGCGACTAGACAACCGTGTCCTTTCAAACACGTCCTGGATTTGCAAAGTATTCAGCCACCTGAGGCTCATGATTGACAATTAATTCAATGAACTTCAGTGGCGCCGTTCACAATGACTGGTGGAACCAATAACGCGGACGTTGTAGTTTCATTCCGGATACTTTTGGTGGGACGCAGTAATAATAAACACGTGAGCGTCGAGCAGTGTTTTGTTGCTGACAGCTGATATCTGAAATTCTTCTTGTGCGGTGAGCGTGTACAATTAAGTTATTAATTTTATTTAGTTTATTGCAAGAGATGTATTTACGCCAAGCAGGGATGTTTTATAATGCGTTAGCTGCCGGGTTGTTCTACTATTGCAAAACTAACAGGGTTATTTTTACAGTAATAAGTTCCTTGTGATTATTCATAACTCTATTCTAAGGCATCTTAAACACCCCTTATAATTCGATATGTAAAATGTAACCACGGTGACAATAGTGTCTAACAAAGTACCATTTTAATTGCATTTATTGTTACTGTAAATCATAATAGATTCGTTTCTGTTTTAAGATGTAGCCTTAGTATCGTTATGTTAATTTTTGTGTTATGACTGGGACTTTGATTGTATACCATGATCGTACTGAATATTTACACTTTTCACAATGGAATTTCAAAGCACTTTCATGGTAAACAAAAGGATATTTCCACATTTCTAAGTCGCCGGGTGCATTTTGATTTTTTTGTTAGTGAAGTGACTGGTATTTTGGCAGAAACTATGGTTATATTAATTTATACTAATGTACCATATGATATCTTGTCTGGTTTTGCCAACTTGTTTTCTTTTCATTAGCACAGGTTTTGTGTTTCTTTTTGGAATTGATTGCACCTCAGTTTTTCAGTGAAAAAGTTCATTCAAGTTTATTAAAGGGATAGTTCACCTAAAAAATTACTCGCCCTCAAATTGTTCCAAACCTGTTTGAATTTCTTTCTTTTGCTGAACAAAAAAGAAGATATTTTGAAGAATGTTGGTAACCAGATGGTTGACAGCACCTATTGACTTCCATAGTATGCTTTTCCTGTATTATGGAAGTCAATGGGAACTCGTGCAGGTTTGGAACAACTTGAGGGTGAGTAAATGACACAATTTTCACTTTTGGGTGAACTATCCGTTTAATTTGGTGATAACATGGCATAACAAGAGAACAACCAAAAACACACAAAAATGTCAAATTCTTCGGGAAGTTGTTATACCCTCTGTGAGCAAAATCATTAAATTTTATTCCAATTCAATAACATTAACTAGCATTTTTGGGAAATAGAAAATTTCAGGGTCAAATTGTCCAGAACACACCATGAGGGTTTTAGTGTCTGATCATGAACATATTCTCTCATTCTAACAGAACTCAAAATGACGAGGTGGGCCAGAGCAAACAACGTCCATAAAAACAAAGCAGCCGATGCCACACCATGGAAGCAGCTGAAAGCGAATAGGAATGCTGGAGAATCAGGAACTAGCGGCAGTGGTCGACACATCCAGCGAGGAGCAGGCGTAACGAAACCCAACCCGAAAAGGAAGAACGTAGAGCATGACATTGATGACGTGAATGGGTTTATGGAGTATTTAAAGCAGACCGGTCAGGAGCTGCAGAAAAAGACTCCGGCAGACCGGGACCTGAGAGAAGACGTGGCAACTGCGCTGAAGAAAGATGGACGACGAGAGCACAGACGGATAAAGAGGCAGAACGTTAAAAAGAATAATATGGTGAGGATTTAAATGCATTTAACATGACTGTAGATATGTGATTATTTCATATAAAGATTAATGCATGGAAGCTTACGTCAAGGAATAAACAAATAAATAATATATCCACGGAGCTCTGCACATGACGTAGAATATATATATAAAATTTGCGCTCTCGTTTTAGTAAATCGTTGCTAATTCATTCCCACGTTTTGACTTAAAGGTGCAGTGTGTAGTTTTTAGCGGCATCTAGTGTTGTGGTTTGCAAATTGCAAACAGCCAGTCACTCACGGCTCACCCCTCCCTTTGTAAACACGAATGAGAAGCTACGGTGGCCGACGTAGGATAAAAGATGTCATCGTCTGAGACAGCAGAGAGTAGCAAGTCAAGCAATGCTGGGAGAAACAACAGCAGCATCAATAAATGTAGATCTACATGACACAGTTGTGTACGACTGTAATACATTACTGTACTGTAATCCTTTACTGTTTTACAGTCAATAATACTAATCAGCTGATTGTCTCACGAACGTAACCAGCAATAGCAAACCCATAATACAGCAGGGGGGGGGGAACCACATGAAACTATGCAACTACATATTTTTTTCTAACAGGGTAGTAAAAGTTTAGCTGGCTAATTATGAGCTGTTATGCTGTAGGCTAACGTTACTGTTTTACGGTCAATAGTAACTTACAGGGATGTGATTCTTCCGGATTAATCCGGAATTCCGGATTTTCCGACCTGAAAATGTGACCTACGTGAATCATGCAGATCTGTAAAAAAAAGAAAAAAGAAGGGGGGTGGGGGGTGTCAAGCGGAAAGGAGAGCATAAGAGGAAATCTACAGGCTGACGTAGTAGTAATACTATATGAAGCTATAGTATAATGTGAGACAGAAATGTATATTTAAGTCGTTAAATTCAAGTTCACGTAAACTTTTCCCTCCGCTGCGGCAGTCAGTCATTCTCCATTCAGCATCAAACAGCGCGTCGCGTTCGGTTACAACAGTCAACAACGATGCAACTCTCTCCAAGATGATTCAATGTTAATATTATTATACTTGATCTGTAGATAAAGCTCTATGGTTTCGGATAAAATGACTATCTTGCTGGACTGTATTGCTGTACCTTAATCATCTTCCTTTCTACCGTGTGTTTAACTTGGATCACAACACTGGAGAGCACTAAGTTATAGCCTCCACTTGTTCTTCACGCGCGCACAGTAAAATTTAAAACTGTTAAAAGAAAAGGCTCAATAAACTATTGCATAGATAGATACTGTATAATACATAAGCATCAATATGTCTTTCCTTTGTGCTTTTAACTTTTCAAATGCGGACTCGGAAGAGCTGCGCGCTGTGACTCCGTGTTGTTTCAAGCGCATCATTCTGCGCTCGGGATGCGCATAATCGCGTTGTGCCGCACTGTATCGGAGCCTTTCATAATCACATCATAATACTTTTGCGCAATGAAAGATTATTAATAGCTTTTTTTTTGTTCTGTCCTATCTATCATATGTTGCTGCCTCATTAAACAGCTGTGATATACATTTAAAAAATGTCTTAATTTTATAGTAGACATATAGGCATACATATATAAAATAATTGATCTTTCTGATTTTGACATCTCAAAATGCATCAGATTGATGCTTTAAAATATGTAATATTTAAAATTTTCTTCCGGGGGACCATGCCCCCGGACCCCCCTACAGGGGAAATATCCTTCTCACCTTTTTCACCCCTGACCCGTTTTCATGCCTGAACAGCACTATTTAAAGCTGATGATACACCAGTGCAACTTTTTGTCAGCTTCTTGCCCAGCAACATTGCTGCCAAGTCTGTCTATGTTTTGAACGTATAGCAGCGGTCAAGGCGAGTGGCTGAGTGGTGGGGGAAGAGTAAAAGATATATTTTATTTTTTAAATTCAAAAAAGTTGTTGTCATGTGTCATAAAATTTGGCTGTTGCACATTTAGCAGTATAGGTTTGGTAAAAAAGATATTTTAAAAAATTCAAATAAGTTATTGTCATTGTTGTTGTTGTTATAATTATTATTACTACTATTATTATAGAATGGTGTTGATGGCGCAGTGGATTAGACACTTGGCTTTGATTTCCACTGCGACACATCCAAATAAGTTGTCATTTGTCCTACTGTACAAAAAAGGTGCATGTTGCACATCTAGCTTTAAAATAAATTAAAATGTATTATTTGTTGAAATAAGTTATGGGTCCTGCTTTACCCTCCATATAGATCCGCCACCAGTTTGATCGGCGTGTCGGGGCGGGGGCGGGGGCGAGCGGGGGGTGGGGGGTCGGTCTCAGTATATTTTCCTGCTTTTTTGTCCTTAGCCAATCACATGCCTGAACTTACTAATCAGCTGATTGTCTCACGAATTTAACCAGCACATTTATCCTCACATAGCAAAGCAATAACACAGCGAGGGAGAATAACTAAGTTACATGAAACAATCCAACGACATTTTACACCACTGACAAGAGAAAAATCACTTCTCACGGTGTCTATAGCTAGCTTCTAGCTAAAATAATATTATCAAACAACAGTTTTCATTTGCATCGCTAAAGTTGGAATACCTTACATGTCCAGCAGAAAACAGGCAAATGCGGCGTTGCTTTGAAAACATTGTTCCCTCATTAGACCCTTCCATCTGGGAAAAGCCACACCGATGTTTACCAGTGATTTCTGTTTACCAGCAGATTCATCCTCCGTCAGCTCCATAGATACATATATGTATGTATATATATATATATATGCGCGCGTCGGCTCTTGTGCTAAATAATAGCTGTGCTACTTCATTTTTTCTGCTGCTTTTTTTTAATGTAGTGACGAAACGCGCTCTGTAGCGCATAGAAACTTGACGTCACAACATGACGACCTCAATAGAAGGGGGTGTCCGCGGTTATGGAGATATAAATGTCTCATTCTAAGGTAATAAAAACATAACGGTTCATTATGCAAGGTGTTTATACACCACTGAAAACATAGTTATGGATCTTATATTGCATTTCTGTCAATAGATCCTCAGAAATTTACACACTGCACCTTTAACCCTTAAACGCATACCTCTGGTCTTTAGTGACCCGGGATGTCTACCCTCCTCCTCATTAATTTTTTTAAGTTAGATATCCTTTTTAGTATTCTTTAATCAATTAATTATAAACAATATAATAAAAAAAATAATAAAATAATGCCTGTTTTACAATTGATTTTTTGTACAAAAAAAACAAAACAAAAAAACCTTTACCTATAGACTGAATACATAATACACGTGCATAACGTCACCATATTAACATATTCAAAATTTAGTCTACAAGGAGACGACAATTGTATCGCTTTCAAAAAACGTGCACTTTGGAAACCTTTTTCATGCCCCTAAAACGCTGTTGTCGTGTTTTTAGTTGAAAATGGTGTCGGAATGAATTACTATGTGGCCACGATTTAGTAAAACAAGGGAATGAATGATGATGTACGCACAATCTACTTAACATTAGGAAATGAAATGGTAGAACGTGCTGACCAATTAGTAACTTGTGGGTATATTTGTAGTCCTGCTTATCATGTGCGGGGCTCTGTAGTACATCACGCAATTCAGACATTTTTTTCATGTAAATTCTGAGTTTATATTTCACAATTCAGACTTTTTCTTCAAAAATGTGATGTCACATTTATTTCGTGGCAGAAACAAAAAAAATCTGAGTTTACATCTCGTAATTTCGTCTTTTTTTCTCTGAATTTTGAGGGGAAAAAGGCAAGAGTTGTGATAAAATGTCGTAAATACCTTTTTATTCTGTGGTAGAAACAAACTTTTCTACATGTACTCTCACATTTTGGTTGTAGATCTGCTTTAACTGCAGGAAGCCTGGTCACGGGCTCGCCGACTGCCCTGAAGCAGATAACGATGAAGAGATGGGCCGCGGTATTTGTTATCGCTGTGGTTCCACTGAACATGAGATCCAGAGGTGTCGCGCTAAAGTGGATCCTGCCATGGGTATGAGTCAAATGAGATGTCATGCACCTAAAATGTATGAAATATCAAACCTGCAATGATTTATCATATGAATGTTTCTGTTTTCTAGGTAATCACCCATACGCCAAATGTTTTATCTGTGGTCAGACTGGTCATCTGTCCAAAGCCTGTCCTGACAACCCAAAAGGGCTGTATGCTGCAGGTCAGTGATTTAACCCTATAAAGCTTAATGTATCATTTTTGATAAGCATATTTAGTTTCCTGAAACTGTTGTAAACAATCTTCTGTCTTCTGATTGATAGGTTATACTTTTAGCAAGTAAAATGCCTTTTATATACAAAAAAAGTGGATTTTTTTTTCAATTATACTTAAAGTAAATTTAAGAATAACTGTTATACTTTAGTAATATTTCAAGATGAACACTTACTGGGCTGAAGCAACTTCGGTTTACTTTATTATTATTATTTTAAAATTAATGTTAAAATGTGAGTATCAAATGTCAGGCTTTTGATGAACGTTTATTTGTTCATCTGTCAATCATCATTGCATTGCATTATATGTTTTTCCCCACAATAAAACTACAGAGCTTTGATAATAAAACTTAAGCATTTAAATATCATCTTACTAAGAGATATTATAGGGAGATATAGAGTGACAACTGATATTTATATGCATTTTATGCAAGTATTTATCCTGCTATAAAACTCTCATTACAAGCATCTTACTTTTTGGCCATAAAAATAACAACATCTGCACCAATTTGCATATTTTTGCTCAGTTTGGGCCTTGAAATAAAACCTAGGTGTGTATTTCCTCCTTGAGTTTGAGCTGCATATCCTCCTGTCATATATGAGCCATAAAATCTGATGTATCAAATTTGAAATTCAA
The DNA here is from genome assembly GCA_036326025.1 of Chrosomus eos. Taxonomy (NCBI): domain Eukaryota; kingdom Metazoa; phylum Chordata; class Actinopteri; order Cypriniformes; family Leuciscidae; genus Chrosomus; species Chrosomus eos. Next base: position 25,261,030 of record CM070841.1, read on the forward strand.
CAACAAATTATTTTTTTTATATTATGATTAAGCTTCAATAAACTGTTCCATTTCAGAAGATTACATTTTTTTTTTCTGGCTTATTTCATATGTCAGGACTTACAGGGTTAAGCATTAAATATTTATGAATATGATAATCTCTGAATCATCTTTAAACATATGTATGTGTTGTTTTGTTCCTGTAGGCGGTTGCTGTCGGGTTTGTGGCTCAGTGGAACACTTTCAGAAAGATTGTCCTGAACACCAGAGCTCAAGTGAGTCTCAGTGTGACCACGTCCACTGGCATACTTCTATTGTTTAAGTCAATCTGAAAACCGATACATTAAGCTCAAACTTCTTTTTTGCAGCTAATTCTATCACTCTTGGCCGGCTGTCCAATAGAATCAGCGCTGACCACGAGGACGTACATGTGCCTGTGAAGAAAGCACAACCCAAAAAAGACAAGGTGGTGGTGTTCTGATCAACAGCTATTGGGGGAAATCTAGAAATGGACCGTTTAACCGCTAATGTCTTCACCAATGGCGGTTTGCTATGGATGTTTTTACACAAAAGTGACTCTTCCTGATTTGAGGCTATTTACTTGCTGTAAAAGCCTCGTGATGCCTGAGACTTGTGGACATCACAAGCCTGATCTAAAGATTTAATTATGGATTGTGTTTTAATGCTCAAGTTTCAAAGATTGAGAGAATTTGAATATGAAAAGTAGCATTTATTTACAAGACACTTTTGTACAAATATACTCTATAAAAGTGTGATATTAAGTGTGTTTGGTATAGAATACTTATAGGAACAATTGTATAAATATGCATTCCCTCAATAAACTTTGTTTTCTCATGAAAACACACCACAGCTATAATAACCATCCATAACACAGAGGAACTATATTATTGCAGTCACTTTCAGAGCGATTTTTTTTCCCCCAGCTGATGAATAAGAACATTGAATCAGCAAAAACAGCGTCACACACTTAAGATAAACAGAACATTGTCTATTCGTGTGGACTGTAATATAGTTATTTTTAAAAGTGTTCTTTACAGCAATCGTTCTTGGTGTGAATGGGTCTTTAAAACAATATACAATGCTGTAATCAATGATTCTTAAAATTGCTTAAAGGGTTAATTCACACAAAAATTACCCTCCATTGATGGAGGGTTTATATGAATAAAAGCCTAAATTAAATCTGTTCATCATATAAAGTGATTGTGTCTCTTCAGAAAATTTGGACTACACCACTCAATTCATATAAATTAGTTTTACAATCTCTTTATATACTTTTTGAAGTGTCAAAGTGGTAGTTGTGTAGCTGTCAACGAAGGGACAGAAAGCTCTCAGATTTCATCAAAACATCTTCATTTGTGTTCTGAAGACGAACGAAAGTCTTACGGGTTTAGAACGACATGAGGGTGAGTAATTAATGACAGATTTGTTATTTTGGGGTGAACTATCCCTTTAATCATGGCATGCGTTATCGTAACCTTAAATAAAAATAAATAAAAAGAATGTCCTAGAACCACAATGTTGCGCATCAGAACTCGGTGTTAAGCACATCTCTCTCCAGGAAGGAAATGCAGGACGTTGCCGTTTCTTCCATAGATTTGGACCAGCCCGCGAGGTTTCCCTCCACATAGGGCAGCACTCCAGAGGTCACCTGGTTGTAGTACGACACCTAGAAGAGCAGCCGGAAATGTTCAGATTCAGCAGAAACGTTTTTTATTGAGTTTTAGATGTTAAAGTTGGTACCTTGCAGGTTAAAAAGCCCATTTCGTGAATGAGGAATCCTGCACATTTAGCTTCGCTCCGAATGGAGTTCTCCTCTGATGGAACTGTTGCCACGGTGACGGACCGGAGCGCTATGACATATGGGTCTCTGTGAGAACAAAAAATACATTTTGAGCTTCAAATTAAAGATCTGTTCATCCAAAAATGAATCATGTTAACAGTGAAATCATACCCATTTTTGCAAGGTTGCCTTTTAGACAACAGGAACACGAAATCCCGACTTTTGCCTCCATTAACTGTGGCGCATTTAATGTGATAAATGGTTTCCTCCTCATCTGCTTTCTCCACCTCTTCACAGCTCCTGGAGGAAACACGAACGTATGCAGATGATGAGAAACACAATTTTATATGCGACTGCAAAACTTTCAACACAGATAGAGGGATACAGATCGCCTACAGATAGTTTTTGTCCCACTGTGGCCGTAAGCGCAGGTCAGCGAGGAGCGAGAACACGTGAAAAGCCGCCGTTTTGACTTCCATGTCAACTCTTAAACACAACATATCTGCTTCCTCATGCACGTAAACCCCTACCTGCAAAAACACACTTATTTAAGCACTTACTAGGCATATTTAGGTGCATAATACATAATAATGTAATATAATAATATCACAAGATTTGTTATATTTATGTAGCACTAAAGAAACATAGTGATGACCTTATCGTTGATGTTACTGGCCTCCCATCCCCGTTTTCCAGCTAAGACTGTGAGAGCTGCCACGTTGTTATACCCCAAATACACCTGCAGAGGACAGAGATGTTACGCCATGTTACAGAAGGAACGCAAACTGTGTTCAAGGAGCTTTTTTACTTCATAGGCTACATACAATGTGAAGAACTAGAACCCATTGGCTGCATCTAAAATCAAATACTTTCTGAGTAGGTACTTCTTTTGAATAAGTGATTACTTTGGGACCGCTAAAAAAAGTATGTTCTATATAACCTACCCAGTCCAAAAATGTTATGCTATGTTTCTATCATGTTATATGTGTAGCAACAGTTATTATAACCCTAATTGATGGAGTGTGTAGTTTTAAATATATATCACTGCAATGTCATTTACAAAACCGCAACTTCATTTGTTCAAAATTATATATTTTTAAATAAGCAGTATTATTTTATTATGTTTTATTCTGAAAGTATCCAATGACTATTTTTAAACTGTCTAACTAATTAAAAGTTTTTAATTAGTTAGTTACCTACCTGATTACTTCTGTCCCAAGGCACAGAAATTGGTCCCTCATCTCTTGAGTACAGAATGTGTTTTCTGGGGAAATAAATTTGGACCGTTTCCTAAACAATTTGGAATGTTTCCAAGAAAAGAAAAAAAACTCAGAACATAAGGTACCTGGCCATGCGAATTCTCTTCCTGACAATAGCACCAAGAAACCGTCTTTCTCCATCCTGAAAACCATAAATGATATGATTTATGTGCCTTTAGTGAGTGTTAGAGCTATTTTATATAAACTGTCAATTAAAGTAACACTATGTAGTTTTTCAACCTTCAAAATATATATCCAAGACCCTTGTGATGGTACATCGACTTAAAATAAGTTAAATGACTCGTCTGCCATAGCCTGACGGGGTCTGTATCGCTTTTACTGGCACTATGTAAACTTCGGGTTTCGGGTAGGAACCCGTGCACAAAAAAGAACTACAAAATCGACTGCTTTACGTCAAGCGCTACAATAGTCATTATTTCGTTTTTCTTGTTTCTGATGTCGCAATACATCATCCTTTCATGAAATCATGTAACATACTCTACCTTGTCTGTGGGAATCGTTCATTCAAAGGCGGTGCTGGTAAACAGCGAGCGTGCGTGCGACGGTAGGCTAAATTATTTACGACAGGGCAATGGACAAATTAGTTTCCAACCAGTAGGGCGACCGAAGAGGAAAAGCTACTCGGTGTTACTTTAATATTAGGTATGCTATCGTGTTGTTGAATGTGTAGATAACTCACAAGAGTTGTGTAGGTGACATCAGGAAAGGTCTGTTGCTCACCATCACGTCCTGGGATGTGATAAATCATGGAGGCGCTGTTGATGTGTCTTGGTGTCCCCTCGTTCCACTCCTCACAGTTATACGCCTCCACCCGAACACCCACCTCCACACTGATCGCAGAACAAGAGAACAAACAATTTAAATATTCCTCCGTTTATTATATGTTTTTAATAAAGTCAAAATGCACATGGTGCGATGTGGTGTGGCAACGACCAAATATGTCATATTGCAAATGCATGTTGTATTTAAAAGGATAGTTCACCCAGAAATGGAAATTACATCTTCATTTACTCACCCTCTAGTGTGAGTTTCTTTCTTCTGTTGAACACAAAAGAAAATATTTCCTACTATAGAAATCAATGGCTACCGTCAACGTTTGATTGGCCAACATTCTTCAAAATATCTTCTTTTGTGTTCAACAGAAGAAAGAAACTCATACAGGTTTGGAACAACTTGACGGTGAGTAAATGATGACAGGATTTTCATTTTGGGTGATCTATCCCATTAACAGTTTAATGCATGAAAAGGTCATTTTGTTCAGGATCGCACTTCTATAACAGTCAGGTAGAGTTTATACTGTACCTGGTCTGAAAGGCATTATTGACCATGGCTTTGAACACCAGTCTGTCACCGACACTGGACGGACCTCGGAAGCGGAACATGTCCACAGCTCCAAGAGAGGGATAGTAGCCACACAAACGACTTGAACAACAAAAACACACATATATAAGATGAAAAACACATACTGGTACATTAGTCAAGTCAAGTCAAGTATACTGGTACATTAGTGTCAGTAAAGAACTACACTAGCCATAATAATCCCAAGGAACGATCCAGCAATGTAAAATCAAAAGTGCTCTGCAGAGTCCGCCCACTCCCATGAAGCACTGCCAATGATGTCAGAGAGACACTCTCAAACTACTTCAATATTTGTATACACTATAGTGAAAAGTTATAACATTAAGATTTTTTCATAAGAGAAAGTCTCTTATGCTCACCTAGGCTGCATATATTTGATCAAAAATACAGTGAAAACAGTAATATTGTGAAATAATATTACAATTTAAAATTACTGTTTTGTATTTGAATATATTGTAAAATGTAATTTAATCCTGTGTTCAAAGCTGTATTTTCAGCATCATTAGTCCAGTCTTCATTGTCACATGATCCTTCAGAAATTACTGGGTGTTCTGGGTGGTTTCTGTGGTGTTGTTATTATTTAATATTTATTTTTAACTTAATTATTTTCATTTTATATTTATATTTTTCTGTTGGTGATGATTTGATAATGTCATCCATGATGCTTCATGCATAATTTGTCATTTCGAAAGTTTTACAAACACTTTTTTTCTTAATATTATCCATTTCAGAGCTGATTGGTTTGGTTCATGACTTAAAATAATTAATACAAGACATTTTTCATCCCTATGAAAAAAAATCGATGTGAAAAATCCTTCCGGAACCAATAGCTGTCACTGTTGCACTATGATAACATCCAGCATGAACGCGCAAGCATACCTGACTGCTACTGTAGCCACATTCTCCATCCAGGCCATGATCTGTCCTCCAAACGTGTTTCCATGGTGATTAGCGTGTGGCGGCAGGACCAGCTCGATGCTCTCGACCCGCGTGAGCTCGGTCGACACCAAGGGCGCGATGGGTTTCCTGCTGTACAGTCCTGAAATGCCAACAAATGCTATTTAGCATGCAGTTTATCAGCTGCAACTTTTTGGATTGACGTGCACATTGACTCATGACTGGAACTTTTGATCCCATTGCCAAGTTGTTGTGGATCTAGTGGAGTCTCATATCTGTCCTCTGGCTGACTCTTTCAAGGGATTCTTTCCACCGGTTCTTCTTTCAGAATTTATTACCACACAACCTATGAAGTTTGTTTCCACGACACATAGTGAAGTTATTAGTAGTTCAATCCCCTGAAGTAAGCTAAGGGTGTGACTGTGACGTAATAGGCTACATTCACACTCACTGCAAGCTATAGTCAGGTTTCACAGTTTAAAAAATTTTAAACTCTGTCATTAAATACTCTCATGTTGATCCAAACCAGTAAGACTCTCTTTTGCCTGCAGTAGATCACTGGATTCAGCAACATTACCAGCCGTGAGCCTTCACTACTGCACCACACACCATCTCAGAACATCATAAATAGACTCAAGTATAGGCTACTAACTTAATGGCAAAGCTCAAGTAAAGCACTAACCCTTGTCTTGAAGATTGTAATAGTCCTTGATGAGGTTTTTGAAGGACTCTTCGTTGTGGAGACGGAGACGTCGCCTCTCTGAAGCCAGTGAATGTTCCAGCATTCTCTCTACGGAGCCCTGGACGTCCAAGGGTCTCAGAGACACCTGAAGAACCATGAATATTCAGAAATAATTTGTTTTTAAATATATCAAAAAGTCAATGCATATGAGAAAATATGTTTCACAGCACATGTAATGTGACTTTCTTTTTGGAGCCAATCATATGTTCAGGTCTTGAGATGTTTGGGATCATGCTCTCTGGCTGGGGTTTGATAAGAAATTTCAAATTAAAAAGTAATAAATCAAATTCAGCATCAAGAGTTTTGCTTAGTATTTTTAAAGTAAGATTCTATGAACTAAAATGAGCGGCTGCAGCTACTGTTGCACATGACAATGTGTTTATAAAAAATATACAAAAACTGTCAGTATACTAAATGAAAATATTTAAGAATCTTCTTGAGCCATAAGTATGATTCAATTATCTGTCTGTAAATTTTAATTTAGTTAATTAAGTATTTAAATGTGAAAAAAGTAGTTCATAATGTATGTGTTTATAACAAAAAATAGAGTGCACTATAAATCAAAGTTAGGGTTTTTTTGCTAACCAAGGCTGCATTTATTTGATCAAACAAACAGTAAAATATTATTACAAAATATTGTGAAATATCATTACAATTCAAAATAAGTGTTTTCTATTTAACACAATTTTAAATGTAATTTATTCCTATGATGCAAAGCTACATTTTTAGCATCATGACTCCAGTCTTCACTCTTCAGTGTCACATGATCCTTCAGAAATCATTATGATGATTTGTAATATTATTGTCTTAACTCTCACTTTTGATCAATTGAATGTGTCCTTGCTAAGTAAAAGTATTATTTTCTTTAAAAAACAATCTTACTGACCCCAAACTTTAGATCGGTAGTGGAATACTTAGATTGTAGAGGGCTTAATAGGGTAATTTCCACTAAATTCTAGGGTGAACTCTTTGCAGAGCCGTTCCCTCACCTTGTGTGTTCCTGTCGGTTTGGTGACGAATGTGGAGAAGGCCACACAAACCCTCTCCGTCACCCCGCTGAGCACATCCTGTACTGTTACATAGATGCCACCTGATAAAACACTGGCCTGATCAAACACTGGGATGCTTTATAGTTATTCCGTTAATATGTAATACTGTGTAAATGCTTTTAGTCTTGTTTTACCTCCATACTCGTGTTGAAAGCCCTGTTAACTCTGGCTTTTATATTGATAACCTGCCCAACCCTGAAATACAGAGATATGATTATGATATGATAAGAGATTCATATACCACAAAATATCTATAATTCACTAACAATATGACCTTAAAGGCCAGTTCACGATAACTATGATGATAACAATAAAGCTCTAAAAAAAGAGTTTACGATTAACGATTGATGAACGATTAAACTTTGACAGCCAATTAGAATCCATCCTGCTTTAAAGGGATAGTTCACTTTGAAATAATTTTTTACACGCGCGAGAGATCTCTTCAGGCGCTTGCACAGACCGAATGCGCCCGCGCCTTCAGATCACTTGAACGTGGCTGTGGTTACAAGAGGTAAAAACAATATAAATACTGTTCGTTTTCTCACACAAACCGCTCGTTTCGTGTCTTAGGCCATCAATGTGTACTTACATTTACGAGTCATTAAATCATGTTTAATTTGGACTTCTCTGTGCATGCTCTTTGAGGTGGTGACCATAGACCTGCATTATATGACTGACAGACAAGAACGGTTTGACCTAAAAATATCAAAATTGAAACTAGGCCTACTGCGGAAACAAAGACAAATAAATCTTGGATTCCCTTGAGGTAAGCTAAAACATACAAAAAATTAATTTCAAAGTGAACTATTCCTTTAAGGAGCTCGAGCATTTAAAGCGGTAAACCGACCAAACAAACTGCAGAGCACGATATCGTCTGCTGATGTGGATGCTAATAATACCTTAGTAGTTATCGTTATGATTATAGTTATCGTTCTTGATTTGAACAGGCCTTTCTTTAAAATCTGATTGATGTTGTTTCAGGACCAATAAGGATAGATAAGTCTACGTGATAAGGGACACTACCTTACGGTCTCTTCAAACTGAATATCATCCATGGAAGCCGTTACACACGCCATTCCTGCATGTCTTTCAGCTTAAAAGAAGACATGAAGAAAGAAGATTTATTACGGACCACTATGAACCCTTAAAGATGGGACACATTCAGGGGCGGATCTACGGGGTGGCAAAGGGTGGCAGCTGCCAGCTGCCACCCCTGGGATACAGTCTTGCCACCCCATTTATGAATCAGATAATATTTTTTAAGTATATTTTATGTTCATAGCCTACACGTTAAGGCCAAGGAGACCCGCACCAAACTCCTCTCAAACAGAAATCGCCGATTTAGAATCCCCTCCCCCTCACAATGGTTTCACCCATCACCAGCACGCGACGCGACCCCCGCGAAATTTCACCAGTCAGGCAGTGCATCTGTCTTCAGTACGCAGTTTCTCGGAGTCGGAGAAGAGAGGCTGTGACTGAGTTATCAGTAAGTTTTTTAGATGCAAGTTTGTTTGACACCAAGTCGAATAGCAGACAGTTAACCCTGCAACAACCACAGTGTTAAGTTACGTTATTTACATCCGCAATACTTTGTCTCATTGAGCGTTTACTATGCATAACTATGATTAACTTTGGATATAACAATGAGCAGTGCTGGACTGACCATCGGGCATACCGGGCATTTTCCCGGTGGGCCGACGTGCTTTTTGGGCCAATACATCTCATACCTTTAAACTTTTTATTTTTTGAACGGCCCATAGCAGAACTAGGCTACTTTCAGAACACAGGCTATAAGGAACCCATTACCCAGTTACGCATTATTTCCACATCTGCATATTGGACGATTATGCATTTTACTAGAATTGTAGAGTAGCCTATGAGACTAAATAAACGCTCAATGCAGTTTCCATCAAAATAAAAGATAATGTGTTTATCTCTTTCAAATATAGAAATTAGTTCTAACTTCTAACCTAATTATGAAAGTTTCTTTTATTTTTCAGTGCATGTGTTTTACAATATAATGGCTGTTATTAAAAAGTATTATTTAGTCATGTGATTAATATTATAACTATGATTAATTATGTAGTAGTGTGATGTAGACAGACACTATATCACACAACTAAAAGAGTTTTGAGTTTTTCTTTGTTCAATTTGCACACTGAGTATGGGTTGGAGCTCTTAATTTTGAACTCTCAAACTGCACCAGATTGATGAATTTAACATTAAAAAGCAAAAAAAAATCTTACGGGGGAGCATGCCCCCGAACCCCCCTAGAGGGACAAACGTACACTCAACACAAATTGACCAAAATTCTTGTGAGAAACACTGCTAGAAAAAGTGAAGGAGCAGCACCCCCCCCCAATTATGGTGAGGTGATTCGCACTTATGGCCCCCCTCCGAAAACTCATGCCACCCCAGGAAAAAATCTCTAGATCCGCCACTGGACTCATTGTTCAACTTTGCTTGTCACCGATATTTATATTTCATGCGTCGAACTGGAGCAGAAACAGGAAGGAGATGAAGAGGACACGTGTTAAATCATTAATGCGTCGCGCTTCTTCCTCAAGCCCCTTCCACAGTGGCGGACAGTCACATATCATCATGCGAGATTTGAGGGTGAAAGGTGTATGGATGTTAGTTACCTTCCTTGTTCATATAGTCCAAAGTTTACCGCATATCTCTACTCTGATGGCTTGATAACACTAAGTTGTTTTGAAAAATAGGACATTTAACTGCATTGGCAGGTCAGTCAAGAGCTTGTCGTTGTTGTTTTTTGTGTGCAATACGGTAATTAGTCATTTCTAAGATTCATGAGAATTTATTTTTATATTTCACAAACTAGAATAATTGAAAAATGATAATAATAAATATTTTAATAGATTTAGAATAATTTAAAAATACATTTTAATTATTTATTTATAATATATTAATTATTTAATAACATTTAGAATAACAAGACATATTTCAATTATTTAAAATGATTAAACAATAATAATAATAATACAAAAAAATCTAAATCTTACAGAATTCTACTATTTAATAATAAATTATTAAAGTCTTTAATAATATTTTTTATTTATATTTAACTAATGTCATAATAGCAACAAAATACACATTTTGACTGAATGGTTCCATTGAGTTGGTCAACATGAAGATCCTTGAAATTTACATATAAACTGAATTATAAAAATGATCTGATTAAACCACCACGGACAACATGCCATTAGAGGTCTTCTGTTACAGTTCTGACAGGGGCATGGTCTGACTTTTTACTTCAAAATAAGAATAATATTTGTATATAAATCAAAAAGAATTTCTAAAATACACATGCAGATCATTATTCAAATACAGAACATTAGATAGTTTAACTAAAAAGAAGTTGTTAATTCTGAATAAATCTCACAAATGTTAATGTTGAGATGAAAAGTCACGATAAATAAGAGCATAACCATTCAATAAATGTGTAAAGGGAATCAAACAAGCATCCTTCTGCATGGTTGTTCCTCTCCCACAGCCCCACTCACCTGCCAGACAGGCGATGGTGTCCATCCACTTCAGCAGCTGTCCCGCACCCAGCTCTCCCTGGTGGTTGGCATGGCAGGGCAGAATGGACTGGCACATCTGCACCTCTCCCGGGCCGGACACATTCCTCCGTTCTTTCTCACGGGATCTGTCCGTGTCTAACACTCTTCTTGACCAGTTCTGATCCATGAAGGCTTGCTCAGAGATGTGAAGTGTTGTCAGTCTGTTCCTGGGCTCTTATCAGAGCCGACTCCAGGTGACCTCAGCTTGGATGTTCTGCGGGATCATGTGATGTGCACCAAACGGTCGAGCTGAATACCTGAGCTTCTACAAGCTGCAGGACACCATGTCTCTGCACACAAGCACCTGTGCTGCAGTTCATTTTATGACACATGGATTGTGATGTAATCACAATGTGTGTGTATTATTAACATGTGAGAGCCATAAAGTGTGGACTGATGTAATATGGCAGAATTGAGGAGCTCTGTTGCACCAAAACAGCAAGACACCAAGAACAAAAACAATAATTATATTAGTGTGCACACCGACGCATAATAACGTTCTGTTTATTCTAAACGCACGCTTCAGTTATATGGTCAAAAGTTGCAAAGCTTGTCTTATATTTGGATTTTTTTAATTGCCTGTCAATGTTTTTTACTCATAAGCTGGAATAATCGCTCTGAAAGTGATGTGGACTCTGCTATTTAGAGTTATGGCCCGTTCACACCATAAAGACAACTATAACGATAAGAGCGAACAAACTACATTCACTAAGAACAAACTCTATTAGTGTCGCGACGCAACATCTTGAAGCTGTCTACACTGGACACAATTTTTCCTTTGCTTCAGAAGTAGTGCAAGCACTTGGAGTACCTCAAAACTATAATGGGTTATCACATGACAAATCCCCCATAGTAAACCATTATATTTCTGACTTAAGAAATATTATAAATAGATTTGCAATGGTTGCGTGGAGCTTTAAATGATCAAAGTCTATTAGGGTTGGTTCTGATTGGCTGTTAGGGCTTATACGATTCATCAGCTGGAAAAATCATTCTGAAAAGGCCTGTTCACACGATGACTATAAAGGTTTAATAATCGTAATCCAATAAATAATCGAATAAATGTAAATGAACAAAAATATGAACTGTTTTAAAAATATTTTTTATTCTATATGAGAATAGCGAGGTTCACCCCCCAACACATTGCCAGCGCATATAACACCACAAATGAATGATATTGTTGGAATCGATAACTATTACGATAACTATTTGCTTCCACACCTCATATGAATATCTATTTATTGTAATCATGTGCTGCAGTTATAGTATGTCGCCACTTCAAATGCTCAAGCTCTTTAAAGCAGGATGAATTCTGGGTCGGCTGTTCATGTTTTTATCGTTCATCATCAAGAAAAAAAGTATATTGTCCTTAACTGTGGTGTGGACTTTTTATGGATTTAGAACAATTATTACATTCAGCTCACCCTCCCTTCAGAGCGTCTCCAAAGCCACGCCTCCTTCAAAAACACATGACCACACACATCAGAGTCTGCAAAGCGTCACGAATGACCTCATGTCTCAGAGCACACAACATTACAATAATAATAATAATAATCACGTAAACAACTTACAGAGCTCTAGTTTTACCACCAGACTGCTGCAGATTCATTTCGACTTTAATAGCGTTGACACAGAAACGCATAAATCTGAGTCTGAGAATCCGGTGACTGTCTACAAGACATGAGGATAATTTAACGGCGTCTCTTGTGACGCTTTGCCGACGCTGCTGTGTTTTGAAAGAGGCGTGGCTTTGGAAATGTGGGATCTCATGCTTTCAAAACTAGCTTGCTATTGCTAGCCTCTCCGAAATTGCCTACCCTACCTTTAACACATACAATCTCACACACACACAACACACACACACACACACACACACACACACACACACACACACACACACACACACACACACACACACACACACACACACACACACACACACACACACACACACACACACACACACACACACACACACACACAAACAAAATGATCTGGCAGTCAGTTAAACAGCAATGAGAAGCTTTATATCAGTATAGTATATACAAAACTTCTGTGTATTTACAAAAGTCAACACAAGGTAGAAAATGAACACTTCACAAAATCAAAAATTAAACATCAAATAAGTCAAATGAAAAAACACTTATGATAGGGTCTCTCTTGTCATCAGGCAAAAATCTGGGGCAAAAAAGGGCAAATGTTATTACAAATAAACACGAAAACACCTCAGATATTGTACAGTATTGTTTTAAATAATTCACAGAGACACAGATTAATCAGATCCCCAAGCTATAAAAAATTCACATATATATTTTTTTAGAAATTTCGCAATAATAATATTAATAATAATAATTCCACTTGAAATAAAAAAAAGCAAAGCAAATCACAGTTTCTCCGGGTGACACAACAACGGCTGTATAAATAAGTTGATTATTAGAATGACAGATGTACGGAATTATAATTCCCATCCATGAGCCCCTCCTCTGAATGGACCAGTCTCCTTTTTCCATAAAATCGTCCTTGCTTCCCGTATTCACATGCAAAGATTTTCACAAAGAAAAGTTGTAATATAAGAGCAGTAAACGTTGTATCTGTGTACGTCACATGATTAGGAGTATTTTCAAAACATGATAGAAATATGTTGCGACGATCTTGTGTTGTTGCTCAGTTCAGTTCCGGAGGACGTCCCTGTCGCGTCCCCAAAATAAGATGGCAAAATGGTGCACAATGGATTTTTTTAAGTGTACATATGGAATGGCTGTTCTTCGTAGGCATCGTCCTGAAAAATAAATCTCCTGTATATACAGACAAAATTTGAGGAGCACAGATGTCTGAAGGCCGAACGCAGTACGAAATGATAAATTACAGACGACAGTTGGAATTACAAACACATTTCCATTAGCGACAACTCAACCCGTTTCAATAAAATACGAATCAAACTCTCTCGTCGATGACACAAAGACAATTATGAATCAATTACAGTGCGTGCTTGCTGGGAAATAGATTTGTATCATTGTGATTCTGCACAAGGTTACCTGATCTGTCATTTTACGAACTCGACCCCCATTGCATCTCAAGTGTTTCCTGCGATAAATACATTTACGTAGATCTGTCCTTTTACATCACATTTCAAGAAAATATGATTTGTTTTCGTTAAAAACAGAGTACAAGTCCATAGTCTTTCTTTCAAGCTCGTACAAGGATCAATATACGTCCTTTCGTACACACATGCACATGTAATTCTGAATGTACACCCACATATATACACAAAGATATACGTAAATATAGACAGGTTGTTGGTTGGTCATTCTCGCCCCAACATGGTTCAGCGTTGTCACTCCGTGTGACGCGGCCGAGGAGCTGAAAGAATGATCTTTGAAAACAGAATAAACGAAAGAAGGAGAGAGAAAGGAGAGGCTTGGACCCATATTCTTTAGAGAGCAGAAGAGGGCTGGCTACAGCGCGCTTGCACAAGTCCTGTGTCATGTGGTGGAATCCAGCTGGATTTCCAAACAAGGTCTTCACACACTCATGGTCATGTTTGGAGAATACTACAAGAACATAAGAGTAAAAAAAAAAGAGTTTGAGTGTGTTTTTGAAAACTTTAAGGGGTCATACCATACACTTTTAGCATGATTTTTAACCGCTGACCAAACATTAGTCAGATGAGAAGCGGCTTGGTTGATTACATTTTAATTGGAAGTGGCGAAGTCACGCATTCTGTGACGTAGATATACACATAGATGCCTCATTAGCCGTTATACATAAGCCGTCCATCCTATTGGAACGGTCAAAGCCGGTCCGTGAACATTCGAGAGCAAGTTGACTGAGCGTCTGCATTCGTAGTAAGACGCACATACGAATATTTATATATTTAGCAAATGATTTAGCTAAACTTACACAATACAACATGATGAAGGTGTCAGCTAACATAACATTAAAAAGTTACAAAAAAGTACCAATTTAATTTAATTATTTATGGGAAAAAAACACATTAAAGGTAGTATTGATTGGTGACTAACATGATGAAGAGCAACAAATCTCTCACTTTTCTCATTTAACACAATAATAAAATAAAATATAAAAATGATCTTTTGGGGGTAATTTCTCAGCTAAATTTGATGTGCGATTAATTTAGATTGATTTATCGCCACATTGTGTAATTAATTAGATTTAAATCTCGACAGTTTCACAACCAGAAGCTGCGCAATGTTTCAATGCATCATTGATTCTCACTGTGAGTGACGACAACTTGACTGTTCCAATATGGCGGGAGCGCTGGCGAGTATTGACCTCTCGAATGTGGATCTACATATACATATCTATGGTCCGTGACTGATAGATGATTAACACGGCTGGTCCATGAGGTAATTAAGTCGGGCAGGTTATCTCCATGACCATTCTTGACCTCAAACATGGTTTATTATTTAAATCATGCAAGTAGTAGCCTAAAGTTAGTCACTTTACATGACCGCTCACTTTAATGTTAACCTAGATGTGCACTATTCAAGTGTTCATGCGACTAGTTAACTTATTTACTTAAATGCAAGTCGTTCAACCCCTCGAGCTATAATAATGCATCTTTTACTACATATACATACATATGATGAAATATATTTAAGATCTACATCTATGGTAAAAATGTCATCTTAACATGTTTATAAGGACACCAAGAGAATGCGATTTTGGTTCCGAGTACTTGGTTACTTTGGTTACTTGGTTTTAGAACGAAAGGAATTGATAAATCATGATTTGTTCAAAGTTCGTACGCAGACTTCACACACAAATATGTGTGTACGCATGCTTAGTGAATGAGACCCAGTGGCTCTTGTTCAAGGTAAAACACAAATGCACTTTCAGACAAGGAAATGACATACGCTCTCATTCTGGAACGGGTTGAGGAAATTTCCGCCCATCTCTCCGTCATCTCGTGGTGTTCCAGGCTGGTTGCTCATGCTTAGGTTACCAGGAGAGTTCTGTACAGATAGATAAAAGTTGGATTGTACAGTTCAATACGGTTTGCAGACGATGCAAATTGTGCATGAAAATTAGGGCTGTGAATTTTACACATTATTTAAGCTGAACTATTTTACACAAGTAATAAATGAGCATTTCATGTACTTAATTTGATAAAATATTGAATTGACAGCCTGATTTAAAATATGAAAACAACTCTTACCTTAGGCATACTGTCCATGTCAGCTGACCCTAAAGGATTAAAAATATACATTTCAGATTTAAAACAATTATATTGTAGACATATAGTTGCAAAGGCAGTACTTTTAAAAGGCATGATTAATCTTTAATGACCACAAGGGGGCATGAGCATGCAAGGCACAAAATGACAATGAATCAGGAAAATCAAGCATGAAAGCTGCAATTTCACATTGAATTATGACGTGCTATGATACTCCTCGAGCAAAGTACACAGCACTCAAAGATGTCCAACAGTACTATCTAAAGTGGTTGTTTGTACAAGAGACACTCTTACCTAATGATCCATTCATGTGATGCGGCTCCATTCCCGCCATGCCGCCCATTGGACCGTCTCCTCCAGGACCAATAGGGAACTGTCAAACACACACATAATAATGTAAAACACACATTAAATGTGATATTACAACAAGTGCAGAGCAGAAAGTCAGTCATTAAGTACTGTATGAACAAATGCAACTCAAAATGAACTAAGATGCATGTGTGCAAATATGTGCTGTCTTACATTTTGCCGGTTTCCTCCGGGCGGCACTGCGTTGATCATGGTGTACATATTTTCTCCCGAGTTTGTCGAGTCTGTACAGAAAGATCCAAAAACTATAGCTCAACGATAATATTTCAGCTTATGCACCACTGATGGTTGTAAAAAGTATTTGGACACTTTTGGTCAATTGACACATTTTAAATATCACAATATTAGTAAACGCAATAAATAATATTCTTAAATGCATTGTACTTAAAGGCATTTAATACTTAAAAAAATTGTACATACATTCAACATTAATATTAAAAAAATATATATTAAATAAGTAATCAATGATATACATGTATATAAATAATCTTGTATATAATAGTTGATATTACAATCTTTAACACTAAAAACATTTTTTAAACATTTTATTGTTATATTATGCAAGGTTAAATAATATATCAAATTAATAGATATATTGAAAAATATAAATAAAATACACATAAATATATAACATCTTGCACTTTTTAAAAGACTGTATATATAAAAACATGATTTTAAATAAAAATGTTATTCATATTAAAATCATTAACACTCAAAAATATATATTTTTTAATATTTATTGTTATTTTTCAAAACTGCAATGTTAAAAATATATACAATTAATACATATATAGGTAAATAACACACACACACACACACACAGACACACACACACACACACACACACACACACACACACACACACACACACACACACACACACACACACACACACACACACACACCTTAAACATTAAATGTATTAAATAAAAAAAAAATATATATATATATATATTATAAATACAAATATTACCCCCCCCCCCCCCCCCCCTCGATATATGTTCATTATTAAATTCAACTTTGCATGAAAAACAGTGCAGTCCTACTGTACCTGCAGGGCTAGGCATGATGGGAGTCCCTGGGGGCCCTCCTCCACCCGGTGGACCCTGAAAAGGAGAAAAGACAAATATTGTTCTAAATCTCATGTAACACAGTTTAATTAGTTACATTTGGATGCACTTGTGGCATATACATGTGTAAAAGTGAGGATAGTCCTGAGTATGTGTGTGTGTGTGTGTGTGTGTTCATGACAGAGGCCTGAGGCCCTTGCTGTGGTCAGCACTGTGCATATCTGCTCTATCCTCCCTCTTCCCAAATCTAATTATCTCTCCTCCTCTCTGCTGACTCGGCTCTGCTTTCCCGAGCACCTCGTCTTGTCTGGCTGCTTTCAGTAAGCTACCGCAGCTTCCCCTCCACAAATCATCTCAGCTGGGACTTACTGACAGCGTTTT
This sequence comes from Chrosomus eos, assembly GCA_036326025.1. NCBI lineage: Eukaryota > Metazoa > Chordata > Actinopteri > Cypriniformes > Leuciscidae > Chrosomus > Chrosomus eos. Next base: position 25,278,738 of record CM070841.1, read on the forward strand.
AACAGAATAACTTGTGTAAATGTCTTAAAACGACATGTTTAATCACACTGCGTATCTCAAATGTGTTTCGATGTCTCTGGCAGTGTCTAGTAGTTTGAAGGACTTTCACATGAAGTTTTGATTTTTAAATGACTTTATACCAGCTATGTGCCTCTTTCATGCATATACGTAATATTATGAATATGACAATACATTTATAACAACATGTAACACTACAACAATATATTTTATATATTTATTTTTGAAACAAAAACAATAAAGATATATTTTTTAAAATGTTACAAGATTTACAAGAATAAAACACTGCCGGGCCAAAAAAAAAAAAAAAAAAAAAAGTCGGTGTTTGGATTTACAGAGGCAAATAATTGGCTTTTGCTCTGACCAAAAATTGATGCACCTCTTGAGGGAAATAAATGTTGTGATGTTATTTCCATCAAGAGGTATACATTTTAGGTCAAAATCTTGTATTGACAATGCAAGAGTCCAGCACTCTGTAAAGTCTCCTCCAGCACATCCTAAGACTTTCAATGATTCATGTGTGAAAATGATTTTCATGATCCTCACAACCATTCTTTCACAATCTGAGCCTGATGAATCTTGACATTGTCATTCTGGAATATGGCCATGATGTATGCGTCTCATACATGGTTGTTTAAGAAATGGAAAGCTACACATTCCATCAATTAGGATTAGAAGAACTGTTGCCAAACATATAACATGCAAGAAACATAATAATCACTGAAATAATGATCCAGTCAAAGACAGTATTTGCCTATATAATTAGCTTTTTTTTTGGCCTGGCAGTGTGTGTGTATATATTAGGGATGCAACGGTACACGGTAAAATCCCGGACCGTTCGGTCAGCCCTGCACGGGACAATCTATCCTCGTGTCCCGCGGGACTTCGGTTTCGCCATTGAGTTCGCGCTGATCCTTTTAGTTTTTGCTTTACACGCCTTCAGGTGTGTTTGCCTGTCCAGGCAGACGAAAGCCCGCTCCCGCAAGTTAACGTGTCCAATCAATCACTGTTGTGCACCCACACGCTAACTTCTGTCACTCACTGGCTCGTATTACTACCAGGGCTCTCAAGTGTCACGCATTGAGCGTGACAGTCACTCATTTCGGTCTTTTGTCACGCTTTCCCGCCACACATTGTTTTTCTCACGCTAAAAAACTATTTGTAATATATTTAATATGCCGCAGCGCCCAAAACTCTGGCCGCACCGCTCTCACTGTGGAACCGGCAGGAATCAAACGCGTCTCCTCTGGTGTTGTTCGTCTGGTGTTGTTAGCCAATCAGAAAATAGCACTATTGTATCTGGGGAAGATTTAACCAATGACACCCCGATAATATATTTTTTTTATTATATTATTTTGCTCTGCTTTTTTTAAATTCAAACCACAAGCTAATTTATGTTTGTTTAAAGGTAAAAGTGCACTTTTTCTTTCACATTGATCACTTCATATATCAAGGTTTGGAATTGGGATCCACTTGAATATTCTAAAGTGTGTTTGTTTACATTTTGTATTTCATAAGTGGTAGTTGAAGAGGTTGTATTACTTAGTGTTGTTCAGTACAGACTAGAGTGTTAATTATTCCATACACATTGATGTTCTTTCTACTGTGACATTCTGTTTATGCTCATAAGAAAAATAAAACATTTTTGGGATGAAATAGCAGTCTCTTTCTGCACAAAACATGTACCGAAACCGAACCGAGACCGTGGCCCAAAAACCGAGGTACGGACCGTACCGTGGGCTATCTGTACCGTTGCACCCCTAGTATATATATATAATTTATTCTTAAAATTTGGATCCACTGCTGAGAACACAGGACTATGGAAAATATCTTGCGATCTGATGAATCTCTTCATGGCTGTTGGAGGTGTGTAAATGGAGAGGGTCACGGCTCTTACCACATAACTCCCTGGAGACGCTGATGAATACGGGATCTTAAATGCCGCGTGGATCCGATCAGACAGAAAAACAGAGAGAACGTCAACAAAGCAGATGCTCTTTAAGTGCAAACATTTACCTAGAGCTGTAGTGGCTGACATTTCACAACGAATGATTGTAGAAATGACTCACCGAGTTGGAGTTTGGTGGGTTTGGCCACGGTCTTCCTCCAGGACCCCTATAGTAAGGTGAGATGTGTTGTACTCATTAACTTTTCTAAGGCTATTATAGCAAAATAGCCTTTCTTTTATGGCAAATACATGTTAGTGTAACAAGAAGTACGTACATATTCATCCCAGGCATCCCAGGACCCCCAAGAGCATTGAGTGGTGGTCTCATGCCCCCTCCATACGCCTGGAACAATAATAAAAAAAAAAGAAATGTAGCAAAGAGTCTTTGCACATGGATTAGATGAACGATCCAAACCTATGGTCTTACCTGTGGCCCGAGAGGAACCATCCCTCTGGGCGGAGTCATTCTCTGCATAGCTCCGCCCATATTTGGATGACCTGTCCAATCAAAATGGAAATTAGTAAATTAGTAAGTGGCAAACATATTGAGAGATGAATCAAACATATTTCAACACCCCCCCCCAACATATTTATTTATGTCTCGGTATATATTAATATAATAACAATGTAAAATGATATTATATATGGCCAATTTTCTTATAGTCCGTTCACACCAAGAATGATAACTATAATGATAAATGCATAGTTTTAAAAATTATTCTAAATATAAAAGAATAGCAGAGTCCACACTATAACGATAAGAAACGGCAGAACGATGTCATGCGTTGGTGTGGAGGCTAATATTGTTATCGTTATAGTGAATATAATAAATGGTAATATTAAATGTTTCCTAAGGTAAATATCATGAAAGCTGTCAAGAAATGTTGACAAATGTATAAATAATATTTCACCACACCCTGATTAATATTTTCATGACAATGAATCATCAATAATTCAATCTAATTTCGGTTGCTATAAAATAAAAAATATAAAATAAATTATAAAGTATTTAAACATTGTGGAAGTATTTAATTTATGCTAATTAAAAAAAACAATTGTGTCCAGACTTGATTTCCATTACTGCATTACCATAATGAGAATGAGATTTTTTTTCTTCCACATTACGGTAATGAGAATTCTGGGGGAAAAGTGCTTAATAGTTATGAAAATAATATCATATTGGAGAAAATCTTAATGGCCCTAAAATAGGCTTCGACTTTCTTTATTCAAAATATAATTTCTTAATTTTTTGGTGTTAAATATGACCAAACATATCATCCTATAAGATGGTTTAATTAATTATTCGCAAACAAACCTTGTTGTCTTGATGGGTCCATGCCACTGGGTAATAACGGCTGGTTTCCAGGGACTCCACCTAATGCCTGAACCAGTGAGATACAGTACGAATTAACATACATTTGTCAACATCGTCCAAGCAGGGGTAGATAAGGCCCATTAGCTGCCCTCGGGCTATGACATTAGATCAGGACCCAAAATATCACATTCAGGAGAGCGAGACAGTATGACTGACTGAAAATAAAATGTAGAGCCTTAAGCGACAGCAAAAATACTATTAGAGGGAGATATTAGTCTTGGCTGAAAAGTCTTAGTATGACTCACAGCAAGTTAATTAGACAAGACTAAAATAAAACATTAAAACACCAATCACTCCAGCATCAGTGTGTATTTCTGTACAAACGGACACGCACCTGATTGGGTATTCTGAGAGGGGGTCTGGGGCCGCCAGGATAGCGCGATGACATGAAAGGCTAGGGAAAAAAGAAAAGATATCATATATGATTTTAATTCGCAAAAAACATCTTACTCTAAAGTCAACATGAAATCAAAATGAAGAAACATTCCTCTATATTGGCTCCACCATCTAGATGTCCAGCAGTGACCATACTGATATGTAGTCTTTTTTTAAGAACTGAACTAGCTTTTATTCAGCTCTAGGGGCATTTACTTAAAGCACCAGCAAGATCAATAGCACCGGAAACATCTCCGGAGAACAGAAAACAATTATTTCCAAGCATCCAACCGAATAAGGCCATTTCCACCTCCACATCTGAGGTGAGATTAAGAAAAAACCCTCGATTACAAAGTAAACATATATGTATCTAAGACCATAAGGCTCAAGAAAATAACCATATATCGAAAGTCAAGACGATGATGAGACGTCCTTAATACCTGCAATTTCGGCAATCCTATAAGATCATTACAAATCATAGCCTGGCATGCCAGACCTACATCAAGATGTTAGGTCTGGGAACTCTCCATTGACATACCTCAATCCGAGGGGCGGGATAAACGGTTCAAAATCCCTCGGCACGCAATAGGATAAGCTAACCAACCAGAGAACGAAACGGCTGTGGCTGAGGAGTCCCATGCGTTTTTCCACCAGCGGAGCTAATTGATATATTAAACTTTTGCCGTTTAAGTCGGCAAAACTCCGAACACATTCTTCCTTTTTAAGAATGACTTAAGTGACGTTCTCTTAACTCCAAGTCCTCCAGAGTCGCGGCCAAAGCCGATTCGAAAGACCGCTGCATCTTCATTGTTTTCAAGTAGCAGGGAAATCCCTATGGAAATCACGCGGAACGTCATGAACTGTGCCGTCATTGTGTTAAGCCCGCCCGCCGACTCTATATACACGATGTGATTGGCCTGACCAGTTTTTGGTTTTTTCCAGCTCAAAAGCCTATGGAGAGTTGCTAGACCACACTGGCTGCGAAATAATTTTCGCTGCCGCTAGGGTGCATCTAGATTTCTATGCTATACAAATCACATTGATCTGATAAACTTGGGTACGACATGTATGCAGACTGTACGATGATGACACTTGAATTGTCGGCTACGACGCATATAGAAGAATAAAACGTCATCACCATGTGCTAGTGGTAAACATACAGAGCAAGATGAATCACACTTTGGTAATTGTGGTTATTATGTGCGGCGAAAAAAGTGGAGGAAGCGAAAGCGGAGAATATGGACGTGGCTAGGGAAAAGAGGCCAGCTTGGCGTGCTAATCTTGCAAATGGAGCTTGAGGTAAGAAGTTTTACGTTTTAGCGCCATGTCGCGTTGATCAATAACCATTTCATGTTGCTTTTTTAGTGGCTAGTCAGTAAAGTAGGTCGTGGTAACAAACACACCGAGATGATCACGCTAAATTTCTGACATTGTCAACATTTTTTTGCAGGCTATCTTTGGTCGCAAGACCGTGAAAATGGCCGTCTTTGAACCTCTCTCACTGTACGACATAGGAGCCACAACCACAGAAATCACCACGATTGGTCATGTTTCGTCTGGAACAGCTCAAAATCGTACAGTGTGTACCAGGCATAACTCTTTCACGGCCATTGATGGAAATTTCCGTCTTTCTGTGTTTTCACTGTTATATGGTAGGGGGCGCTATTCAAGGGGGTAATCCATCGACCGGAAGTTGAAGCCGGCCGGGTGCCGCCATCTTGTAGCAGAACTTCACTTGCGTTAGCATTTCCATTGACCGACGAATAACTTTACATCTGAGGCGTTTAAAGACTCCATTTGTCCATTATTTATTTCTAAAGAACACTACAATGTATAAAGGGCTCCATTACCTTCTATGTTACATTATGGCCCGTAGAAACAGTTTTTGTAAAAACAGGCTAACGACTGCGTCATAACCACTCGACTCTCTGTTGCGCTGTACAGAAATTACCGTAACGTACAGACAGGAGGAGAAGCTCGCAGGCAATCGGGGGGACGTCCCGTCAAGGGAGAAACCCATAGATAATGAGTCCATAAAAGCAACGGGACAAAATACTCCTGCTCACTCACGCCAAAGAACTCTTTGCTCAAGTTCCCCGTCTCTGCAAGATTAACGTTGGCAATTTTCACGCACGGCTACTAGAAGATTTACGTCTGTCAGACGGGTTGCTCACGTCATCAAGCTTAGATTGAGTCGGTTTGAGTCTGCGCGTCAGGAACGGAAGTGCTCAAAAATCGCTAAAAATGGGCTTCAACTGTCTCAAATGAGTTCCAATGAGATGGCTCTGTCCACTTATACTGTCTATGGCGCTTCTGAAAGAATACAGAAATAAGCAATAAAACCGCTTATGCACGTTGTAGTCTTTGAGAAAAAAACACACAACATTTTCTAAGCTATTTGTTCAAAACGTTACTTTTTGTATAAAACGTGTTGATAAAAAAATTAATTAATATAAATATGCTAGAGTAAACTTTTTTTTTTAAAGCAGAGGTTCTGTTTTATTACATGCTCAGATTTTCATACAATAAAATATTTTGGGGGCCATTCAATTTTTGTGAAAATTATCAAAAATGCTGGTGCTGACGTTGAGTTAAATAAATGTGACTCGGTGACTATATCAGAATGGAATATTGTTTAAAAGATGAGACTAAAATGTAGTTAAAAAACTTTACCAGAAGAGACAAAATATTACAGACTAGTTTTTAACAAGCCTATAGGAGCTCTGAGCTCATCTTGCCAAGAGTTTCAATCCCCCGATCAGAGCTTTTCTCTTAAACGAGTTTTACTTCATATTTCCAATCTACTCCGCCAAAAATTTGCAGATGATCTGAAAACACCAACAATTTGAGTTTGAGAATCTCAGTAGAGATTCTGCTCAAATGAAAGTGTAATAAAGCATGTCTGTGCTCCTTCACAAGCCACTGTGCGACTAAATCAAACCACCTGATGAAAAGTATTCATTTCTTTCTTACTCATCCCAAAGTTTTTATACATAGAGTCTTGTTGTGACGTTGTACAAGATGTCCTACGTTTCTGTAAACAAGTGAAGAGTTAAAAGTGGTCAGTTGACAAGGCTTCGGAGTCTCATTTCAGAGATCAAAGCTCAGACGAGGGGCCAATCTGTCTCAGAGCCATAATTAAGGGCAATGAGAGGTTCATTGAGAATCAGTCATTATTATGTGGAAAATTGGACATCTTCACACTGTTTTCATGAAAATGCATTTCTTTGTTCATCAAAGAGAATGAAGACATGGAGAGAGATCACGTTTTGACCTGAGCAGATCTTTTATAAAATACATGCAGAGTTACAAAGATGTTAAAGTCGAAACAAAAGGTTGTTGGTCAGTCTTAATACTTCTTACTTACTATGCTACACAAGGAATATTTCCGTAAACAAAAAAGTAAGAGTAAGTTAGGATTTTCATGTGCCGTTAAACAGACGTGATCTCCTAAAGAGGTAACCATAGCAACAGCAGGCTGCTCCTGTACTTGCGGTACTCAGGATCCATATTGGCTGATACATCGATAAAACATAAATACTGTCGTTATCTATCACTTTATTAGATTTACATTTCACATGTATTCAGGGTTCTCACTCTTTCTGACCAAAGCACTTTCTGTTAGAGTGATTGCTGCATTTGTGCATGGTTAAAAGCATTTTGATTCAAACTGATTCACTAATGAATAATTCAGACCATTTTAAACCATTTGACTTATCTCTCACAAAGTTTTACTCAACACAAGATCAGTGGAATCTAGATAAATGAAATATTGTAGAGGCAGAACAAAACTAGAAATATATGGCTTTCCAAGTTATTTCCAAAAATTTGCTAAGTTTTGATGTTTTGGCTAACTTTATTAGGTGTTCCTAACAGTTTGGACTTGAAAAAATACTTAATTATATATACAGTAAGCAGGGGTTGACATTAACTTTTTTGCTCACCAGCCACATATGTCTAGTGGTTTTCCAAAGTTTCTAGCCACTCAGCATGTTCACTGGTCACAATTTTGACATCGATACCATAGAAAAAACTGCCATATAGATATTTTTATATTATCACATACTGTACACTGTAAAAAGTGAACAGTTGGATCAACCTAAAAAAATTACTTCAATTGGTAACACCTAAAAAATTAAGTTTTCTCAACTTAAATTATCACGTTTTAACGTATACAATACACTTCACATATACAGGCAGGATCCATCTTGGAAAACAGTCTCGACCAGTCGAACCACGAACGCCGTGCTAAGTGAGCTGGCCGATCGGAATTACGTTTGTGAAATCTAATTACATGGAAATGCATGAATTATATCGGTTTATTAAAATATATGGGTGACTAACTACAAGGGAAAAAGGGGTCCCATTACCAAGTCATAGTTCAGCTCACTTAGCACGGCGTTCGTGGTTCGACTGTTTTCCAAGATGGATCCTGCCTGTATATGCGAAGTGTATTGTCTTTATAAAGTATCTTCTTATTAAGCCGTGTTAGTGTTGGGCTATTTTGAGCCTTGTTAGTGGTATTAACTAGCGATTTCGTTTTACTTATTCTATGCCACTATATACTAGCGTTATAAGCTAAACAGTTTTTAGAGATAAAACTCTTTACATTCGATTACCATGAAACAAATCTCAGAGAACGGTCGACTCGATACCAATGTGTTATTAGACCAAAGGTTCATTTTGCGCCGGAGTTGTCCTTTAAGACCTGATGCACGGATTCATTAAACTGTTTTAAATAGCCAATATACTTTATGTACACGCATTTTGGTTGTGAGCACGAAATCTACGGGAATGAGTAAAATTATGCTCAATACGCACAATCCCTCGCCGAAAATCCGGAACAAATGAAACGAGTGAGTAAAGGGACGTGGTTTTGTGTCAGAGAGAGAGAGAGAGAGAGAGAGAGAGAGAGAGAGAGAGAGAGAGAGAGAGACAGAGAGAGAGAGAGAGAGAGAGAGAGTGTGTATCCTGCGAAATTGTTTCAGGCTATGTTTACACGGAAAACGATCTGAAGAGAAAACGCAAAAGTGGCGTTGCGTTATCATTTTTTATTCTGCGTTTAGACGAGCGTTATGGTTGGGAAATCCGCGTGCATACGGTGACGCATAAGTGTGTGAAATTCGATGTAGTATGCACTTCAGGCAGCTAGGTGGCAATGTGAAACACAACAACACCAATATCTGAGAATATTTTGTACAACTGCTGAAAAGACTCTTGTATGTTTATCAGAGCTGCTAGGGCAACTTGAAGGTCCGACGTATGGAAATAATCCGACATGTTGGTTGTTATTTTCCTGTACTGGCACATGCCTGTGACGTAAACGCGTACGCAACGAGAGCCAACGTGAGCAGATTTGCGTTTTTACCATTTAGACGGGAACGCGACGGTGGAGCGTTTTTCAGATTTCCACTCTGGAGGGGGGTTTCACTTTTTTGCGTTTTTAAGCCCCCAAAGCGCTGTCGCCGTGTAAACGATAGGCACATCGATAAAATATTTTTACGTTTTCACCCGGAATCGTTCTGTGTAAACAGGGCCTCAGATATTTTAGTATCAATATTAATCGAAAAATCTATATTTTTGATAACACTAGATTGCAGGTAGTTTATTATGTCAGATGCCTTTTTAAAAGACTACAAGTGAAAATTTGTTATTATATAAAATTCAACCAGCCAAAGTAGGAGTGACTGTGTAACACGCCACTGCTGAAAAACTCCCGCATTTGGCATGTGTTAATGTCAAGCCCTGTATAAAGTCATATTTTCAAAGTCATTGTATTATTCAATGGATATGTCCTACTCCAAGAGGAAAGTTTATTTGCTCAGAGGTTTCTCAGTGTTCTCGGTTACGTTTTATGGATGTATCAGCATAGTCTCAGATTAGTGTTTCCAAGTCTGTGGTTTTAGACAGATTTGACACTCCAACCCAACCCCAACCCCCTGGATATATAAACTCCCCAAAGACAAAATGGGCTATTTTTGATTGGCCATTGGGCTAGTTTTGTTGTGCAGACCTGGAAACCCTGTCTTGGACACATACAGCAAGAGTATAGCTTCATATTATTTAAATTGACAGTATAGCTATATCGTATTCAGAATTTTTAAAAAAAAAAAAAAATGTTTGAGATCTCTGTTGAAAGATTTCTTTTCATTTCTGAAATCTTTATCATGCTGTACCCAGACTAGAATAAGAGCGCATGTGTATCCTTCTCTGTGTATCACAGTAACTCTATGTGAGAAGCGGTACATGCTCTCAGGGATCTGGCTCAGTGTCTCAGTGCTGTCTGACATGCTCACCGTGGCCCTGGACACCTCGCAGTCACTGATTAATTATGGACCGAGGTGAGAGGCCTGCATTTGTCCTCTTTAATAATGGATGAGTGAGGTCTGTGGACTTCACTGAGGTGAACAGAAAGGTCTCCTTACAGGTAGAACCAGCAAGAGAGTACATTCTCAGCCCATGTTTACTGCCCTCGGGTTACAAGCCGTGCTGATCAGGAACCAAATCCCTTAAAGTACTGTATCCCGCCGCTGACCACAAGCACGGACCCCTGATCATCGGCCTATGATGTTTTATGAATACCTGCAGGTCTAATATCTAAAAGCCAGAATAAAAGGGAACAGGCCATTCATTAATCTAATATCTGTCCACTGCATTATTCATGGCTTAAGCTTCCTAAAAATAACACACCGGCACAATCATTCATCTCTCTAACAGGTTTTGGCAAAAAAAGGTGATCCGGCTTAAGGCTGGAATTTGGAGTGTGTCCGTACGTGCCTGTAGACTAGTCTATTTTTATAACAAAGTGAACATGCATCAGAGACTAATATCAAGGATGCACTGACATAAGTGTAGACATTTTGGCAGATATGATGATTTATTTTTTTATTGCGGCCAATAAATGATAATGTAAATCTATATTTGTTATTTCAAAGCTTTTCAATCTAGAACTGGTTCAAAAAATCAAGACATTAGTGTACATTATATAATATAAAAATATCTATTGTTCATACTGTACATTTAAATATTATGATGCAATATAATAATATATTTATATAATTAAATTATATTAATATTTGTCCATCATTCATACTGTACATTACAGAATTTAATGCGTGATATAATGCAGGCATATTCAGACCATATAATATTTATATAATTTAAACATTGACAGGGTTTTTCCTGGCTCAAAATGAGGCGGAGGTGGTAAAATTGTAACATTAGGGGGTCCGGGGGCATGCCCCCCCGGGAGAAAATTTTGTACATCTTAAAGATAAATTCATTAATCTGGTTTGACTTTGAGTTGACTTTGAATGACTTTGAGTCACTCGAATCTGTTGTTAAAAATAAATAATAATCCACCCGCCAACCACCCATTCTTTGATTTAGATATCTGCATCTGATCATCACATTACAATTATTCAATTAAGCATGATAATATGGTAACATATCACACAATTAACATTTATTTAAATTAAAAGTTCTTCTTTTGGCAAAATAGCATTTTCTTTATAGCCTAAACAGAGGCTTTACTCCCTTTAAACTTATTGTCAATGTTTCATTTTTGAAAACACTCTTATCGGAATAATTTTTTGTACCTTTATAAAGGGCATTTCCCCCCTAATTTTATTCTATGTATGCTCTAAATTTCATTTAAAATTCTTACATTTTATCATTACATTCAATTAAAATAATAAGACACTAGGCTGTTACCAATCAAATTAAATTGAAAAATTATAACTGTATTAAATGAGATTATTTTGAATATTTTTTGAATATACAAGGAATGTTGAAAAGAATGATACTTTTAAACTAAACCGCCAGTAGGAGGGGCAGGCGGCCGTCTTAATGAGCGAGTCATTGAGTCATTAATGTAAACGATTCATTCAAACGGCAGATTGATTCAGAATGAGACGGTTTAATAAAGGGCAATTGAATCTTTGACTCAAGCGATTAGTTCAAAACGCTGAATGATTTAGTAATGAATCATGGATGAGTGTTGCTGTGAGACGCGATATGGTTCTGTTGTCTGGAACTATTTTCGCTGCTAAAACAGAACAAAAACAGTCTAAAAATGTAAGTAACTTAATTTAAACTATTTGTTTATTGAACTGTTATGAAATTAATATCTCGGTTTCAATCGTGATGTCATTCAGGAAAACAGCACTCTGGTCGTGTGTATAGCCTATTGTTTCTTAACTATAATTAATGTTATAAATAACTGCGCGAGACTCAACAGCGCAACTTTGTTACCGTCCGTACATTAGGTACCATGATGGGAGTTCCGTGTCTTTATTACACTCATTTAGCTGTCATCCACCCTCGATTGAATGGAATGTTTTTATTACTCGGCCCGCTCGACCCGCGGATTGATCCGTGCAGCACTATCGGCAAACTACACGGTTAGAGAATGGAGACAAGCGGAAATCGCGACAGAACTGTCACGGTGGATAAAGTGTATATGAGCGCATGTCGTGACTGTCTGTCCGAGTTTTGTCGGGAGGCGGAGGCGGCACGAAATTTGACGGAGGCGGCCGCCTCATAATTGTCTATGCAGGAAAAACCCTGAACATTGATATTATATTAATATTTGTCCATCATTCATACTGTACATTACCTTATTATGATGCATAATAATTGAATATAGGCATATTCAGACCAATAATGACCATTTGAAAAAATGTTATGCAAGATCTACCATATCTTTTATCTCCCAATATTCAAATAAACATTTATGCATCTTTCATAATGTAGGCTACATTATAATATCATGATGCATACATTCTCTTTAAGCCTATAAAGTATTTATTTTAGTTTTTAAAAAAAAGTATACATTTATAATATCGACCATTTATGTCACGCTTTGATGTGTTTGAGTTCTGTTTTAAGATCTGGTTTCCCCTGTCTTTGTGGTTTTTTGGTTTAGTCCTGTTAAGTTCATACGCCTTCGCCGTGGCCGGCCAAAGATCCACGGAGACCCGAAAAGATAACACCGCCATGGCCACCTGAAGGGTCTATACCGCCATGGCCACCCGAAGGGTCTTCACCGCCGTGGCCACCCGAAGGGTCTTCACCACCACGGCCGCCGGAAGGGTCTTCACCGCCGTGGCCACCCGAAGGGTCTTCACCGCCATGGCCACCTGAAGGGTCTTCACCGCCGTGGCCACCTGAAGGGTCTTCCCCGCCATGGCCACCCGAAGGGTCCTCACCGCCGTGGCCATCCGAAGGGACTGCTCCGCCCTGGCCACGCCCACAGCCTGCACCGCCGTGGCCACGCCCACAGCCTGCACCGCCGTGGCCACGCCCACAGCCTGCACCGCCGTGGCCACGCCCACAGCCTGCACCGTCGTGGCCACGCCCACAGCCTGCACCGCCGTGGCCACGCCCACAGCCTGCTCCGCCCTGGAGGCTTCCTGGACCTGCACCATGCCCTCGTCAGCCTCCAGGGCGCCCACCCTCCCACCCCTTTGGATGTTATACGGCGCGAGGACGCGCCTTCGGGGAGGGGGGAGGTAGTGTCACGCTTTGATGTGTTTGAGTTCTGTTTTAAGATCTGGTTTCCCCTGTCTTTGTGGTTTTTGGTTTAGTCCTGTTAAGTTTTCCCGCTCCTCGTTTGTGTTCAGTCTCACCACCTGTGTTCAGTTAATTATCCAATCATTTCCATGTGTATTTAAGCCCTGTGTTTTCTCCCAGTGTTTGTCGATCGTCGTCCATGTGTGGTTGTGTGTATCTGATTTCCTGGAGTTTTGTTCCTGTTTAAGTTTGGAAAGTTTTCATTTTGGTATTAAATCATTTATATTGAAGCTTTCGTGTCCTCGTCTTCAGCACCTGCACAAACCCTGACAATTTATCAGCTATATGGCATAATTAAATTAAAAAAGAATTTCAGCTCCACCCTAAAAATGATAATATTTGTGATACAGACATACCATTATATTGAGTATCCCTAAGTAAATATAAAAATAAGTATTTAATGTATTACTATTAAAATTGTCACTAAATCTACCCCTGCTGCACCCCCTCGATGGGTAGATATGGTATAAATATGTTTCTGATGATGTTAAAGGGTACAGCAGGTGTTCTCTGGGGTTCTGCCCCAATAACAAGCTTTTTGACCCAGCATGTCCATCGAATGTTCTTCTGTCTACAAGTTTTGCACATCATTGCTTTGGTGCTGCAAATAAAACAGCTTGAAACCATGGATAAAGACGGAGAACTCCAGAAGCTTCCCTTGGGTGAATCATCTCCATTAGTCTGGTGGGAGAGCAGTATCTCGCACTCGGAGGAGAGTAATACCCAGCATGCTTCACTCTGACTCTAATCAGCAGGATCTCTAAGGCCTCCAGTCCTGCTGCAGTACCATCTATTCCCTGTTATCAAGTTACATCAAATTATGTGTATGAAATATTAAGTGCTGCTGGACACCCCTGTTCCGCCCAGTCGAACGCATCGAGACGAATCACTGATATCCAAAAAGCACATTTTCCAGCAAAACACACACACACACACATACATTTATATATATATATATATATATATATATATATATATATATATATATATATATATATATATATTCTCGATGGATATGCATTGTGTGTATATATATATATATATATATATAATTAAAATTAAAGTCAACATAACATCACATCACAACATAACATCGAAATTGACCCAATACATTTTCCTAAATATAATAACTTGCTCTGCCTCTGAAACGGTCATATTCTAATCAATTCCTGAAAAGTTCCATTTCACTACGAAATACATCATGAAAAAAAAAATAATAATAATTGTCAATGTCAATGTCAATTTTATTTATATAGCACCATTAATCCCAACCGAGGTTGTCCAATGTGCTGCACATACTGTAGTAGACATAAGACAATACAATACAATTTAGTATTGTACAGTGCTTCTTGAGACAAAACAATGCCATGTATGATATATACATATTTATGAAGATATATCAGTGCAAGTTTCTTTCAGTTAAAACAGCTCAAACATGCATTTTAGTTGAGACTATCTTAAACAAACAAAGACAAGAAGTGATAATGGAACATGATCATAGTTAATGTGATACTTTATACATCCACTAAAATCCTTAGTAAAGTTAGTAAAGACGAACGTTTGAGCGACAGTGTTGTGAGGCTCTCGGGCCTTCGGGAGGCACTGTTACGCTAAACTTCTCAGTTTGATCTAATGAGTCTGTTAGAAATCAAAGACTGTTGCAGAGGCTGATTCACTACAACAAAGACAAAACAATAGAAAAACTTATTTGAAACGCTCCATACTGCCTTCTCCGTTGATCATATTTTCCATCATTAAAACCTCAACAATACCACAATGCTAATGGCATGTCTCATCACAGATGCTTAGGTTATAGAACATGTTGTATATATTAATATGTATATATTTATGGATGAACATACACACTCTGATTGCATTCGTTGATTTAACCAGGCTTAAACAGATGGCACTTTAAAGTCTCAATCCTTTAGTGCTGAAAGCCAAGAATCAAGTTTAGGAATTGGATGATCCGATGAGTGTTTCTGACACAAAATCATTTCCAGCACAGATGTGCTGCAGTAGAGCAACCACAGAGCATCCGCAGAACACCTGACTGACAAACCATCTGCCTGAATTACTCAAACTTACACCCACCTATACAGACGTACAGTATATATGCATTCTGTAGAGTCTGCATCCACTCTACTCACATTCACAAGCCCGATGGACCTGTGGATTTCTTCATACTGTCTGAGCTTTAAGATTAAAGGCTAGCAAATACTTGTCCTCATTTGACCACATGGAACAGGGGGACGCGTTTCTTAGAACCCAGCCGTGTTCGGGAAGATACTACAAGACAAATTTAAAGTCAACATGACATGACCCAATTTACTCAAAATATAATTAACTTGCTTCGTCTCTGAAACGGATGATCCAATGATTATGATCCAATAAATTCCTGAAAGTTGTTTCAATCAGAAATATGTCACATCAAGAAAGAAAAATAGCATGTTTTCGTGTTTTATGGGGACTTTCCATAGACATAATGAATTTTGCCAGGACCGCTATCGCCAAATACGATTGACCATTAGCATACAGTTTGGATTTTCTGTTCTGCCCATGCATGCAGCCTAGCTTGGATAAGAGCTGGGAGAGCAGCAATAACCCCTCTTAGGGTAAACGGAGCAGAACCAACATGAATGTATTGCAGATATCATCTGTCAATATATTAATTTACAATATAATTTGAGAATTTAGTCTCAAAGGGGAATCAGAAAGCCAAATCCTGACTGACGAGAGGTGGAGCTGGGGAGGGAGGAGGGTAATTCGCTTCTGAGAAACGCGATAGCAGCTGATAATACTGAAGAGCTTATTTATGGATGTTGTGATAGGAGTCATATTCCTATAGGTAGACGTGAGTCAGCTGATGAGAGACTAACGTGACCTGCCAGAACTGACGCTATACGCTTGATATATTATACTGTACAAACTGTATCTTCTGTCCTCCTTCACTTACCCTACCCCTAAACCCTTCACAGAAAACTGCATTTTTATATTATCAAAAAACATCACTTAGTATGATTTATAAGCTGTTTTCCTCATGGGGACCAAAAAATATCCCTGCAAGGACAAGGATTTGGGCAAAGACAAGAACCACTTGAACAAAAGGATAGACGTGAAGCTGCATTCTTTTAAATAAACAACACATAAAATTGTATAAATTATTATTGACCAAAGTGTGTAAAGGGAGAAGGTTACATTAAAAACATACATTTAACATCAAATTTGTATGTTAAATCCGCTATTGTTTTATATAGAATTGTTCTATAGTCTATACAGTATTTAATGCAATAACACATCAGAAGTAAATAATAAAATTACAGAAAAATTAAGAGTAATCCTTTACTTTACTTTTTCAGGGAAAATGTATTAAATTACAGTAATTAGATTACTTTTTAATTAATTACACCAACACTGGCGAGGACCAGTAAAATATCCTCATTAGTTGGTTGTCATTATATTTCAGTATATAAGTGAGGACATTATGTCAAGTATAGCCACACACACCACACACACACACACACACACACACACACACACACACACACACACACACACAACACACACACACACACACACACACACACACACACACACACACACACTGAATTCACTAAATTTAAATGCTTTCCTAATGCATCATATAGAAAGAAAGTGAGATTTTTGGAAAGCATGTTTACTATCTCCTCAGCTGTACAGCTTTATGTGCAATAAAATTTTGCATTTCCGTTCAGCACATTTCCCCTTTTGGCATACTGCACCGCTTCATTGCATATTATTCCATCTTTAATACAGATGCACACACTGTTTCCAAGAGAGAAAGTACATTCGGTCATGCCATCAGCCACTGGGCACTGGAGGGCGAGGGCCAGCTGGGAATTAGGTGTTGCTCCGAGAACACATTTTAAGGGCAGGAGCAGGACAGGACGTCTCGGGGGACAATACCGTCTTTGAGTGAGAAATGACACGCCTCAGTGTTCTTAGAGAGGAGAGAGTGGGAGTGAATAGAAAGTTAAGGATGAGAGGCTGGAATGGAGCAGAATGCGGATGCAGCGCCTTTAATAATGCATCTGCTGCTCTTCTGCTCTCGTTCCCCCGGAATCATCTCGGCTTCAACATCCTTCACCTCGTTTCCGTGCATGTGTGGTCCCGGAGCCCCCCCGCTAGTCTGAACCTCATCAGAAATGCTACAGCAATTTGCCAACACATGGCCAAAGTATTTTAAAGGGTTAGTTCGGCAATGGATCTTCATTTGTGTTCTTCAGAAGAAAGAAAGTCAAACGACGTTGTAAGGTCCACCCAATTGGCCCAACGATGGTTTCCAATGGCGGGTGAAGGTTTACTGCGTGTTATTATCTTCTTAGTGTGGCAAAGTAGGGGAGCGCGGGGCACAACCTAACGCGGGGTAAGATGTAACACGGACCGTTTACATAGTTAGTCAGGATCAAGCCGGTTGTGTTTCCGCTCCTTTTCTCTCGCTGCCAGAAGACGGTCTCCCGCGAATTTTTGGAAAGTTTTGATAAGATTTCATGAAGATACTGGACAAAGAGTGTTTTGACACCATGCAAGTAATTTTTTTCATCGTACATTTTTTTGGTTTCTGAGCTGGGTGTGTACGTCACCAAATCTTACTTTATATTACCTTAATCGCTGTCTTGTGGGCTAAACCACAGCACCGTTTTGAAACATGTCAGCAACTCCTAGCAACTGTTAGCTAGGCTTAAAATATGTTTTACACAGCGGGGTTAGTTGTAACACAGTGTTACAACTAAGCTGCCAAGTGTACAATGATAATCAAATGAAAACAGGGAGCCACACAAGTTTTCAGGTTCGAGTATTTATATATTTATTTTGCCACATTAAACTTTGTTGGGCTTTCACAAACAATGTTGGAATTAAAATTTAAAAATTTTGTTTACTATGCATTGATCACTTGTTTATTTATTAAAAAAATATAGCCTGTTTTTCATGCAATAAACCCTTTAAATTTGACTTTAAGCTAGTTTTTAATATTATTATGACTGTTATTATTATTAATAATAATAATTGAGAATGTATCTGCCACACACAAATATAATTAAATTTCAATTACAATATTTGATGATTTTATTTATTTATTTATTTATTGCATAACTGTTCAGCCCTTTCCTATCTCTATCCATGATATTGATCCATAATAGAAGGATGATCGGATGAGGGATGGATGTATGGATATCTATCTATACAGATGCACAAACAATATCAAACTATACAGATAAAATAGTACTGAATTATGTGTGTTACACATAAGTGTTACAACTAACCCCTCTGTCTGTTACAATTAACCCTGCATATGGGGTAAGTTGTAACATTTGCACTTCTGTCACTTTCAGTGCAACTACACGAAAATGGTTGGTCCTAGAAAAAATCTTTAAGTGTTCATTTGTAGCAGAGATGTGTATGTTGCTGTGTAAAAAAAAATATAAATCTAACTGAATTATTTTTTAAATAATTGAGCCAAAACCAAAATGTGTTAGGTTGTGCCCCGCTCTCCCCTAATTTAACTTCTAATTAAACTTTTCTCTGACCCCATTTTATCACAACCTCGAATTTAGGTTGGAATGTCAATTGGTTATTGGTCATTTATACCAAAATATTAGTCTGTATTAGTATAGCTACGCATTTGATTATTCAGTTTAACTCTTTACTCATATTGTACTCGTTCATTCGTGTGCCAAAGGGTCCTCACACCGGCCGTTCATTTTTATGCCGTTCCGTTTTATTTTTATTCACAACCTAGCCAGTTTTGGTCACTAGACAGAGGTAATTGACTATACAGTTTAGAAGGCCGCATTCACGCTTACTCTATCTAAAAGTATTTTGTTTAGACCCTATAGATCGGTATACACTTGAATTAAAGCAAGACTATCTCTAGTCAGAGGTCATGACCACATTTACAGATATACAGTAAGCCGACCAACGTTACTTCTCCGGTTTGGTCATGCCATGGTTTCCCACGTACACTTAACTAGAGTAACATCACATTAAACAGAGGTAAGACTATTTAGGTTTGTCGATCAACATTTTATTGCCCTAAACGGAAATTCCCGCTTTTAGCCTTTTACCGTCTAAGTACACTTGATCTAGTGCTAAGTGTTAGTCGGATCTCTAAAATCTCAGTTGGTGTGCCCAATGCTCCACTCAAAACTAGACTTTAGTCCGTTACTAACCTGACGCAGATTTGCGGGAACAATGGATACACGTATTCTAAATAAAATACATAACATCAAATACTCTGAAGTAAAATGTAAAAGATGAATACCTGACTCAGGTATTATGGCGCTTTTCCACTGCATGGTACGCTCGGTTCGGTACGGTTCGATTCGGCGCGGAACGGTTCGGTTCGGCTTCGCTTTTCCACTGCGTGGTACGACTCGGTACGGCACGGTTCGGTTCGCTAGCTCGGTTGCTTTTCCACTGCAGTTAGTACCCATTCAAAGTGGGTGGGACTGATCGTTACACTTTGTAGGTCCGGTGATAGCCGTGTGCGGCTAAGAGCTGAGCTAGCTGCTACTTCTTGGAACACTTTTTCATTCTGTTTTGCCCCATCCAGCTCTCGCTGGACCCGCTCCTAGGCAACCAACGAGAGGATTGTCTGCACCTCGACCACGATTCAGCCATTTCCTTTTTAAAGTGTTGATCTCTTCTTTTTTTTCAAGTAAGTAAAACACAGGTGCTACCGTGTTGGCTGTTGTCTACTGGTTATATGACTCTGTATAGCGGTCTCGTGTCGCAAATCCAATGACGCTGGTAGTGACGATTCTGTCTGTCTGACCAATCAGTGATCGGCAGTGTTTTTACGTCACATTTTAGTACCGGTACGGTACGCTTGGAACCTCAACAGATCAGGTACCATTTAAAGCGCGCCGAAGCGCACCGTACCGTACCGTACCATGCAGTGGAAAAGCACCACAAGTGAGCCGTACCGAACCGAACCGTACCGTACCATGCAGTGGAAAAGCGCCAAAGCGTGCCGTACCGAACCGAACCGTACCGTACCATGCAGTGGAAAAGCGCCATTAGTCTCTCTGTTTATCCCGAGGTTTACCGCAAACCGCTGGATCCAGGCCATATCCAGATCTGAGGAAGGACTATCACATGGACACGATGACAACGCATCCCTGATGTGCCAGCCTCATCAACACTGTGAAGGCCTCATGGACACCTCAACAAACTCGTTTCCACACCGGCGTGATGACTCCGACCCCCAACCAGATGAACTGGATAAATATCGTGAAAGTTCTGATCCCATCTGACTTCTGACCTATAATGCTGCCTAAATCATAATCATTCACCGTTCGTTCGTTGGCCAAAGGAGGACTGGCCCCCTGACTGAGCCTGGGTTCTCCCAAGGTTTTTTGCCTCTCTTCGCCTTTGTCGCCATTGGCTTTTGGCTTGCTTAGTTGGGGACATTTTTTGACATTTAATTTTGAATTTAACAATACTATTACAACATTATTTTCCTGTTATCTCTGTAAAGCTGCTTTGAAACAATTTGTATTGTAAAAAGCGCTATATAAATAAAGGTGACTTGACTTGACTCAGGGAAATAGTATACATATTGCTGTCTGCAAGACATTTAGCATTATGGGCTTATCTGATTACATGTGAAACATCTCTTTAAATACTCAGATCAAGACAGAAACCTCTTTCAAATAGAAACTAACAATGGGAATTTGCATTAATCACGGTCTCCAGAGTTTACACCTTTTTGAGTGTAAATTTGAATGAAAGACCCACCCTTCTCTGTAAGCAAGATATCTCTAAACTCTTAAAAACTTTATTACCTTTTGGTTGACTACTTTGGGTATGTGACCTTCGTACCAATCGCACTGAGACATTTCAAATGATACTAAACATGTATAGTGGTGTATGACAATTGTTCACATTAAATCATATAGGTTTTTGGGTGAATTTCAGAAGATCGCAGCATGTGGAGAGAAGAGATTGGGGAAGAGGGGGTCAATGGAAAGAGATGTAGATTAAGACGACACTGAGGTGAGACTTGCGTCTAGGATGGGGATGTTAATTTCCCAAGAGAGAGTTCAAATGTTAATTTCCAGAAACATCCTTTGTCTTCTAGGGGAGTAGTCGCTCCTCAAACAGACGGCCCGGCATTTTCTAGTTTCTCTAACAATGTAAATGACAAAATTTTAATTTTTTGGGTGAACTACTCTTATAATATACAAAATAGACGACAATTGTGCGAGTGTACACATGGAGCAAAATCAAATGTTGATAACCAAGACAGACTGTTCCAGTCAAACACCACGGGAGGCAGATGAGCCTTTGTTGAGCCACTTAAGAAAGATGATTTGATCTTCTTAGCTTATCGTTCTATTAGACGAGCACCATTAGCGATCTGCGGGAGATTCCTGTGCCCCCTGCCACACACTTCGAGATCTGCTTCAGTCAGTCAGTCTGTTGGAATCCTGTCGCTCTTAATCAAACCAATTACGACACACTGGGTGTCAAATACTACATCTCCTTAGGACGGGGACGTTACGCACAGAGACGGCTGATTTATGAGCGCTCCTTAAGCTGACAGGACTGATTTAAGAACTCTTCGTCTAAAGCGAAACCTCATATGTCAACACAGGTGTTGAGTTACACAAACTGTGGCGGTAAACACAGACTCTAGAGGACGTTTCCGTTTTCCTTCAGTAATGAGTGTTCGGTGCATCTGGGTCAAAGCGTTACATCACATCTGCCCATCTTTCCATCAAACAGGTGATTCAAGGCCATAAACAGCCACAACAAATCAAAATGAACAAAGCATTCCACACTTTACTAAGCGTTCCACACTCACCTAAATGTGAATTCTCAGTTTTTTCATCACCACACCAGGCCACACCAATTTTCTCTGAAGCGGACTTCACAATCGCACCCCATACGTAAGAATGAACAAGAAGAACGTTTGTTCAGGATGAACCATTCAGCCTTCAAGAACTAAGCCGTGTGTGTGTGTGTGTGTGTGTGTGTGTGTGTGTGTGTGTGTGTGTGTGTGTGTGTGTGTGTGTGTGTGTGTGTGTGTGTGTGTGTGTGTGTGTGTGTGTGTGTGTGTGATTTATGAGGACACAAATTTGTATAATGACATGTGTATTACACTGGTATTACAACTTATGGGTGGTTTATGAGGACATTTCAAAAGTCCTCATAAATCAAATGGCTTAAAAAACATAAAAACAATGTTTTATTAAAAAATTAAATGCAGCATGTCTCCTGTAAGGGGTAGGTTTAGGGATAGGGGCAGTGTAGGGGGATAGAATATATAGTTTGTACAGTATAAAAACCATTACGCCTATGGAGAGTCCTCATAATGCTGTTGCACCTGTGTGTGTGTGTGTGTGTGTGTGTGTGTGTGTGTGTGTGTGTGTGTGTGTGTGTGTGTGTGTGTGTGTGTGTGTGTGTGTGTGTGTGTGTGTGTGTGTGTGTGTGTGTGTGTGTGTGTGTGTGTGTGTGTGTGTGTGTGTGTGTGTGTGTGTGTGTGTGTGTGTGTGTGTGTGTGTTTGGCTCACAGAGACAGAATTAAGAGGATTCAAAGACACATTCTTCCTAAAATACAAGAGTGATTGTTTATAAAAGGGTATGAGTATGTACACGTAAGTTATGCTCAGTCACTCTAAATCTGTGCACTACCAGACAATAAAACAAAACAAAAAACAGGTTTGAGCTCATATAGCTTATATTTATGATTGTGTGAGCTTTAGGAAAACTCATATAGTGTACAAATGGGTAGTTTGGTCTGGGTGAATACTCGATTCTGATTGGCTGCAGGGTGTCCGTTAAAAAGTGATAGAGGACACCTAGTAAAGTAGTCCTGGTGAAACTGCCTGTTTACCATTCGAAATTAATAAATAAATGCGCTGCCTACAACAGCTGTGAGTAACCATAGCAGCAGGCAGTCAAAGTATCAGTTAACAATTTGCTATATCAAAACAAACATCTAACGTTAGTTAGATATTAGCCTACATAGCCTAAGCCTACTAATACAACAATGAGCGACTTCGTTATTTCATCTTCAGTCTCTCACGGACTAACGGAGCCCAGTAACGTTAAGCCCGCAGAGCGCAGACTGCTCTCGCATCGATGGCCTGTCACCGCTCTCCAGTCCAGCATCGGAGAGTCGACCTGCAGCGGTGCTTCGGAGGCTGTGGTTAGTGTAGACTAGTGTAACACATAGTGTTTTATGTGTAATAAAAAAATAACTATGCCTACCTTTGTGTTTCATAAAAAAAAAATGCATTTTGAACCTGAAGGGTTCAAGCTGAGCGGACTATAAATATCTCAAGTTGCTAAATAAATCGTCAGGCAAGTTATTATTGAAAACAAATAGATTTAGCCTAATTAAAATATAAACTAATGTTTTAAAAATGTTTTATTTGGCAAGTGACCATTGGTATAAGCGGGTTAATGCCCTTCGAGGTGTCCGTTGTCAGGTTTTAATTGACTTCGGCGGAGCACGTCCCGCTGCCGTCGGCCGGTTTACACCTCGCCGTCGTCCATTAAAACGTGACAACGGACACCTCGTCGGGCATTAACCCTTACTTATGCTATTTGTAATGCCATAAAATATACATAACCTAAAATACACATTTTACATTACATATTATTTAAAAATGTTAATATAACCAAAATGTTGAAATTAAGTTTTGAAAGAAATTAATTATTATTATTATATCGGCGAATGAATATCCATGCTAACAAATAAGTGGCAGGAAACGTGAACAAAGACAACAGGAAATAAAGTTAAGCTAACTAAAAGTCCATGAGAATGAAAACTAAACTGACAGTTCGTGACACATACTAGATTTGCATTTGTCTATGAATCTGTGAGCATGAAGTATGCAACTTTGCAGTATAAAACCACAAAACACCTCAAGGAATACTATTCCCACAATGCAATGTACTCAACTTGACCATCCATAGCAAACGATATACATTACGGCACAGTATGAAGTAGAGCTGGGTTAAAAAATATTGATTTCTTGATTTTAATCGATTCTCATTTTGATGAAGCAGTACTGACTTTAAATCCCAAGAACGTATCTTTTAGTCTATGCTGTTTTCAGTTGATGCACAACAAACTTCACTAAGCATTATTTGTAGCGCCTCCCATCCAATAAATCAAAATGAGCTTTGTGCTTTTATTACTTTTGATATGAAACAAAGTCTCAGCTTTCAAATTCTATACATTTTATGACAAAATATTATAACAAAATTCAAACAATAAATGAGGTTTGGCTCTCTTTAGTGTGGCGTGACAGATCGTTGAAGCGGCTCAGTTCAAGTGCACGTGAACCTCTTTTTTATTAGTTATAGCATGAAATAAACATGAAATCATATCATTAATATGTTCAATTAGTGTTTCAACTGTGGAAAAACCTCACTAAAACATAGTCACATTACATTTACCTCAGAAAAGTCATTAAATGTCCATATCTCGATAGTTAGCAAGAAAATATATATCCAAATTAATTGATATAGAACGAAATTAAATCAAAATTATCATGAAATTTATGTTAATGCACAGCCCTAGTATGAAGTAAGCAGTCCGCTAGTACATATATATATATAGATTTTTTTTAAACCTTCCAAAATATGGCAGTCAAGAATGCCGGGAGCATAGCTCTCCATGGCTATGCAGCATATGCATGTACATGTATGTGTGTGTGTGTGTGTGTGTACCTGAAAGAAGCCCGGAGGAACGGGGCCGACTGGCATACCCTCTCCTGGGGGCATGTTTCCAAGGACAGGACTCGGAGCTGCCGCTGCACTCTGCAATCACAAATACACACACAATTCCAGTTAAACAGAGTATCCACACACACACACACACACCACACACACACACACACACACACACACACACACACACACACACACACACACACACACACACACACACACACACACACACACACACACACACACACACACACAGCTAGTAACACTGCACTGTAATGGTCATTCAGCACTCAAGGACAAACACACACACACCCATAAACAAACACTGCCTGGAAGCCAAAATCTACATCTCTTAGACAGACACATGGATACTGTCAACAGCTGCTAACCAGCAGAAGAACTGGCTTTCTGTCTGAAAATGCATTCAGCGGCCTCTGAAAAAATGAAGAAAGCAGGCAGGGATGGTAGAGGTCAGATGGCAGGCCAGAAAGACATGAAATGAGACAGGATTACTCTGTCTGAGGCTGCAGAGAGCCACGGGCGGCCCCAGACCCCATGCAGGGAGCTAATGAGGACGCCGTTTAGGTTCCTGTGATAGACTCCGTAAAACACACACTCCACGCTAGCGCAGAACAGGCAGAGGTGGGTGGAAGACGGGCCGTCCCGTTGACCTCACGTCTCCCTCTGGTCATGTCGAAACTGGTTGCAACCCAATTTATTGCTCATATTTTCAAATAAATAAAATAAATAAATGTTATTACTTCAAAAACATATTATTAATAAAATATGTATCTATATATATAATACAAAATAATTATATATACAGTGTATATATAATCAAAATCAAATTAATAATAATAATAATATAGAAATAAATAATATAGAAATCATTTTATTATTATTATTAATTAAATTAAATGTGGTAATAAATATGATCATTAATAAAATATGCAAACACATGTATATATAATAATAATAATTAATACATAATTATAAAGTATATATAATCAATATTAATTAAACTAACAATAATGAACAATAATATAATATATAATTATACTTTTTATTATTATTATTAATGAAACTAAATGTGATAACAATAATGTGTGTATGCAATTGTAAAGGAGTCCACTGGAAGCAAGTGTAGATGAGAAACCAAGTGCAGTTTATTTAGGATAACGTGAACAAACATAAAACAAAAGCATGGCGTGATATGAAGTTAGAGCAAAACATAAACATGGACATAAAGCTTACCAAACAGTGGTACAGTAGAACAAAACTTGACCTAGACACATGGCAAACATGAGGGCTAATGGTGCGTTCACGTGCGATGGTAATTATGGTAAATACCAAGAGCCGACGTGGAAAATGCACATGAACGCCCCCTCGTGTGGTATTTTCCACTGGGCAGCTCGTAGAATATTTTGATGCACGACTTGCCGTTATGAGATAACCTTTGACCTTTTCAAAATGGCGGAGGTAAAAATATGTACTATTCATGATCTAGAAAATATACAGCATATTATTTACCGTTTGAGTTTTGATAAATCATCTCCTTGCTGTAGCAGATGACTTAAGCAATCTAAAATAGTTTAGCTAAATAACAGGTCTGGGTCTCCATCTTTTTACCAGATTACGACTTGAACGCAACACACTGGTAAATACCAGTTCACAAGTGGAAAATATCATATTTTCCATAGCACGTGATCGCACCATAAAATACACATAAGACTAATGACAAGACAAGAGACACCTGTGAACAATGAAACAATGACAACATGACACATCAGACAGACATGAAACATAACCAAATTGTGACAGCAATTTAAAACATTATTTAAATATTATGATACAAATATTATGTATATATTTACTATTTCTGTTTTATATTTACTGTACAGCACTTTGGTTTCAACATCTGTTGTTTTTAATTGTGCTTTATGAATCAATAAACTAAACTACTCAAATCCTCTAAATAATTCAATATTTTATATGAAGACTTTTTTTATCAGGCTCTCTCAGTCATTTCACTTTAATGGCAATGAAAAGTTATGGTTACATACATATTGTTTTCACATTATTATAGAAATATTATGTATTTATACATTTACTTTAAACTTATAAATATGCTAAATGTGATAAACATGTCTGTTACCCTCATCTAACAGCTATTTTACTAAATATTTAGCTACAAAACGTTCATCACAACACAATGTGACACAAAGTTTTGTCATGCTCCATCGCTTCCCATTGGAAAAAGTAGTTACTGGAGAAGCTGCATTGTTTTGAAAACACTACAGAACAATAGTTAAGTCAACAGCATCGCTGCTTTTAGTTACAGTTAATACCGTACACGATGACTCTGTGTGTTAAGTAATGACGAAAATCTTTGTTTTGACATTGACAACAGCCATCAACTGACAAACTGACTGGGATTGAATGTTTAATCTAGCACACGGGGGCTTGTAAGTGCCACAGCTCCGGGCAGGACCGGCACACTGGCACGGCGACAGAGCCGAGGCAAAGCTGTGCTGCAATGACTTGTGTGTGTGTGTGTGTGTGTGTGGAGCATTACTGACATGCAGTCGAGAGAGAGAGAGAGAGCAAGAGAGAGAGAGAGACACTTAGACACAACAGTCTGATTACCCCTGCACACAGGGAAATGAGCAGGGGAAATGCACTCACATCCGCCCAGTAATAACAAAGAAGTTGCTAGCAAATTGAAGGTGGAGATGTATACGACTCGGAAGGACGTTTTCTAATATAACGCTAGACGGCTATACAATGAAAATAGCCACAGCGCTTTCGACAACAGTTCAACAAGACTGTAAAAATCACAACTGAGCGCGAGTGGCGCAAACATCCGTGCTGTTTTATCGACGCTGAAGCCATCTTTTGTCACAGCACACTCGTGGTAAATAAGATCCCGCTGCGAGCGGCTGAATATTGTGTTTTTTCCGCAGTAACGCTGAAGTCTCATCTCCTGATAGTAGCGGCACAATAATGAGCCTAATGCCCTCCGTGCTGAGCAAGCACTCTATCAAAACTACCAACACAGATAAACTAACGTCCCTCGGCTCTTCACGGGTCCACAGTCAGTCATAAAAACCTCGCCGCCGAGGGCACGCAATAAAATCTGGCCTCTGATTAGAGTAACTTTCATTTAGCGTGCATCCCATTCAGGGGAAACTAAAATGGCACTAATGTAATAAGAAAAGATGTCTGACTGTCTTAAAATCTAAGTGATAAAAGCGTTAACAGTGACCCGCTGAAGCTAATACGTTTAAGTGTTTGGCTGAGGTGAATTTGTGGCGTTTTTTTTTTTTTTAATACCATTGAATATGTCAAAAAGGACTTGAAAATCAGGTAAATATAGAGATTCATTGACTCTCTCTTGCACAATTAAAAGCATCCTCACTTAAATGAATGTCAGTTTAGCAGGATGTCCTAGATGTCAAGATAACACTATATTCAAAATATAAATTAAAATGAATAATTATGATTAATTAAATATATATTTAAATGCATTACAATAATAAAATATAGAAAGTATATATTATATATGGATGATCTAAATAATTACAATTATTATTAATTACATTTTACTATATATATATATATATATATATATATATATATATATATATATATATATATATATATATATATTGGTAATAATAAAAAATAATATAAATAACATACAATATAAATATAACATAAAAATAAATAACATACAATATATAGTTAAACTTAACTATAGCTACTTACTGTATATACACATGTATGATTTAAATGTCCAAAATAATGGCACAAGATTTACTCATTTGCGGGTGAACTATTCCTTAATATATATATTTAACGTCACATTTTCCTTCTAAAAATGTAACTTTGAAAAAACATGCCATTCTTTGCGTCCATAAACACAGCTAAAACAAACAATCGATGTAAACAATAATAAAACAGCGCTTATGACGTAGCCTGGATGGAAATAATACATGCCACACCTTTTGGCTAAGGCATTTGTATTATGAATCATTCAGTGGCTACTTTTCAGGGACTTGGGTTACCGTTTGGCTTGGGTTTAATTCGCCATCATAGGTTCTGGTTGTTTCTTAAGCCCTCTGTTGAGTGTAATGGGCCTGTAAGCTTTACATTCTTGCGACAGAGAGCTTGAAGTGCCGAGTGTAATAACGGCATTCTTGGAATTGTGAGGGAACTGATAAAACGCACATCCCGCTGGGAGTTTATTTAAGAGAAGACGGAAAAGGATTAAAACGCCGTAGCTTGACGCATATTTGCCACGGTTGGTATAGCAAAACAGCTATTTAAGCCCAGGTTTAGCCTTAAAACCTGTCAACGGCAGCACACATCTCATTTCTAAATGCAGCATGAGAACATGGTTACTATATGAAGCTAAATTAGTGCCACAATCATTTGAGCTTCCCCCCATTGACAGACCCTTGCCATCATCTGTGTCCAGTTGACGAATGTTAATGAACGGACTTCTGACAATGAACAGCTCAACAGCATGCGGGAGTCCCTCCGCCTGTGCCGGCACACTTGATCCCGGTGGATACGGAGCGTGTTCTCGATTAGCACTGATTAATGAAATCAATTACCAGCGACAGGAAGTGAGATCGAGTGACCGAGCGCTGGCCTGCTAACACACTGTCCACTCTCCTATCCGTGTGCTCATCAATAACACAGACCTGTAGGCACTTCTTTCACTGATCGGAGACCAGTTGGTCCGGCACGGGATTTGCCGGAGGGAAACTCTTTGAGCTCTGACTTTCTAACCTTGGGCATAAATAAAGAATATTAGCAGAAGCATAATAATAATGTTGGAGTAAGTATAGTTGTTTTGTAGCTTTATAATTCTAAATGTTACAAATGATTTGGGGTGGATTCACTAAACCTGTGAATAGAAATATTACTATAACTAATAATAATAATGCAATTATTATGAAAAAATATATTAATTTGGAAAAAAAAATTCTAATAATAACAATTATTAATTAATATTAAAAAAATATTAATATTACCAACAACAATAATGATATTAAGAATTTTTTAATTAAAATAAATATTATTAAATAATCGAATATCACTTATTATTATTTATTATCAATATAAATAATAAGAGGAAATAAAAAATATTCATATTAACAGCAACAATAATAATAATAATTCTAACTGTTATTATGATTATTTTACATTAACAAATTTTTCTCTGAACTTATTTATGGACCCCAGTTTAAAAACCTCTGAACTAAACAATCTTGTAACGTAGGCAGTAAATGCAATTTAAAATCCAAGAGACATGTGTGTCCGCTTTCTTGCGTTCATGGCATCTTTTTGACCTCATGGCCAAAATGCACACTGTGAAAACACACACCGAATCAATTTTACGATACAAATGACTCAATAGATTCGCAAAGCTTAGTTTTTCCATCTAATTTTCGAGAAAACTACATTGCCAGCATAAGAATGATGATAAAATACATAAAGGCCTGTTCACACCGGGACGAATTTCGCGTGCGATATTCGCCAACGTTTAACGCCTCGTGACTAAACAATGGGCGCCAATGTGAGTGTGCACACCGAAGCGTAAAACGCCATGCGTAAAAGCGTCCTTTTTTTTAAAACGCCTCGGGTTCGTTTTTTTTTTTTCAGAAACTATCCGACCAATGAGATTGGCGCTTTTGCTCACGTGTCTGGAGCTTCTGAAGTTACAGTGAAACACAACTTGGGGGCGCTCAAGCACAAAACGGTCTTGCCGAGCACACATACGTAA
Source organism: Chrosomus eos (assembly GCA_036326025.1). NCBI lineage: Eukaryota > Metazoa > Chordata > Actinopteri > Cypriniformes > Leuciscidae > Chrosomus > Chrosomus eos. The sequence goes on from CM070841.1 coordinate 25,309,548, forward strand.
TGGCGAAGAAGATATACAGCGTCTAAACTCTGCCGGGAAGAAATAAGATGAATGTAGAGCTGCTGGTCTTGTTGGTGTCTTTATAAAGAGACACCAACGAGAAAAAAAAACTAATGACTAACGCGACAAACTTGCTCTCTTCTTCTGAGTGACAAGCGAGTGTCAGAAGCGTAAGTTGCGCAGCGCCACTTTGTGGACCGGGGTATTTCTGTTTTACATGAAGCGCCATCTAATGTCAGGGAATGAATTTGCATGTTCACTCGGCTCATCGTCAGCGAAAATCGCTTGGGTGTGAACACAAAAAACGCGTTGAAAAACGCTGACGAATAACGCGAGCCGATATTCGTCCCGGTGTGTACGAGGCTTAAGGTGTAACTTTTGCTCATTTTGTTGCACTACCATAAAACATGTTTCCAGTCCTTGTCGGGAAGTGAAATAGAAAGTTAGAAATATGCAACAAAGATCTCCAGAAAGCACATCAAACCTGTATAATACGACTCTCAAACTCACGAGTATAAACTTCCCAAGAGGACGTGAAGGCAGCAATAGATCAGTAAAACGCAGTGTCTTCTACCTACAAATAGCTTCTTATGGACGGTGTGTTGCAAGAGCAGATCAATTCAGTATGCTGGTTTAATGAAGCTTTATCCAACATTGATATATAGTACAAACAACAGGCTGTCAGCATTTCAAACAGCCACAACTGCAAAAATTCACCCTCTGAGCTTAAAAAAAGCTAATGGGTTTTAACATTCTGGGATTTACAGCATTGCTTTGATGCATAATATCATTATCAGTCCCTGAGTAGGACGTTTGGGTATGTTAAACACAAAAACACTTGACAAACAGAGAATAAGGTTAAATCGGACAAAAATACTATGGAAGTCAATGGGGCCCAACAACCGTTTGGTTACCGACATTCTTCAAAATATCTCTTTTGTGTTCAGCAGAAGAAAGAAATTCATATAGTTTTGGAACAACTTGAGAGTGAGTAAATGATGACGCAATTTTCCTTTTTGGGGGAACTATCCCCAGTCAATAGCATCCCTATTTTAATGAGTCGGCCTATAAAGCTGGCAAGGCAAGCGATGTTTTGTGTAAACTGTACTAGTGTCTGCGAAGCAAAATAACATACACGTTAAATCTATGGCGACTGTCAGAGAGCAGCGCTTCAAGCAAATCCAGCCTACAAATTTGGATATAAAGTAATTAATTAAGAACACTTTCCCTCTCATTACAGTTCCCATTTAGTAGTTTGGGAACATTGGACGCAGCCTGCCATGAACATCCATCTGTTACAGCATAAAACTGCAAACCACAATATATTAGCAACTGAATTGCTTGTAGAAGTGACTAACATGGAGGAAGAACAGAAATACCTCCCATGGTGCACCTGGGGTCAGGTCAGGACATTTGGCTATCCAGTTGTAAATCCTCAAATCAAGCCTCTTAAATGGGATAGTATACAGTCTGGGTGACCAGCATGGGGTCGAGGGGGTAATAGTTACTCCACTGCACTCCCCCGGGAGACAAATCCACTACAGGGAACGGTAATGATGATCCCACTCTGGCACTGCCAGTCCTGCAAGTGGACAAACATTTGGACAGGAAATTTCTCCTGGGAATTAGAAGCCGACAACGCTGCTCATCTGAAGTCTGTTCCGTCTTTGTTTTGGCAGAGGCGCTCGACACACATTTGTCATCGCTCTGCGAAGCTCTTGCTGGGACGATTAACGGCTCAGATTGGGAGATCTCCTTCTGCTGTTCTGTGTTGACATTGTTTCTGCTCTGTGATTAATTAAACTGCATGTTTAAAGTTCACCTGAGCTCATATTAAACATTAAGAGAGAAAACAAAATGGAAAAACAAAATATTTAGGCCTACTACTAGTTTGACACTATCACAACACATAGATATGTGCACGCAGGCTCAACAATGTCACTTGCACTATATCTTATATGTTTTGAGCATTTTTTTTTTTTTTGCCTTGCAAAGCTGAAGTTTTTTTGTGACTTTTGGTTGTGAATTCTGCTTGTCAACTTTTTAAACTTGTCAGAAAGGTACAATAATATAAAAATAATTTGAATGGCTGACGTAGAGGTTGTGTCAAAATTCAAATGACTTGTAATGGTTTTGCCTCAGAAAGAATGGGTTGTAATAGCAAGATTTTGCCATGAATATCATCATATTCCATATATAACTGTTTTATTTTCATTGATAGCAAATTATTGTTGCAAATTGTCTTTGTAAAGAAATCTGTACATTTGATGAAAAAAAACCTGTGAAAAATATATAATAAAAATGTTTTGTATAATTTATTTATACATATTGATTTTCATTTATTTATTTATTTTATATTTAACATTCACAATTGATGTATTTTTCAAAAATAAGTTAAAGGGACCCCAAAATGAAAATTCTGTCATCATTTACTCGCCCTCACGAGTTTCTTTCTTCTGTTGAACACAAAAGAAGATATTTTAGAGAAAGTTGATAACCAGACAGTGGACGGTATCCTTGACTTTCATTCCATTGTATTTTGTTTCCTACTATAGAAGTAGTAAGATCATTTTTGGGTGAAATATCCCTTTAAAGTCTCAACAGATCAGTCTTAATATTTCATTCTGTGCTCAGATTTTCCTCAATATCTCAAAATGAATTCAAACATTTCTCATCACATTCTTCCTAGACCAAATATTTTTTAAATCAATTTAATTATGAATAAATATTAAATAATAAATAAACATCACACATATAAAATTAAACTTAAATGTAATTCAAAATAATTTCACATTTATAACTTTTTGAGTTAGGGAGAGTGAAAACGTTGGCAAGGCAAGTAAAAATCTTACAGTTAAACCCCTGATACCATCCACGTTTACATAATAACACACATACCGTATTCATTAGCTTTAGTGGGGGCGTTGTTAATCATTTATCTGAAGAGGTCAACCATTCATAGCAGAGACCATTAAATGGTACAGAAGCAAAAACAGCCTGTATATTTCTGAGGGTCAGAGAGAAAGTTGAACGTGATTATATAAACCCAAAACTTGCTAAAGATGCTACAAAAAGAGATATGTAGTAAAATATGACCCCTGCACAGAATATACACATGCAATAAAAGCCTGCCACTGTTATATTGCATGTCAATAGAAACAACAACAGTAAGCCAGTTGCTATCAACAATCCAAACACAACAAGGAAACGTTTAAGAGACAGAAAACAAGAGGTCAATGTCTGGGCTATATATACACTTCCTGTACTGGAGACATGCTGTCTTTTTTAGATAAAAAAGCTACAAGAATAAACGAATAATTATTTTCCCCCATTTTCTGAGCGGTGTTTGCTTATGTAAAACTCAATCCTAAGGTGTTTTGAATGTTTTTTGGCCTGTTGTTAAATGGTTGCTAGGGTGTTCTGGACCTTAGATATGACTTGGGTCCAGCCTGTAGACTTTGTCCAGTTTATCATCCGCCAGGAGCAATAGTAAAAGTGATGCTTGCTCTAAATGGAAAGCTGACGCGAGAAGGCAGAATATAATTATGTACTTCACTCAAAACATACTACAAACAACCTATAAAAAGTGCCATTAAAAGCATAATTTCAAAAAGCCAAGGCAGTAAACATTGTGTACTGTATCCATACTTGGGTTCCCAACAAAACGGAATAAATGTATTATGAATAACCAAACCCCTTACGTAAGCATATTTTCTATTGACGGCTCGCTAATGTGTGTCCGTCAGATGATATGCCAGTCGTGGGAATGGGTGATGTCATGGAGTTTCAGGGAAGTGAAGGCTGCTCACATACTCAATGGCACAAGCCCAAGCTGCTAACAATCACATCAGGTCCTCATTTCAAAGCCCAGATGGAAAAAAAGGTTGCCTAGGAAACGGCTCCAGTGCACTGCACCTCCCTGGAGGTCCACCAATGCTACGCGAGGAATGAGATCCGAGCGCTCGCCTGGAATAAACCACACTGTGTCGAAACTCCTCCGTCTGACTACAGCAATTACACCAAGTATTACAGTATCGTCTGCCAGGCTGAACGTACATGTTGACATACTATCACACGCATGACCACAACAAAGCCGTCATGTGGTTGCTGACAACACCAGCTGCTTGTCTTGGCTTTCATCACGATCACTTTGCGGTAAAGGAGGTTGGTAAAGGTTAAACTCAACATAAAAATCACAAATTAGATGTCTTTAATAGACAAGGTGGAGAGCAAGACATGTATGCTTCGCAGATCATCTCAACAATGCAGTTTCAACAGATCTCATTCTGTGCTCAGATTTTCCTCAAAATCTCAATATGAACTCAAATATTTCATGTTAGAACAAATAAATCTGTGCTATGCACTTCACATTCATTTTATAGCTTTATACACTTAAAGGAGTAGTTCACTTTTTAAAAAACTTTTGCTGATAATTTACTCACCCCCATGTCATCCAAGATGTCCATGTCTTTCTTTCTTCAGTCGAAAAGAAATTAATGATTTTGATAAAAACATTCCAGGTTTTTTCTCCATATAATGGACTTCAATAGTGGCCAAAACGGTTCAAGGTCCAAATGACAGTTTCAGTGCAGCTTCAAAGGACTTTAAACGATACCAGACGATGAATAAGGGTCTTATCTAGCGAAACGATGCGCCATTTCGAAAATAAATAAAACAGTTTAATTATTATTAGCACAAATGCTCGCCTTGTTCTGTTCTCCTGTTCGAACTCATTCATCAAAATGAACAAATCTTTTTCGAGTCATTTCGTTCGTTGAATGAATAAAATGACTCGAAAAAAGATTTGTTCATTTTGATGAACGAGTTCGAACAGGAGATTCACGAACGTGCATCTCAGGACAGAACAAGGCGAGCATTTGTGCTAATAATACTTAAACTCTTTTATTTATTTTCGAAATGGCGCATCGTTTCGCTAGATAAGACCCTTATTCATCGTCTGGTATCGTTTAAAGCCCTTTGAAGCTGCACTGAAACTGTCATTTGGACCTTGAACCGTTTTGGCCACTATTGAAGTCCATTATATGGAGAAAAATCCTGGAATGTTTTCATCAAACACATTAATTTCTTTTCGACTGAAGAAAGAAAGACATGGACATCTTGGATGACATGGGGGTGAGTAAATTATCAGTAAAAGTTTTTTAAAAAGTGAACTACTCCTTTAAGGTTCGGTCACGTTTAATGTTGTAATGCGAATTTCACAATGGCTTCTGTGTGAGCTGTGCTTCAAACTGCACTTTGACTTCTGACTGCACCTATCAACAAATTTCTCATTGGTGTACTTGTATCTTTCCTAAGAAGTTTAAAGAGAAACGTCTGAGATAAATGTGACATTTAAGGGTGTAACCTCTGGCAGGGACTACAACAGAGGCCATGTGGGGTGACAGCAGGGTGGTTTCCTTGGGTGGGGTCGTTTTAGGCTCAACTGAAAGTGATACACACCCTTTCCATATGATTAAACTCACATTGACCTCAGTGAACCGTTCTATGAGAAACCAGCCTGACAGAAGATGAGAGTTTTGCAGTCCTGCAGACACCCGTAACCCACACTTTTGTCCAGCTCATCTCTGGTGCTGTTAGTCAGCAAACAGGCCCGTCCCATTCTCTGCAGCATGAGCTCATGGTGCTGTTGTGGCTTGTGGGTCTGGCCACGTCTGCATGACAAGGCTGTGTCTTCTTCGGCGCCAGCGTGAATGTGCACTCCACTGTTTTATCAGTTCATCAGAGGTCTGGATGTCGCTCAAGGCTCTGCTGGCCTGTTAAACTGCTCCAGTAAATATCATTAACTCTTAGATATGCCACTATGTGTGTGTGTGTGTGTGTGTGTGTGTGTGTGTGTGTGTGTGTGTGTGTGTGTGTGTGTGTGTGTGTGTGTGTGTGTGTGTGTGTGTGTGTGTGTGTGTGTGTGTGTGTGTTAATTGCTCTTTCATAGCTCAGGAGACCTAATGTTTCTTTTATGTATAAAATTCGTTTCTCCTAAGTTTAGAAGTAATAAAGATAATCACAAATGAAACAACTGTTCACAGTATGAATTAAGAGCTATAAAACGAATGTAGATTGCACAGAAGACTTGTTGAGGAATGTTGAACTTTATATTGGGATCTTTGACTACAGGAAGAATTTCTTGGAAAAATCTCAGCCAAGAATAGTAATTGTAAGGGCAAAAATAAAATAAAAATAATAATAAAACAATTATATGTATTAGTAATGTCACATATTTCTCAAGATAAAAAATGTGAAGCTACACAATTCAATGAGATATTGATACAAAAAGAAATAAAAAAAATATTATTAATGTCACATTTCTCAGGATAAAAATCTGTGAAGCTACAAAATAAAATAAATTTGCTCTAAATAATTTTTTTATTTGCTCTTCATTTAAGGGTGTGTTTCGGTTCGTTTGGTTCATTTGGTCCAGAGCAAAAAAACCCAAAACATTTAGTCCTGGTCCACTTCGCGTTCACATTGGCATTTTAACACCAAACCTAAAGGCATAGGGATGGCGTTCACACTTATTCAAATGAACCGCACTAACAGAGCAATCGCACCAGGGTTTGTTTTAATCGAACCAAACATGCCAAGTGTGAACACACCCTAAATCTCCCAGCAGTCATGGAGAAGCAATTCATATGTTTTCTCATTTGAGTTTTTTCTTCCAATTGTACATTATTATTTTTCTAAATTAGGTCTGACCAAACCATTAAACAGCTAAAAAGAAAGATGAACTGATTGTAATAGTTTATTTTTACAGTATTATAGCGGGAAAAACAGAGCAGCAATTGTGTTACTAAAAGTGCAGAAGTCTAGACAGCGAACAGCTCATTTCCAGAGCACATGATGCAGGAATGGAGTATTGACTGGAATAGACTGGAATTGTATCTGTGACAGAATGCCAGATTACTTAGATTGTAGATTAGAAGTAAATGGGTGCAGATGGAAAAAGGGCTGTTTTTAATGTGTACAGAAACTACAGCACCTGCCGGCAGCCCTGATCTTAACCAGTGAGCACAGCATCCCTGCGACTGCCAGAAAGACCAACTTTAGCAAGCCACAGCAATTTTGCAATTAATGCAAAAGTTACTTAGGAGTTTATCAGTGATGCCTCACCCATTACTATTGCTCATAACCCCCAGCAACCAATCAGAACAGCATAGAAACCACAAAAAAATGCACAAAAACCACCCAAAACTTCTTTGCAACAGTATAGCAATGGCATTACAATCACCTAAAATGCAACGGAACAAATATTTAATATAAAGATTACGTCTGATTTATGTTTTCAAATTATCTGTTATACTTAAAGGATTATTTTTACTCACCCCCATGTCATCCAAGATGTCCATGTCTTTCTTTCTTCAATCGAAAAGAAATTAAGGTTTTTGATGAAAATATTCCAGGATTTTTTTCAATGCAATTCCAACGCAATTACGTTGAAAAGGTCACGCCTGACGAAAAGGCAGGGCAAAAAAACTCATTTTCTCCTCCAAGTTCAAAATCGTCCGACATCGTTGTTTTATCTTTTAACTTCCTTTTTTTGTAAACGGCGTTTGACTTTGTTTGCACGTTCAACTTGTAAATACAGACTCGGTACTTCCGCCTACTTGACCTTTTCAACGTAATTGCATATTACGTGACGTCACGAACGCGCATCACAGAACAGAGCAAGGCGAGCATTTGTGCTTATAAAACTTAAACTTTTTTTAATTATTTTTAAATGACCGATCGTTTCGCTAGATAAGACCCTTATTCATCGTCTGGTGTCGTTTAAAGCTGCACTGAAACTGTCATTTGGACTTTGAACCGTTTGGGTCCCATTGAAGTCCATTATATGAAAAATCCTGGAATGTTTTCATCAAAAACCTTAATTTCTTTTCGACTAAAGAAAGACATGGACATCTTGGATGACATGGGGGTGAGTAAATTATCAGCAAAAGTTTTTTTTAAAAGTGAACTAATCCTTTAATAAATAAGAATATATGCATGGGGAAAAAAACATTGGTTAATCAAGAAGAAAGGGATGTTTCTTTTATTTTTTTGCTCTGTCTGAGGATGTTTGAGAGGAGGAAAGGAAATCGCCGTGTCACTGGCCTAAGTTTCTGACAGACTGATCTATCAAAGAGAGCATGGCCTCAGAAATACAAAATCATTACATCCACGTCTCTCCCAATCCCTCCCACGAGGCTCTGCTGATCCGAGGTGTATCTGACAGACCGTAATAACCCAGCCGTGGTGAGAGAGAGGCCGGACACAGGCAAAGGTGACATTTACACAGTGTGAGTGCATAAAAATATAAACATATCCAAACAAGCAAATCCGACAACAGACACATAGTACTGTGTGTAACACACACACACACACTCACATGGTTATATAAAGGTGCGTAAACACGATTTGTCAGCAAATTCCCTGGATTACGGCGGATGATGTGCGTTCCTAACATGCCGAGGAGAGCATGACAGGTCAGACGTGAAACTTGTCTCAATATTTTTATTTATGTATTAAAAGTTCATCTAGACTGCCTATTTTTTTCCTCAAGAACGGCCACTACAACAAAACCAAAACTTAAATTCATTTGCACGCATTTCATTTTCAACATCATTTTCCATGTATTTTCATGATATGTAAAAAAATTATAATAATTGATGGCCGGTATCATTTCTCTATTGACCTGCCATTGGCAGGAATTGCAAACAGTTCATTTTAGAGCTTGCATGCACACAAACTAGACTGTAACTTGCTAGCAACAACTGTGCATACTAGAAACAAGTGTGAGCATAAATCCAACCTGTTCCAAACTCTGACGTAAATCATTTGACTACCATCATAGATACAGAAGTAAATGCATATCATAAAGACAGCCGTTGTGGATTTGTTTGCAGGCATTTTTGTGCCTGTGCGTCATGCGATGACTCCTACAACTCAAAGTGCCACAGCGTTCTGATGTCATTATGATCATTAATGTCACAATCATAACACTCATCAATGGAAATCTGTTCAGTGTCATATCCTGCTTTGATTAATATGCAGAATATCACTAATTGGATGCCTAATTAATTCAGCAGGGCCTCCTGGAGATGTTTTGGGGGCGACACACAAAAGATGCCTTGAATAGCACACTGTCACATGCACAGTCATTGAACGAATAGCCAAAGGCCATACAAATTATTTCAAATACACAAATTCAAGAACTCAAGGGTAGAATAAATGCTTAATATGCTTAATAATAATAAAACTAGATTTTAAAAGTAAATGGTGTCTGAGGAAGAGTTCAAATCTCTAACCCTGAATATAAGTAATAGTGACACTTGCCCTAGCAAACACTACTAACAAGTACAGAATAACTTTACAAAGGTGAGGTCGAGTCAAAACACATAGCTTTTTGATTTTAAGCATTATATCATATTGAAAATTTTCACTTATGGAAAGCTAGCTTTAGATGAGCCAATGGTGTTATTGAATGCAAATTTATTCAAAGCACATGCAAAATTATGAACTCCCATCTATCGGCTTCTCATCTCTCTATTCCACTTCAGCTCACGTTAGGAGGTGTAGCCGGAGAAGATTTCACTGAAGTGGGGGATTTTATTTTATATATTTTGCCTTAATTCTCCATTTCTGGGCGAGCTCTTGCTCCCGAAACATTAAAAATAAATCTTCTTCACCGCTGAAAGAAAAAAAAATTTAGAGAGAGAAGAAAAGACCACCTGCATTTCCCAAATCCCATTCGGCATCCCTATCCTGCATTATGAAGGAGCTTGTCAGGCAGTGAGTGGCCGCCTGCCTCCTCTTCCTCAGCTCCCCGACTCGCTGCTCATTCATCATTTACACAGGCAGAGGCAGCCAAACCTCAAATACTGACTCGCTGCCTCGTACATGTCTCAGTCAAACACTGCAGCAAAAGTTTCAGAGCTTCTTCTGCCCGGGAAACATTACAGAAACAACCTTAAACCCTTCAAATTTCACAATCATTCATTTTAAATGTTTCAAATACAAGTAGGTTTGCTACAATTCTATATACAAAGTAGGATACTATCTACAAAATATAATATGCATTCAAACTAGGGTTATTGTTTACTAAAAACTACTAAAAATAGTTTTTGTTAATTGAAATGAATCTGAAATCAAATTAAATATGTTAGATGAAAAACCTAAACCTAAAAATCTTAAACACAGAAGTATTGCTTTTTGCAACTATCTGAAATACAATAAGTTTAAAGGATAATTCCGGTATTTAGCACTTTGTGTCTATTTTCTATTTTGTTTTGGATGAACTAGAGTGGTGGACTTAGAAATTTTGACGATGGGTCCTGTCTCGACTTTTGACTTTTTTAGAATCGCCTCTGACCGCTTCAGAGTGGTTGTCTATGGGCATGCACAAATCATGTCCTTAAAACAACCCTTAACGTTCGTTTTCAAAACTGTGACACTCACCGAGTGGTTAGTGGTGTTCGTTGATGTTCCAAAACAAGTAGCGTAGCGAAATACAGTTTCTGTCGTGTTTTATTTGGCATTTTAAAAAATCGCATTGATTTCTGTTGGAGGACTCAGTGCTCGTTGATATTACTGCGCTACCGGAGATATATCGAGCGGAAGTTTATACGCGGTTGTGAGTTATCTGAAAAAATAGTTCCACTATAGCAAATAACACGGATTGAAATCATACATTTCGCCGATATATTTGTTTTTAATCATCAACGAACACCACTAACGCACAGTTTTGAAAACGAACGTTAAGGGTTGTTTTAAGGACATGTTTGTGCATGCCCATAGACAGCCACTCTGAAGCGGTCAGAGGCGATTCTAAAAGAGTCAAAAAGTCAAGACAGGACCCATCATCAAAATTTCTGTGTCCACCACTCTAGTTCATCCAAAACACACTAGAAAATAGACTCAAAGTGCTAAATACCGGAATTATTCTTTAAAAATAAGTTTAACAAATTATTACAATTACTAAAACTAAAAGTAATTACTAAAAGTAATTATAAATTAAAGCTAAAAATAAATATCAAAAATATTAAAAGTTCAAAATATGAATAAAAAAATATGAAGAAATTATTCAAGACTGGTCAAATAATAATTAAACAAAGGAAGAAACAAGAACAAGAAAAAACAACTAAATAAAGTTACTAATTTTCAGGTATTCCTATGCGAGGGAGAAACGGATGGACGGATAAATAAATATTTCTTTCAATTTCTGATTTTTTACAAAAATACTACCAATACTAAAATACGGTAAGAACTTATGTATTGTAGTATTGACTTGCACCGAAATATCTGTGCATCCTTAAATACAAGTGCTTATGGCACAGTCACATTTAAGCCATTTAGAAATCACTCTTTTTCATAAAGCTGAGTATATCCTGAATTTCAAAGTGTGCAATCAGACATAAAGACTAAATGCATATCTGGGATCGTGTGCGACAATCGCATCTGATGCATAATGCCAAGAGAGGAAGAACACTTGTAATGTAGAAAGCATTTTAACAACAATCAAAAGAAAGTCAGGCCATTCGGAAATCGTATTACAAGGGTGGCCGTGCACTCAAAGCAAATGTGTCCGAAACGCGTGTCTCGGAACAGGCCGTTTTTTTTGCGTCTTAATCCAGTTAAAATCACGGCAACATGAGCCCAACAGGAAACCGGGAGCAATTCAATCTGCAATTCTCCTGCTTATTAGGAAGCTGAGTGCTGGCTAGCGCAGGCTTGTGAGCTTAGTGCTGCACCAGAGAACAGGGCCGCTCGCCACAGCCAAACCCAGAGACAGAGAGCCCAATGCTGGGTAAACAACCACGCCACACAGCCTTCTTCCGGCCCTCTCAAGAAGCCCTCGATTGGAGGTGCGGAAAGAGAAAACGATCAAGCTTATCCCGAAGACTCGTCTGTCCCTTTCCCAAAGCCCACGACAAAGAAAGAAAGCAGCCATGAATACTGTGGAGGCCGATCTCCCTGCCAGACTTTAATCCGTGGAGAAAAAAACCCGATGAGGATGCTTGGGGCAAAGAGACTGCACATCGACTTTGATCTGTGCAGAAGTTGACTTTATTGTGGGGGTCTTTTGAAAGCTGTGGTTTGAGCAGCCAGCTGTTTAAGATGGGAAGGAACCTCCCAGAATCTTAAACTCAAAAGGATGTGGAAAACAGACTGAGAAAACTGACTGATCATGCCGAACCAAACCATATATGATTTACATTCAGACTTCAAAAGCAGATTGTAAGAGGTTTAACACATACTTCATTGGTCCAAATCCAGACAGTCTGCATTTGACGGGCATCAAATCCCCCATTGCTTTCATACTCCTGACACTTTTGGACAGTTTTTAATCAACAGAACAGAAGAATGAGGTCAGAAACTAATAGGAAACCATAGTGAGGATTTCCCACATGAGCACCACAGCTCAATGTGTCCTGAACTGTTAGGCCACAGCTCAAACACACATCTGGCACTGCTAGCATGAAACATATACAGTGTCTGGACAAAGAAGACAGATGCAAATCCCAGTTAGTTAAAGATGATGAAGTGGTAAATCATGATTTAAAATATGATTATTTGTACCACATAGAGTTTGGTTGAAACCAAGCGGCAACATTCTAATCTGAAAAATTAAGCCTACAATGAAGTGCGAAAAACTGCAATACGTCGCAAATCCGCTAGGGGCAGGTCCCAAAAGGGAGCAAATGTCCTTAGACCCCCATGTTAAAATGTCCGTTTTCACAGCATAAATTCATGTTTTTACAGGTTGGTCCCATGGACTTTTAAAGGGTACCTATTATGGCATTTAAAATGTTCCTAATATTGTTCTGGGAGTCCCCAACAACAGTTTTACGAGCATGCCATGACAAAAAAACACTTTTGTTGTCTTATAATATGCATTTATTTTTACTTGATTTGCTCACCGACTCCCATATGAATCGTTTAGCGAGTCATTTTTCCAAACCCCGCCTTTGCGTGACGCTAATCTGCAGTGATATGTTAGCTACCATAGCCCAAAGTTTAGTGGTAAAAGCACATTCAGTCTTTGTTTGCGTTAGCCCAACGTATAAACATATTGATAATGCAGTACTAAGAGGTAACGTTATAGCTGTATTCTTTATGACAACTCCATTAACAACGATAAACACTTCACATATTTCAATACAACTGACGACCTATGCGCTGTGCGTACACAACACACACACATACTTATTGAGCATGATACATAAAACATAAAAGCAACAATTAATATTAATAATACTTACAGTTTGTGATTCGGAGAAGGAAGCTGATCCAAATAAACTCGGTACTGAACCAGTATCAGCCGGCTGGCAAATCCATACTTATAGCATTTAGGTTTGTGAAGCAATCATCTTAAAAATGACGCGAACACAACAAGGTCCGGGCTATACTTCTGTGGTATAGTTGTATATATGAACTGTAGCCACTCAGTCTTCAAATGCTCCTCACTGGGCAGATGAAAAAAGTTTGCTTTTGCGTCGCACTTCAAAACAGCGTCTCGTCATGTTAGTTTTCCCTGGCGTCTCCGACAGGGTTGCCAGGTCTGCACAACAAAACCAGCCCAATTGCTCATCAAAACTAACCCAATCACGGCCAAAAATAGTCAAATAGCGTTCCCGGGTGTTTCCCCAATAACAATCATGTTCCAGTGGGTAAAACAATCGCGTCAACCCGTGCACTACACAAACAACCAGCGGAAACAGTGCAGGCATACGGACCTGGCAACACTGGTCTCCGAACGCAATAAGTGGGCGTATCTTATTCAAATAACTTGTCAAGTTGACGTCAACTAGACAAAGGAAAAGCATCGTTCGTCGAACGATTCATATCAGCGACTCAGAGTCGACTCTTACTTTTGAGAGACAATAACTTTGTATACGGTGAACTTTCATGTTTAAAACTTTGCAGGATGTTTTCGTTCACTTAGATCTATGTTACACACTACATGAAGGGCAATTTTCAAAAATCCATAATAGGTACCCTTTAATGTATTTTTCGATAGGTTCCGAGTGCCTGACAACTGTGAGGGGGGTGAATTTTTTTCTAACTCGTTAGTTTAGATCGTATTTAGATATAAAATGTATGACAAATAAGGGCGTGGTTAACTTTGATTGACAGCTTGATTGACAGCTGATAACGGGCTGCGCAGAGTGGAATTCCTGAAATTTGACGTCTCGGCCATGATCTGACACAACACATCATACCACCTCTGTATCCTTTCTGAAAAGATTTTCCAAGATGGCGCCGCACATACCCCCCATAAACGGCCTCAAAACCGTTCTTCAGAAAGTCTATGGGTGACGTCACAGACGCTTTGTCCATTTTTTTTACAGTCTATGGTTGAAACGTATTTGTTTTTCAAGATTGTGTGCCATTTAGAATTGAATTGAGACTAGTTTCATTTCAGGTCTTGAATTTTAATTTAATTTTAACTGATGTAGCAAACCGGATGCAAACTTGTAAACTGAATTTAAGGAAGTAGAATAAAAAAAAGTGTAGAATATTGTATTTTCTTAACAAGAAAAATTATTAAAGACATTTTTTTAAGATTAAACTGCCTTGTTTTTTTTTACATTCAACACATTTATGGAATATAACAGGGTGTACGAACAATTCGTTTCCCAGAATGCAATTTTCTGTTGAATTTCTCTGGATTGTAAATTCCACTTAATTTACGTCCAATTCAACTTTCTGTGTGGTGTGGACAATTCGATTTAAATTCCAACTCATGAACTGAAAATAAGTCAATTCTTAAATTCAGATCTTTTCACAATTCTGATACTCCAACATAAGGCTATTAAATAAAATAAAATAAAATTTCTGTGAATAACCATGACTAATGCTACAAATAATGCTACTTTTCTCAGCCCTAGAAACGGTCTCTATATACAAAAATACATTCAACCTACAATAGAGGTCGGTTATCTCTACTTCTGCAACAGAAGCAGCGTGATGTTAAGCAATGCCACCAGAAAGCTTTTAGTGGCCGTCATGACATAAACACATATTTCAGATGATCCACCTTCACTTAAGAAACGAGTTCCCTACCGTTTATATGATTGTGGTCAATCAATGGAAAACCAAATTAGGTTTCCAAAGATCACATTTTGTTGGGATAAGAAGTAAAACCGTTTCCAATTCAAGCATTAGCAAGATCATATTACATATCCCAATCGACTTTACTATCATGAAGTGACCATGAGAATGGATACCAGGATGAATATAGGTTATATTAACGTGCTAATAATGAATTAAACTGGGGACGCCCAGGCTCTGGGTTCGCCTTGACATATCTTCTGCTAGCTCGCGTGACGCACATCCCCGAGCAACAACAGTATCAGGAGCATCCAAGGGCCTGTGTCTGGATATGACAACCACACACTTGGCTCTTATCGCAAAGAGGAAACCAGCGTCAGCGTCCTTATGGGACATTAGTCTTGAGCAGATCGCATTAAACTCTTATATCTGCCTGAGGATCAATTAGCATGGCATTCAACACCACTCGCAGGGCCCTCGGAGTGCATTAGGACTCCCCGACAGCCCAAACGAACACAGTGACACGGTGTAATGAGGGAGAACACACTCGGCCGCCATGTCCGTGTATGGTTTTATAGTAACTCCATTATCGTGACCACCGACAGAGAAGTCATTATGCAGAAAATGAACTGATGCGAGGCCGGGTCAAAGACCCCAGCTATGGAGGAAGCCATCCGAGGGCCAAAAAGCAGAAGACCCAGAATGAGAAAGCAAAACATGTCATGTTCAAAATAGCATACTATTCATACTATTTTTGCTGTGTAAATATCAACGTTTTTAATATCAATTGTAAATAAAAAAATGCATATGAAAATTGCCTATGAGAATTATATTGATGTACAATCTGTAAATGATGACATTTTTCCTTTATACACAAAACTGTTATTTTTATATAATATTTGAGCTCAGGGTTTAAAATGAACTTTTTCACTCACCGGCCAATTTGACTACTTAATTTTTAAGGTACATGCCATTCAGAGCTTCTACTAGCCAAAAAAAGAAAAACTAAAGAAAAGAAAAGATATTAACCAGTGTCACGGATGATACAGGAGTCAGACAGTTGGTAAGTGAAATAGAGTTTATTTTCAGAACAGCAGAAGCAGACGGAGTTATGGTGAGTATTCTAACCGATGATAATTGGAAGGACTTAGCCACAGGAATAACAAGAGTCTCTCTTTCAGATGATGGTGGACAGTCACAGGAATGGGTTGCAGTTGGACGGCTGGGAACTGAAGACGGCAGACGATGAAGAAGATAATCCAATAGGAACAGGTGAGTAGCAGGTAAGTAGCAGGTAAGTCTTTGGTATAGCATGGAGAGTCTGAGTGTCAATGTAACGACGACGATGTAGCGAAGTCGATGTAGAGACGAGATCAGACCGTGACTGCAGGGAGAGTGAGTGTTATATAGTCCGTGCTGGTGATGAGATGATGACGTGATGGAGATCAGGTGTGGTGATGAGGGAATCGAGTGCAGGTGAGGATCCAGGGGAATGCTGGGAAATGTAGTGAATATAGATGATGAAGGTAAACGTGAATGTGACATTACACCCCCCTCCGGAAAGCGCGACCTCGCGCTGCAGAGGAGTCAAGGCGGAGCAGATGAGAGAGGACGTGTCCAGGGCGGAGCTGTGGAACCCTCGGGCGTCCATGGCGGTGAGGCCCCTTCGGGTGGCCATGGCGGTGAGGCCCCTTCGGGTGGCCATGGCGGTGAGGCCCCTTCGGGTGGCCATGGCGGTGAGGCCCCTTCGGGTGGCCATGGCGGTGAAGACCCTGTAGAAGTTCCAGAATTCCCCAACTGAGCCGAATGGACCCAGAGCCGAGGTGACACCACAGGTCTGGAGGGCCAAGGCAGATCTGCAGGCTCATGGGACCGAAACGGAGAAGGGGCTCTGGAAGCCCGTGGCGTAACCAGTGCGAGGGAGGACGACTGAGGAGCAGGAGGGAAGATGTAGCCCGGTGGAGCAGAAGGGATGCAGGGCAGAGGCACAGCCGGTAGCACGGAGTCCCGAGGTGGAACCAGGGTGACGGCTGACCAATGTGAGGAAGGAAGGAGGAGTGAGCCTGGTGGAGCTATCGGGCTGACAAGACCCGGCGGAGGTGAGGGCACAATGAGCCGCAGAGAGGCTGTAGGGTCGGAGGACCAAGGTGGAGTCAGAGGTTCAGGGGATTGAGGCAAGGACAGGGGATCCACTGACCAGGGCGATGCTGAGGCTTGGAGACCCAGAGGCGGCTCCACAGCGATACTGGGGGGTAGCTGTGGATGGGCAGCAGGGTCGACAGGGCTCAGTAGAGACGAAACAGTAGAGCATGAAGACATCAATAGCGGAGGTGGGAGAGGGAGGCAGGGTGGGAATACAGTTTCTGGCTGGACGGCGGTCTCAGGCTGGACGGCGGTCTCTGGCTGGATGGCGGTCTCTGGCTGGACGGCGGTCTCTGGCTGGACGGCGGTCTCTGGCTGGATGGCGGTCTCTGGCTGGATGGCGGTCTCTGGCTGGACGGCGGTCTCTGGCTGGACGGCGGTCTCTGGCAGGACGGCGGTCTCTGGCAGGACGGCGGTCTCTGGCTGGACGGCGGTCTCTGGCGGGCAGGCAACGGCTCAGGCTCTGGCGGGCAGGCGACGGGCTCAGGCTCTGGCACTGGGTCAACGGGCTCTGGCTCTGGCGCTGGGTCAACGGGCTCTGGCTCTGGCGCTGGGTCAACGGGCTCTGGCTCTGGCGCTGGGTCAACGGGCTCTGGCTCTGGCGCTGGGTCAACGGGCTCTGGCTCTGGCGCTGGGTCAACGGGCTCTGGCTCTGGCGCTGGGTCAACGGGCTCTGGCTCTGGCGCTGGGTCAACGGGCTCTGGCTCTGGCGCTGGGTCAACGGGCTCTGGCTCTGGCTCTGGCGCTGGGTCAACGGGCTCTGGCTCTGTGAAAAAGTCTATTAGGTCAATACTGGCAGAGGCCAGCGGTAGGGTCTCTGTGCTGGATGGGACCAGCGGCGAAGGTTCAAATGGGCTGGACGGGACCAGCGGCGAAGGCTCTGTGCTGGATGGGACCAGCGGCGAAGGCTCTGTGCTGGATGGGACCAGCGGCGAAGGTTCAAATGGGCTGGACGGGACCAGCGGCGAAGGCTCTGTGCTGGATGGGACCAGCGGCGAAGGTTCAAATGGGCTGGACGGGACCAGCGGCGAAGGCTCTGTGCTGGATGGGACCAGCGGCGAAGTGGGCTTGGTGCTGGTAGGTTGTGTCCCGGGTCGGGAACCGACACTCTCCAGACACCGGATCACGGTCCGGTGGTGTCTGGAAGGTCGATCCGGTGGTGAAATCTGGCCCCGAGCCAGAATAAGGTACTCAACCGCTCGTCAGCCACATTACTGACGAGTGCGATGCGGATAAAGCCTTCCACAAACGAATACCAACTTTGGCTCTCCTGAGCCAGGACGATAATTTTTACCCCATCGTCCATCTTAGGGCGGTCTGATCTTCTGTCACGGATGATACAGGAGTCAGACAGTTGGTAAGTGAAATAGAGTTTATTTTCAGAACAGCAGAAGCAGACGGAGTTATGGTGAGTATTCTAACAG
The DNA here is from genome assembly GCA_036326025.1 of Chrosomus eos. Lineage (NCBI taxonomy): Eukaryota > Metazoa > Chordata > Actinopteri > Cypriniformes > Leuciscidae > Chrosomus > Chrosomus eos. The sequence goes on from CM070841.1 coordinate 25,328,159, forward strand.
ATGATAATTGGAAGGACTTAGCCACAGGAATAACAAGAGTCTCTCTTTCAGATGATGGTGGACAGTCACAGGAATGGGTTGCAGTTGGACGGCTGGGAACTGAAGACGGCAGACGATGAAGAAGATAATCCAATAGGAACAGGTGAGTAGCAGGTAAGTAGCAGGTAAGTCTTTGGTATAGCATGGAGAGTCTGAGTGTCAATGTAACGACGACGATGTAGCGAAGTCGATGTAGAGACGAGATCAGACCGTGACTGCAGGGAGAGTGAGTGTTATATAGTCCGTGCTGGTGATGAGATGATGACGTGATGGAGATCAGGTGTGGTGATGAGGGAATCGAGTGCAGGTGAGGATCCAGGGGAATGCTGGGAAATGTAGTGAATATAGATGATGAAGGTAAACGTGAATGTGACATTACACCCCCCTCCGGAAAGCGCGACCTCGCGCTGCAGAGGAGTCAAGGCGGAGCAGATGAGAGAGGACGTGTCCAGGGCGGAGCTGTGGAACCCTCGGGCGTTCATGGCGGTGAGGCCCCTTCGGGTGGCCATGGCGGTGAGGCCCCTTCGGGTGGCCATGGCGGTGAGGCCCCTTCGGGTGGCCATGGCGGTGAGGCCCCTTCGGGTGGCCATGGCGGTGAAGACCCTGTAGAAGTTCCAGAATTCCCCAACTGAGCCGAATGGACCCAGAGCCGAGGTGACACCACAGGTCTGGAGGGCCAAGGCAGATCTGCAGGCTCATGGGACCGAAACGGAGAAGGGGCTCTGGAAGCCCGTGGCGTAACCAGTGCGAGGGAGGACGACTGAGGAGCAGGAGGGAAGATGTAGCCCGGTGGAGCAGAAGGGATGCAGGGCAGAGGCACAGCCGGTAGCACGGAGTCCCGAGGTGGAACCAGGGTGACGGCTGACCAATGTGAGGAAGGAAGGAGGAGTGAGCCTGGTGGAGCTATCGGGCTGACAAGACCCGGCGGAGGTGAGGGCACAATGAGCCGCAGAGAGGCTGTAGGGTCGGAGGACCAAGGTGGAGTCAGAGGTTCAGGGGATTGAGGCAAGGACAGGGGATCCACTGACCAGGGCGATGCTGAGGCTTGGAGACCCAGAGGCGGCTCCACAGCGATACTGGGGGGTAGCTGTGGATGGGCAGCAGGGTCGACAGGGCTCAGTAGAGACGAAACAGTAGAGCATGAAGACATCAATAGCGGAGGTGGGAGAGGGAGGCAGGGTGGGAATACAGTTTCTGGCTGGACGGCGGTCTCAGGCTGGACGGCGGTCTCTGGCTGGATGGCGGTCTCTGGCTGGACGGCGGTCTCTGGCTGGACGGCGGTCTCTGGCTGGATGGCGGTCTCTGGCTGGATGGCGGTCTCTGGCTGGACGGCGGTCTCTGGCTGGACGGCGGTCTCTGGCAGGACGGCGGTCTCTGGCAGGACGGCGGTCTCTGGCTGGACGGCGGTCTCTGGCGGGCAGGCAACGGGCTCAGGCTCTGGCGGGCAGGCGACGGGCTCAGGCTCTGGCACTGGGTCAACGGGCTCTGGCTCTGGCGCTGGGTCAACGGGCTCTGGCTCTGGCGCTGGGTCAACGGGCTCTGGCTCTGGCGCTGGGTCAACGGGCTCTGGCGCTGGGTCAACGGGCTCTGGCTCTGGCGCTGGGTCAACGGGCTCTGGCTCTGGCGCTGGGTCAACGGGCTCTGGCTCTGGCGCTGGGTCAACGGGCTCTGGCTCTGGCGCTGGGTCAACGGGCTCTGGCTCTGGCGCTGGGTCAACGGGCTCTGGCTCTGTGAAAAAGTCTATTAGGTCAATACTGGCAGAGGCCAGCGGTAGGGTCTCTGTGCTGGATGGGACCAGCGGCGAAGGTTCAAATGGGCTGGACGGGACCAGCGGCGAAGGCTCTGTGCTGGATGGGACCAGCGGCGAAGGCTCTGTGCTGGATGGGACCAGCGGCGAAGGTTCAAATGGGCTGGACGGGACCAGCGGCGAAGGCTCTGTGCTGGATGGGACCAGCGGCGAAGGTTCAAATGGGCTGGACGGGACCAGCGGCGAAGGCTCTGTGCTGGATGGGACCAGCGGCGAAGTGGGCTTGGTGCTGGTAGGTTGTGTCCCGGGTCGGGAACCGACACTCTCCAGACACCGGATCACGGTCCGGTGGTGTCTGGAAGGTCGATCCGGTGGTGAAATCTGGCCCCGAGCCAGAATAAGGTACTCAACCGCTCGTCAGCCACATTACTGACGAGTGCGATGCGGATAAAGCCTTCCACAAACGAATACCAACTTTGGCTCTCCTGAGCCAGGACGATAATTTTTACCCCATCGTCCATCTTAGGGCGGTCTGATCTTCTGTCACGGATGATACAGGAGTCAGACAGTTGGTAAGTGAAATAGAGTTTATTTTCAGAACAGCAGAAGCAGACGGAGTTATGGTGAGTATTCTAACAGATGATAATTGGAAGGACTTAGCCACAGGAATAACAAGAGTCTCTCTTTCAGATGATGGTGGACAGTCACAGGAATGGGTTGCAGTTGGACGGCTGGGAACTGAAGACGGCAGACGATGAAGAAGATAATCCAATAGGAACAGGTGAGTAGCAGGTAAGTAGCAGGTAAGTCTTTGGTATAGCATGGAGAGTCTGAGTGTCAATGTAACGACGACGATGTAGCGAAGTCGATGTAGAGACGAGATCAGACCGTGACTGCAGGGAGAGTGAGTGTTATATAGTCCGTGCTGGTGATGAGATGATGACGTGATGGAGATCAGGTGTGGTGATGAGGGAATCGAGTGCAGGTGAGGATCCAGGGGAATGCTGGGAAATGTAGTGAATATAGATGATGAAGGTAAACGTGAATGTGACAACCAGCTTAACTACGTCACAGCTCTTTCTCTCTCTCTCTCTCTCTCTCTCTCTCTCTCTCTCTCTCTCTCTCTCTCTCTCCTCTCTCTCTCTCTCTCTCTCTCTCTATAAAATAAAATTTCATACATTCATCTCCTCCCCTCCTCTTTCATCCTCATCACCAAAAATGTGTTTTAGGTGGACAAATCTAACAATGTCTTTTCTGTTAACCAAATGCTTTTTAATCTGCAATGCAAATGAACAAGCGCACAGTTATTTGTTGCGTAGTGATGTGCATGTTCAAGTAAGCCAGATATGAGCTGATTCTGCGCAATACGCTGTATTTAATATGTCATTATGACTCACGAGTTGACTGAGCAGATTTGGCTTACACGAACTTCCCCAACAAAGTGAGTAAAAATAATAAATAACACGCCACAGTTCATTTTTACCGGGGATTTTTGATGGGTCGGCGGGTGTTAATTTCAATACCCTTTATATTATATAAAACATAAAATAATAATATATACAAAATGTAAATGTATTTCTGAGATATTCTGTAAGTGGACAGCACTCTGAAATGTTTATCATCCCCTATTATCCATTAAGAAACAATAGTATACAGTACACATTTCCTAATAACCAGTATGCTAGTATGCCCTTGCAAACCCAGCCAGTGAAAAACCACAGCCGGGGGGAGAACCGTCCCGTCGCACTCATGGAGAGAGCTGACATTTTGACCTTGTCTTGGAAAGTGACCTCTAGGAAGCTCTCTCTGGAAGTGTTCTCAGAAACGAGCGCTCCCTGAGGGAGGATGAGGAGAGGTGAGAGGGAAGGAATGAGGGCTTTATTCCCTCTCGCTGTGGCTTTTATTCTTAGCACAAAAGCCACCGCGCTGACGCTGGCACGTAGGATGGCACTGCACGTCTGCCTGAGCCTCTGATATCCTCTGAATTAGGATGCGAACAACTCCCTTGTGCAAGTTTATTACATTGCCGGGAAAACGGAGCACATGTGCAACGCAGCCCGAACAGAATCAAGCCACATCTGCAAGACCATGTGAAACGGCGTTCGCTATTTTCATAATGTGACAGATTTTGGAGTGAAACAGGATAGTTAATCAGAAACTAATGTTTTGGGAAAAATGCTTTTAAGATATTAATTAACATTAAACTGATCAAAAGTGACAATAAAGATATTTATAATGTTATTTCTATTTCAAATAACTATTCTTACTATTCATCAAAATTTTCAGTTTCCTCAAAAATGTTAAGCAGTACAACTTTTCAACATTGATATTAATAAGAAATGTTTCTTGATAAAAAAATCAGCATATTATAATGATTTCTGAAGGATCATGTGACACTGAAGACTAGAAAATGCAGATTTAAATCACAGGAATAAACTTAATTTTAAAATATATTCAAATAGAGATAATGAATATATATTAAAAAACTTAAATGTACTAAGATTTATAAAATATTAATGTTTTTACTATTATTTTCGGTTAAATAAATGCAGATTTGTTGAGCATAAGAGACTTCTTTCAAAAATATGTGGAAAATCTCAGAACTTTTGAGTGGTAGTGTATGAGTGTGTGTGTATTTATGCATTAAGCATCATAATAGTGTCAGAAAAAGGATTCGTAACAACATACAAAATACCTTCACATTTTGATCAAATACTTTTTTTTTTTTTTTTAGCAATGCGCACTGATTAATCATTCATAATAAGAACCAGAAACATGTTTTCATAAACTTCATCAATTTAGATTTTTTTTTAACAAAATTCACAGTCATAGCTGCAAAGTGTATTTGCTGTACATTGTCAATTAGTCGCAGTGAGCAGCCGATGTATTGGACGGAGATGTTCTCGTTTGAGACTCTAGCTCTCTGTAATTACTCCTGTTGTGCCTACACTCCAGACGCTCTCAGAGGAAATTCAGCTAATTGGTACTGGAAAGAGAAATGAGTTTGGGGCCAAAGCAGTGATCTTCGGCATCGCTGCGCTCTTTACTCGTCTTCTAAACTGCGCTTTCGAGGTGTGCACTACAGCTAACAGTGTATTTGTGTACAAGAAAGCGTGTCTATGATTGAACGTTTACATCCCCCTCCAAGGTGAAACGAGGAGAACTTTAGGTCCTTGTTTGCGAGAGTTAAGGTGACCAGAAGCCCGAGGTACACAGGAAATTGAATCACATTTCCTTCCTGTAAGACTCAGCAACATTTGTTCTTACTCAGAAACACACTGCAAATAATAAAGCCTTTCAGAAGCACAAACATCACTGCACTGAAGCACTACGGCCTCATGGGAAATACCATTTCATTGTGAAGTAAATCACTGCTGATAAACATCTCTATCTATCTATCTATCTATCTATCTATCTATCTATCTATCTATCTATCTATCTATCTATCCATCCATCCTTCCATCCATCCATCCTTCCATCCATCTTTCCATCCATCCTTCCATCCATCCTTCTATCCATCCATCCATCCTTCCATCCACCCATTCTTTCATCCACCCATCCATCCATCCATCCTTCCATCCTTTCATCCATCCATCATCCATCCATCCATCCATCCTTCCATCCATCCTTCCATCCACCCATCCTTCCATCCATCTATCATCCATCCTCCCATCCATCCTTCCTTCCACCCATCCATCCATCCATCCATCCATCCTTCCATCCATCCTTTCCTCCATCCATCCATCCATCCATCCTACCTTCCATCCATCCATCCTTCCATCCATCCATCCATCCATCCACCCATCCTTCCATCCATCCATCCATCCATGCCCTGAGCTTTATGTACTACACCACACCATTCATTCAGCCATCCATCCATCCATCCTTTCCTCCATCCATGCATCCTACCTTCCATCCATCCATCCATCCATCCATCCATCCATCCACCATCCTTCCATCCATCCATCCATCCATCCATCCATCCATCCATCCACCATCCTTGCATCCATCCATCCATCCATCCATCCATCCATCCATCCTTTCCTCCATCCATCCATCCTACCTTCCATCCATCTATCCATCCTTCCATCCATCCATCCATCCATCCATCCATCATCCTTCCATCCATCCATCCTTCCATCCATCCATCCATCCATCCATCCATCCACCATCCTTGCATCCATCCTTCCATCCATCCTTCCATCCATCCATCCATCCACCCATCCCCTGAGCTTTATGTACTAGACCACACCATTCATTCAGCCATCCATCCATCCATCCATCCATCCTTTCCTCCATCCATCCATCCTACCTTTCATCCATCCATCCATCCATCCTTCCATCCATCCATCCATCCATCCATCCATCCTTCCATCCATCCACCATCCTTCCATCCTTCCATCCATCCATCCATCCACCATCCTTCCATCCATCCATCCTTCCATCCATCCATCCTTCCATCCATCCATCCATCCATCCACCATCCTTGCATCCATCCTTCCATCCATCCATCCATCCTTTCCTCCATCCATCCATCCATCCATCCACCATCCTTCCATCCATCCTTCCATCCATCCATCCATCCATCCATCCATCCATCCATCCATCCATCCATCCATCCATCCATCCATCCATCCATCCATCCATCCCCTGAGTTTTATGTACAACACCACACCATTCATTCAGCCATCAATCCATAATAAGAGTAACTTACGTAGTCATGGAATGCCTTGGCTTCACTGGAATGCTCACAGGTTTCTCTCCTTTCAGGTGCTGCACAATACAAATCCCAGAATACACTGCAAAACACACAAGGATGTATGAAGCAGTAGCCATAAACAACACATCAGCACATGAGAAACATTTAATCGTGTGAATCTTACCACCACCATGAATGTAGGAATCCTGGAGGCTCTCCTAACGTTATGTTCTTCTCCCATCTTATCTGGAAAGAAAGGAGAAAAAACCCACCATAAGCCTTGTTCCATAGACTTTCCTTTCATTAAATGTCTATCAGCATTCAGCATGTTTTTTGTAGTCAGCCAGGCTCACTGATCAATATGGTGTCCATTTTTGCAGAGATTGTGATTCCCCCTTGTGTCAGTTCCAAAATATATCAACATCTTTGTCAATGGATAATGCACATCTGTTCACAAATGTAATTGGAAAATGTAAAATTTGACAAATCTGTTAATTTCAGAAAAACAGAGTCCAAAAGAATTGCATCTCAGATCTAATTTAATGGGCAAAATCAATTACAATTTATATTATCAGCAATTAAAAAAAAAGCAAATTCCAGAATGTTTGGCTATTTTATTAGTTACAGAGAAATAATGCAACAGAAATAGTAATAATTTTACATCATAACTTTTCTTTGTTTAAGAACATTGATTATTTCCAGGTTTAAATGGGACTTTACTTTCACTTTCAATCAATTAAATGTGTCCTTTCTGAATAAAAGTATTAATTTCAGCCACATTCAACCATTATAACTAAACTATTTGTAAGTGGATGTTTCACATTTATTTGTACTGCATTTAAATGGTACCACAACAGCAGCTGGTTTGTTTTGAGCTGACACATTTCTAGATACAGTAGCTGATTTAAAATTGTCCAGTCAGAGACATGTGAAGAAGTTACCCTTGTAAATCTGAATATATCAGGCGACTTGAAGTGCGACCTGCCGCTCTTGTGATTGCCACTGCTTTGGAATTAGAACAATCAGAAATGGTGCATTATTGTGATTTCTAAGATGGCTTGTACTCTTAAGTGTGTATGACTCATATGCAAATAATGGTGAGACTATAAATATCAAGGCAGTGCTTCAAAATGTCATGGTTTCCTTCACATAGATCAATCCCACAATGCCTCAGTGACATTGAAAGGAAATCATTCAGGCGTAAATGATTGTGATTTCCCTTAAACTATTGCATCACAAATAAGTTGAGCAGCTGATACAGAACAAAGGAAACATGCGCTTTTCGCCATAAAAATTGGGACGAGGTGATGATCAACATGCCAGCACTGCTCCAGCGTTTCTGCTGAAACAATTTAGTCGTTTTTACAGCGATGCACTGACTCTCCTCCAATCCCATTAAGTAGACACCAAACATCTAATGTGTCCCGCTTGCTCAGCATATCATCTGAGTGTAATTAAATTAGCTGGAGCCCCAGGGGGCGGGCCGATGCTTACGAGGCCGTGTGCCTGGATGGCACATCGATAAGCAGGAGCTTAAATAAACCCCCCGCTGGCTCACCTCTGACAGGAAGGTCTGTGCCGACTTCTGGGCTCCTACATGTAACAAGTACTCATACACGTAGAGTGCTAGCCTGCAAAACACAGAGAGAGAAAATCTCATTAATTCATATAAGATGCACTATAAGCATTCAATTCAATTCTAGTTAAATTTCGGATATTTGGATTTCTGAACATAGGATACATACTTTGGACTTCCAGGGCCCTATCTTAACGATCTAAGCGCACAGTCTAAAGTCTTTTGCTAGTCTAAAATGGTCGGCGCGCCCAGCGTATGGTCTCAATGGGTTGTCTCTATTCTCTTAATGAGTGATGGGTGTGTTTTGGGTGCAACGTGCAATAAACCAATGAGAGTCTCATCTCCCATTCCCTTTAAAAGCCAGTTCCGCTCGCGAAATGACGGATTCGCTATTAACATGGCAGAATTTGCAAGCGGGAAACCTGAACGCTTCGCTAACGAGGAAAAGTGCGCAAGGTTAAAGCGCGCAAGCAGACCATCTTCGGGATGTGTACGCGCGTTGTGGACCAGTCTTAAATCTACAAATTAACATTGAAACTTTTGTTGTCACTAGCTGTTTCCATCCAAATTTGCGAAAATAACTTGTGCGGCAAATTGAAATATCGCATAAATAAAGCATCATTTCCATCCAGTGAGTCGAAAAGAACACAAACGTCACTTCCTTATAAACTGACATTAAAAATCACTAAGAAAAGAAGGAAAAGCCACTGTAGCCGATATAAAAAAATTCGTATAATGAATCACTTGCGTCTCAGGGCGTTTGGAGAAAGACACCTGCTGCTCAGGAATGCAGTCGTGTTATACAGTTCTGGAAGGTAATTAACCACTTTGACGACAGACTTTGCTCAAGCATTTCAAAACAACCGAAACAGCATTTTAGATGCTGTGCAAAAAGATTGATCCGCTGGTTAGTCCAGTTATGCCAGTAATGTTTTTTTTGGGTGTACATTAGAGGAATTTATTCGGTAAATGTATTTTCCATCATAGTTCATGTGCATTTTTGCATTGGAATTGAATTTCCATCCAGACTTTTTTTACGCAATATCCCAAAATGCAGTAGGAAACATAGCTACTGTTCAAAAACAAGTTTCACACTATCTGAGACATAATATGCAACAACATTAGATATTATTATGATATTAGGGCTATGAAGTGCAATACATTAATTAATGAAAAAAATACAACAATTTAATTGCAGATATAATAAATAATAAAAACAGCTGCATTCATTTTTATGACCACATTAATTGCACCTTTCGGTGTAATACAGGTATTGAAATCACTCACTCAAACGATTCGTTCAGAGACTCTATACAGCGAGTCAGTCGCACATCGGTTCTGTAACTTAGGAAGTTTAGTTGGAAGAGAAAATAAAACGCACTGTTTTGTGATACATCTATTAATACTCAATATTATATTAGGGCTGTCACTTTTTATTCGATATTCGAATATGCATTCAAACATGACGTGAAATATCCGAAATCGAACTATAAATAAACTATCCGGTTTTTAAAGTGCCATGTTTTGTGCATTTTTCTAGTCTATCGTTTGCTTTTTATTTATTGTTTGCCATCTCATCCAGTAGCGGCCGCTCTAAACGTATTGTAGCGTCGGCCCATGACCAAATAAAGCGAATAATAGCCAATATAGCCAGCTTGTTTTGAAAATGGAAGATAAAGACAAGACGAAAGAAACCGCGCTATAATTCCTGCCTATTAACACACACACACACACACACACACACACACGACCCACAGAAAAGACGCGTGTAAGTATCGAGTTCTCTTTCGGGCTTGAACAAACCATAACACACAAATTATGTCAAATGTACGTTTTGTCGAGCGTCATCGTAAGAGCAGTCTTAAATAAAGTCTTAAATGAACATAGAGATTTGCGAGAAAATGGGACGCGTGTCAGATCCATCTCTGTGTGGTCAGATCGCGTCTCTGTCAGCAACGGCTGGTCTTAAAGTGTCAAAGAACAAAGGTAAGAGAGTAAATTACTCACCCAGACCCGGCACCAGGAGGATTATTATACTGGTATGAATGTGTGTATCATGAATCATGAATACTCCGCTATCTTTTAACACATCTCCGGCAAACGACTTCTTCACGCAAAAGAAAAACTCTTCATGAAGCACAGTTAAATTCAGCGACAGTGACGTTTCCTGATGGATCGAGGTTGTTCGTTAACTTCATTTTACATTTTACTTGTAGATATTCGAATATATTCGAATATATTGCTTGATATTCGATATCCGTTCGAATGTGATTTTTCTCAAAAGTGACAGCCCTATAATTAAATAAACTCGGCATATTGTCAAAAACAAAAGCTATGACTGCTGCGTATTTATACTTAAATGAATACTGGTTTGCGCTTCAATACAATGTAGATGTATTCGCTCAGCGCTGACCGATGTGTTGCGCAACTTTGCCACACAGATTTTGATAAGTTTGTCAGCTAAATAAAACAGGCAGTGTGCCTAAGAAATAGACTAATGGGTAATGTGGGAGCAGATGTGAGGTACATTCATGTTTCTGTTTCCTATTTTTGTTTCCTATACACCTATTTCTCTGACGCGTGTATGGTTAGCCATATTGAACATATCTACACAGAAGAAAGCCTCGTCTAGGCTCTGGCCCGGTAGATTTGTGTCAGCCATTAGTTAGTCTGGTTGCTTGATGAGAAAGAGATGAAATGGGGTTGCAACAAACACTTCAATAATGCGTACAACTGTAGCAGCGGATGACTTTTATTATGTTGTGCGGAACTGAGGAACAACTGATGATGGCATGGTTTGATCTAAGGTTGACCAATCAGCAAAAGGGCTGTTTGTTCCTGCCCACATGTATTTCCAGTTGGTGCATTAGAACAAAGTGTAATGAAAACTACAATAAAAATATGAAAAAACTACATGAGAGTAGATTCTTTTTTATATATATATACATGAGAGTGGTCAAATTTGTAATAAATAAACAGTTTCTTAGTTTTTACGAGAAAACAATTACCTGAAGGTATATAGACAGTCAAATTCAAAAATATTTTGTGATTCAAAAATAAATCAAGCATGCAATTTGGAACACTTGAGTTCTATGTATAAAGTGCGTAAATCAAATTAGTATCTGATTGACTTCCATATGCTAAAGTGGCCATGATGCCACTTGTCCGATTGAGTGTGATTTTTGCTGTTCACACTGTCATCCAAAACAAGTGAATTCGAACCACATAGACTGAAGTGTAAACATACAATACAGCCAAAGTTTCTAGAATCAACAAAAGCCAAAGTTCCATTATTTTTTGGTTAAATTTAATAGCCGTAGTGACACATCACTCTAGCAGGCATAAAAAATAAGGAAAAGGTCACGCAAGAGATTGCACTCGAACAGAGGCCACAGAAAGACAAAGTTTACATGCAGATCAGCTTTCCTGATGCCAAACAATCTATCAAACAAAACGAGACTTCAGAGGCATCTCTTTAGCTGTCAGCATAGCCCAAAAAGTAGCATTTCCTTTGAATGATGAACATGGTGACTGGGAGAAGAGAGCGAGGCCCACGTTCATTTATCGATCTGAAGCGGTTTCAGATTTGATCACTTAAATCAGCGAGGTCCATTTGAGGCCGACCTGTTCCTCTAACGCGAAATATTTATACTCACCCAAACCACCACTGTAAGATCTGTCTTTAGCACTAAATTGTGAGTTTATATAACAGTTAAGGCATTGCCAGGTGGTTACCAAGGTCCATTTGGTTGCTATGTGGTTGCTAGGGTGGTTATTGAATGGTTCAAATAAAATGAGCTCACTCGAGGTCTCCACAATCCATAGATGTGGCCTCAGGCCCCTCCTTCTGTGTAAATCTATAGTTTTTTTCATCTAATTTATTGTCCGCCATACTAAAATTTAAAGTTTCAACACCTTTGAAAGTTTACAAAAAAAGTGCTAGCACACCAGCACATGATTTGAGTTATTATTCAAGCACAAGTAATGGGGTACTACCTTACGTTAATTCAGATTGTGCTCTAAGTATTCTAGTCTAGTCTAGTCAAATATTAGAAAAATAATGCAAATGTAGCAGGACTTTTTACTTACGATCTTAAACCTACAAATTAACATGTTGTCACTGTTCAAAAGCATCCTGTATATCACAATATCTGATACCTAATATATTAATAATATCAAATATTATTTTCACAGTATAACCAGTGTAACATTAAATCTTCAAATTAATGTAGACTCAACATAAAGAAAATATAATTTACTTAATTTCCATATTAATAATAATAATAATTAATGTTAGCCACAAAAATGGAGAAATAAAATAGATGCTGCATAATTTTATAATGTTGGGCTAAACAATAATAATTTAAATAATATAGTGGACTAGTTAAAGTTTAATTCTTTCATTTAGGTTTGCAATTTTTCTAATCTATATGCATATAATCACATATGAATATGCTGCACAATTAAATGTACAATCAATACAGCATGTAAAGCCAGAGAACAGCACTTTGATCAGCTGAGTTCAGCCAGTATTCACTAGTAGTGATTTTACATTCGATTACAAACAGTTCATCAAACGCCCCCTTTACCCTGAGTGTCAGATACTGATTAAGTGACAAGACCAATAAAACCTGATTTATTGCACATCTCATTTATCCTTTCCAAACTATAAAGAAACGTATGTCCCAACAATCTCACTGCAAAAGAACGCGTATGAAGGCAGCAATAATGACAGTGAGTGAATGCAGAAGCCCAATGTGCCACAGCGCATCATTTTAGTCCGAATGCAAATGAGTTTCAGAAGCATTTTGCTCTTCCTGTCATTACCAGAGCCTCGTAGACTCAGCGGCCGGTCGGTAATATGCCTCCAAATGAATTCTAATGAACGACCAGTACAGAGCTTACACAAAGAGACGTGCGTTCATTTATCAGCACCAAAATAAGAGCGAGTGGAATGTGAACGATCGCAGGTAGAGAAATGAATGACGAGAAAGGAAGAGAGAAGGAATATTAGAGGAACAAAGGAGCACGAGCAGGGCTATGTGGTAAGGATAATAACTATGGATACTGACGCAAATAGTGGCGGAGATGAAAGGATCTGGGTGGGTGAAAAAATGGGGGGCAATTAAAACTCCTGAGGTCTAGAAACTTTGGTGATGGGTATGACGGGGGAGAGGCGCGGTGAAAAATACCCCCTAGCAGGTCTGCACAATGAACTGAATAGACAACAACACGAGTACTGAAACATTTAACGGAGAAGCTCAGAGAATTTTAATCATCAAATGCTACGCTGAAACATAATTATAGCATAGGCCTATATGTTCTTTTGGGCTATATTGTAGTGTCTGCACACACACACACACACACACACACACACACACACACACACACACACACACACACACACACACACACACACACACACACACACACACACACACACACCAGAAATATCTCTTCTCTCTCTCTCTCTCTCTCTCTCTTCTCTCTCTCTCTCATCTCTATCTATATCTACTCTCTATTCTATAATATATATATATTAATTGGGTGTGAAACGATTAATGTTAATCCATCAAAAAAAAGTTTGTGTTTACATAATATATGTGTGAGTACTGTGTATAATTATTTTGTATATATAAATACACACACATGCATGTATATATTTAAGAAATATTTGCTTATGTACTGAAAATTATTTATATATAGAATTTGTATTATATATAAATATAAATATTTTATAATAAATAACAAATTTTTCTTACATATATATTGCCCAGAAATTAAACACAAATACTAATCTGAGCACTCTTTCACTTGAGCGGACAAATTCACAACAAAATATTGATTCACAAACAAAATAGCAATAATAGCTATGAAACAGTTGGTTAACAGTTAGAAGTAAATGCATGTGTACAGTATCAGTATATTAAATCTGTACATTCACTTTTAAAGTGACAGTAGCCTAATATTCCAGCTGCTGTCTGTGTTTTTAATGTTAAAAAACACTCACTGCTTCAGACTTCAAAACTAAAAGTAGACTTTAACTTTCAAAGATTAAAGGTGGGGTATGTGATTTGCAAAACAGCCGGCAGATTTTGAAAATGCACAACTCAAAAGGTCCTACCTTCTTTCCCTGACTCCGCCCACTCCACCCATTCGAAGAGGGGCATGGGGGAGGGGGGTGGTACGACCGTTTGAGTGACGCACTGACTGTCCAATGATTCTAGACGGTCTTGAAAATGATTGGCGGAGTTTTTCGAGTCCTGCCGTTCCACAGATGATTACATTTTTTAATTTTCATTTCAGTGCTTCTAACTCAGTGGCTGTACGTGGGTTAGGAATAGGATTAAGTGATTTTGAAAAAATGGTCAAAAAAGAAAATCACATACCCCACCTTTAAGAACTTAAAATGCAAGTAGCATTTGCAGTTGTGCAATAACTATAAAAACCTGCAAAAAAATTCTGATCACTTTATGGTTACTGATATATAAATAAATAAATAAAAAGTGTGCATCATAACATCAAAATCAATGTGCACAGGGTGAAAACCTCTTGCAGTGTTGTGCATGGCCTAAGCAAGCTAGTTGAGAAGTTGGCACACAAGCCAACATGACATATTGATGAGCGATCGATGCTTAGACACATTCTGATGCAACTCAAGACACACAAAACAAACCGAGAGAAACGTGATTTCTAATGGTCATTCCTTTAGTGGATAGTTCCACTGTATCTGTGCAAATGGCTGTTTTTCTGTCTCTTCCCCCTTGAGATAAAACACTGATGGGGCATTAATGTTTCATAACAGTGGGGAGGTCCAGATTCGGACAAGAGATGAAAGGAGTGTTTGGGTGAATGGAGTAATGAAAGAAATGTGGAAAACATCGGTGACCTATCTGCTCTGAGATGATCGGCACCCAAACAAAGATGGTCGGGTTTCAACATCAGGTCATTCGAGGATGAAGGCGGGGTGCGACAGTCTTCCACAAACACATCATGTACATTTCTCATGAGGAATCTTTCTTTACATGTGGCTGTGGGCAATTTCTTTGGTGTTAAAACACTATCAGTGTCTTAATGTACAAAGACAAAGTAAACAATTCCAGTGGACCCCAAAGAGTAGAGTGTAAACACACTGTAGCACTATTACATTGCCCTGTTTGAGCAGCCCAACACCTCAGTGCTCAGCGTGAGACTACCTGTTTGTCCAAACAATGGTAAATTATGGTGATTATTTGGTGTATTAATGGTGATGCAGCTATTGCTATTATTAAGTGAATTCAAAGTAACAGCTTAGCAACTGCATAGCAACACCATGGCAACCACCCAGAACACTGTGGGTGGTTGCCATGGTGTTGCTATGCAGTTCCACGACCACCACTTTTGCATGGCCACCAAAAAAGTCTTCTTATCAATAGATTATCAATGGATGATTTTGTTTAATCTCAATAACTCAACTCTTTTTTTCACCAAAAGCTAATAGTTCACTAAAAACGTATAAAACACGCAACACAATTACTAAAACTTTAACTACAATTAAAATCAAAATAGAAAACAGACAAATAAAGTCTATTTCAAAATATGAACAAAAACTATAATAATATATACTGATACTAAAATAACACTATTCAGATTTCTTGTTATCAAGTGGCTTTTAAGTTCAAGTTTAATTCTTTTATCAAATTTGTGTCTACAAATATATTGAGACTCCAGAAAGAGTGATAAAAGTTGCAGAGAAAGTAGCGACAGGTCTTTTTATCCATATTGTGACGTACATCTGAGTGAATTATCGAAAAGAAAATTTGGGTTCAATCCATCGGTTGTTGATTGGATGGAGGCCGAACTAAATGCGATCTTGCAGACATATAGATTAAAATTACAATGCCAAAAATTAAACATATGCATAAATTAATCGTTCATATTAAGATCAACAACATGCGTTTAGAAAATAGAATATCTAGGCTGAATATCTATTTCATGCTGACTTAAACACATCTTTATACAGCTTACAAGTTCTAACAAATTACTACAAAGCAGAGATTTTTCATCCATTTTTTGGCATGACAGAATAGAATGAAATGCTTAATTCATTTTGTTCATTCATGAACAAGATGCCTCATTCAGTGCTGCTCCGAGCCATATTCATTCAGTAGGTTTAACTAATGAAATGCTTGTTCAAAGCACACAGTCGAATGCAGGGCTCCAGACTAACATTTGAGAGCAGTGGCACTGGTGCCACTAAGTTCTACAGATGCAGTTAATAATATTACATGTTTGTCTATTGGAAATTTAACAGTAAAGGCCTGTTCACACCGGGACGAATTTCGCGTGCGATATTCGCCGACGTTTAACGCCTCGTGACTAAACAAAGGGCGCCAATGTGAGTGTGCACACAGACGCGTAAAATGCCACGCGTTAAAGCGTAATTTTTTTTTAAACGCCTCGGGTTCGTTTTTTTTGTTTGACGCGCCGCGTCAAAAACTATCCGACCAATGAGATTGTCGCTTTTGCTCACGTGTCTGGAGCTTCTGAAGTTACAGTGAAACACAACTTGGGGGCGCTCAAGCACAAAACGGTCTTGCCGAGCACACATACGTAATGGCGAAGAAGATATACAGCATCTACTACACTCTGCTGGGAAGAAATAAGATGAATGTAGAGCTGCTGGTCTTGTTGGTGTCTTTATAAAGAGACACCAACGAGAAAAAAAACTAATGACAAACGCGACAAACTTGCTCTCTTCTTCTGAGTGACAAGCGAGTGTCAGAAGCGTAAGTTGCGCAGCGCCACTTTGTGGACCGGGGTATTTCTGTTTTACATGAAGCGCCATCTAATGTCAGGGAATGAATTTGCATGTTCACTCGGCTCATCGTCAGGGAAAATCGCTTGGGTGTGAAGACAAAAAACGCTGACGAATAACGCGAGCCGATATTCGTCCCGGTGTGTACGAGGCTTAAAGCACTGAGCTTGAATTGAGATGCAGATAAAATTAACTTTTATTAACAACAGTAACGTGCGAAAACCTGATTTTTATAGGGAAAATTGAAATGTTCTATAAATGTGCCATTGTTAATCTGCAATACTGAACTGACGTCAGCTTCAGTGATTATAAAAGGAGCGCTCTTTACTTGTTTTCTGTGTAATCCAGTCACAATTTGAAGAAAAGTTTCTGTTTTTAATGAAACTTTGTGACTTCATACTTTTTTCCATATATTAGGGAGTGGAAATGACTCAGTCAATAAGTGTTCCTCTGCCGCCATCTACTGGTTAAAGACTTGGTCTTTTTTTAAATAAAAGTGTTTGTTTGCCACATTTTTACATCTTTAAAGGTTCTCTAAGCGATCCTGGGTGACATCACTTCTTGTTGACGTTCGAACTATTGTCAAACAAAACGGAGGCTAGCTAGACCCTCCCTCCTCCTCATCCGCGCTAACACCCCAAACCCACCCTCAAACCCTTCTCGTCGTTATTGGCTGGAACAGTTTGTTATGTTTCGTAGAGCGGGTCGCTAGAGTTTGTTTTTGTAGCGTTTGTGGAGCCTGGGTTGTCTGCAGAGACCGCGTTTTTTTACAGTGTGTTCAGGGGACAGGCAACTAGCGGATAGTGAGGAGATGTTTGCTGTATGTGACAAAAAATGTTTTGGCCTAAAAAACGCGTGACATCGCTTAGAGCACCTTTAAACTTTTAGTTTTACAAATCATCACATTAAACATGACATTAAAGTTGCAATAGGTGATTCTCTAGTCTACAGAATTTTTTTTGTTATGCTGGTTGAAAGTCTCCACATATCCTGATAGCAATCACTATTTTAAGCACTCTAAATGTATTTTTATAAATATATATAATCTGTGGAAGGCGTAGGACCATAAAATGTTTGTTCAATCATTTAATTCGGTCTGAATAAAATGACACCATGTGTTTCCTGTCAGTCAACGTGTGTTTGCACACCACTGTGTTGTACTGTACTGTGTTTCACGTACGCTGTGCAGACAGGGCGAGAATGGCAGGCAAACAGCAACAACCCTTCCTTCTGAACCGACAACAAGTGGCAAGTATCTACATTTCAGGTTTGAAAGTAAATTTCTATGTACCGCTGACTTAGTCTCAGCCTCAGGCTTCTCCCCTCACTGTACTGTAAAGTTTTGAACGACACATGATGTAATCTAATGACGTTGTCTCTGATCGTCTCGCTTCTGGACTGTGTGCGTTCATGTGTTTTCCAGGGAGGGTGGGATCGCATGCTTTTAATGCTAGCAGACTAAAGTTAGCATTTCCCAGTTCACCTATTGCACCTTTAAAATGAGATAATATTTAGAGCTTTGAAGTGCTGGAAAAAGTGCGAAGCACTTAAGATCCCTTGAAACGTGCTTGAATTTTACTCTTTAAAAGTTGTACGAACCTTTAGATGAATAATGTAAAAAACACTTGACTATTTCTTTCACAATACCATGGATACAGTTAGCATTGCTACATTAAATCCAAGGTGAATGTTGGTGATTTGTAAACTGAAAAGCCTTCATAACTTTTTTGTTCATGGCCCAATTTTTCTCTCGGTTTCCACATCAGCGCTGTTTGATATAATATCTATGGTAACAGAGAATTCTGTGCCAAATTTGAATGCTTCCCAATAGATCTCGCAGCGAAATTATTAACAATCAGTCCCTCCAGAAAAACGCGATCCAATGCATAATCAGCCAAAGTCCGCATATTTATGCGGGGGCCGCATTTTTTCAAATACGCCGCACTTTCGCCGCATAAATTGCGGATTTACGCGCAAAATATGCGGGGCTTGCATGATTTCATAATTGCCGCATTTTTGTTGCAAAAAAGTCACATATATCTTAGCAGAAAGTTGAAAAATGTTGCGTTTGCTTCACACAAGAGCAGCCATTTTCCCCTGTTGCCATGGGAAACTTATGAAATGACGTAATTACGCGACGTGAACATCATCCAAAAGCTATAAAACAGGAAGCACACACTTTTTTATATTTTATTATAATTTTTATATTTTATTTATTCATTTTTACAGAAGTTGAGCATGTAGCATATTCCTTATGTTAAGCTACAGAACTTGTTTGACTCATCAATGTTTTGTAAGTTTGAGCCATGTGTTTGGTCTGAAATAAAACAAGATGAGAATATTCCAGCACTTTCTGTTATGTAGTATGCTTGCTTATCATAGGAAGTAATAAGAAATGACTCTTTACATTAAGGTAGTAGCCTAGTGAGAACAGGGTGTTGGGGGAATTCTCTCTTTTTCATCAAACCGCAGTTTTTGCAAGTTCCTGCCATTTTTGCAAGTTCTACCAGAAAGACTCGGGAGATAAATTGAATAGCAGTGTAAATTTATTGACAGCTCAGCGCGCATAAAATTATGAGTTCTTTGGCGTAGGCCCCGTCCTTAGCGAGCAAAGCGAGGTTAGCCGAATCTGCATGTCCCGCCTGAGAATGAAGGCGGGGGCGCAGCCGACCCCCCTGGAGGTAAGGAAGGTACCATCCTGGTGGTGGGGAGGATGGATGGGAAGGTACCATCTTGGTGGTGGTTGGGGAAGATGGAGGTAATTGGCAGCGTCAGCATCTGCGAACTCAGACGAATGTAAGTACCGATCTTTTATACTGTGAGTGTTAACACCTGATTGGATAGAAGTGGGGTAATACATGACGTGCTGATTGAGTCTTCCTGACAGAACTTAAGCTAAAGCTTTCATTTCGCGCAATTTCATCGCATAAAATTGCATAAATATCCCGCATATTCCATCGCATTTTAGCCACATAATCAAGGATTTTTACCCACAACAATCACAAAAAAACTCAGCTTTTTCTGGAAGGACTGAACAATGTAGTGAATTGAAACTCTTTCTCACTGGATCTCCCAGCGCTGTGTAGTACAGTGTCACGTGATCAAGATCGGCCCGTGAGTAAACCTGTTCTGAGTTTGCGGCTCAAACCAGTTGTGTGGTTTTGTTTCACTTTCTATTTCGTTTGCTGTTTCTCATATGTAACATAAAAGGCAGGTCTTTTCAGTGGGCAATGTGGTGGTGGTGGTGGTGGCACCAGTGCGACCTCTAACAAAATTAAGTCACACCGGAAGGAAAAAAGGTCACAAAATCTGACCATTTGGTTGCAGTCTGGAGCCCTGGAGTGCTATTCGAAGCATTCACACACTGCAAAAGGGTGTCAAGACTCAGTTCATTGAAGTAAACAAGATTGAATCATTCCTTTAAAAGATTTATTCGCGTATGGACCACCACTAGTTTGCATTTTTTACAAGTTTGCCGTCCATTCGAGGACAACAGGGAAGTGTGTTCAGATCCAGCCGATCAAACCAGATCTGTCTGGCACCCCAGATTACAGGTATTGCCTGTCAAGCTTCATCATAAAAACAGATAATAGACCGTGCCCAAAAGACGGAAATAAGGAAATAAACCGCCGTTCCTTGACAATAGTGTACCGGTTTGGTTAAATTTTAAACAAGTTAATCACACCAGCACCGAAAGAAGTTGCGAGACTGTTTGGAGATCAGGGATTAATGCAACGCTGCGTTTAGGGAGCGAGAGACGTCTGGAAGAATTCGGCTGAGTCACACCTACGCAGAGCAGTCGAAGCTTATGCCAATTTGCAACTGCCTTCCCTGAAAATGTTCCTTGCCTGCCATTATCTCCTGCAGCCAGACTCTGCTGTCTCCCCAAGGGAGCGGGGCAAGGGGCCATCTCTGCCTGAAGCCCGCTGACGTGGATCTTCGAGGGCCTCTCGCCTGGGTGACTGGGCAGAGAGGAGCAGAGAAGAGACAGAACGTTCTGAGGATGCCGTTGACATACAGGGAAAAACAAACAGTTTCATCAGCATGTCCCCTGAGGCTGGATCCAGGAAAAGTGTCTGCCGCAACCACATCCAACAGGATGCTTTTGAAAGCAGGAGCATATGTATCTGCTGCTTCAAAGTGGCATTCTTTATGTTCAAGTGGTACTTCATTATGACTTGACATCCAACAACCTGGAGAGATGCTAGTACGGCTAGTCAAATCATTTGCACATAAAGTTCCTAACATATGCACTGCTGTGCGCGCACTGATTTAAAAACTAGCAAATCCATTTATAAAGTGAAGCACTGATAAACAGCAGAGTGAAATATCATTCACATTAAGGCTGACGCAACAAATCGATTTGAGAATGAAATCTGCCTAAGAATTTTCGTTCAAAATTTTCACCTAAGAAAAGTTTAGCACAATGATAAGGATTTTGTTTCTTTTTCAGAATTCTACTTGCTCTACCAACATTTCCAACACATTTTTTAAAATAAATTTATAATTAGAATATGTAATAATTGTTACATGCATTAATATTTGTTTTAAATTATAATATTAGTTATTATTCTCCCATATAAATGTACATACAGTACTGTTCAAAACTAATATTTTTTATTAAAGAAATGTTAAGGTTTTTTTAGCAAAGGTGTTAAATTGACAGTAAAGTATAATGTTATAAAAGATTTATATTTCAATTAAATGATGTTCCTTTGAACTTTCTATTTAAAGAATCCTTGAAAATGCATGACAATTTCCAAAACATTAAGCATGCAACTGTTTTCAACATTGATAATAACAATAATTTTTTCTAGAGCAGCAAATCAGCATATTAGAATGATTTCTGAAGGATCATGTGACAGTAATGATGCTGAAAATTCAGCTTTACAGGAAAAAATTACCTTTTAAAAGATATTCAAATAGAAAATACTATTTCACAATATTACTGATTTTACTGTATTTTTTATAAAAATGAATAAATAAGCCTTGGTGAGCTTAAGACTTGGTGAGCTTCTTTCAAAGAAATTGAGTAGTGTACATATTTTATATATATATATATATTATATATTATTTATATTTTTTAAATATCAAAAAAGTTTTTACAATTTTTCAATCTAAATCTGCAATAATAGCAAGACATTTTACAGGTACTCCAAGACAACCATAAATCCATAAAATAAAATAAAATGCTGGAAAATGCCCCTAAAGACAACACATTGTGTGACCTCGTGACCCCTAAACCCCTCAAGTGTCTCATGTGCAGACATTCCTGATGCTTAACCTTTTATTAAGCATAATGCATTTAGGCCTTGCCATCTGAAAGTTACAATTCATAAACATAACAGGAAGTTGATCAGACGGACCCTGACAAAATGACTTAAAAAACACTGATGTTTTCTTACAATGAAAGGGCCAGGAAAACCATCAAGATTGATTCACAAACCAAGAGGCAGCTTCCTCAATCATGTGTGTGTTTGAGAAGGTCAAAACAATAACTTGTCTTGATGAGATAAAAGGAAACGTCCTAATGATTTCTTTTTTTTTTAAAGATAGGAAGAGCAGAAGTTTTAAACATCCTGTTTTATAGTGGAAAGAAAGGCAGGCCCAACTTGACCAGAAGAGATGCTTTAAACGTTATTCAGGAAGTAAGACTGACAATACCATGACATGTCATGACATTTGATGATAAGCAAAAGTCTTGTATTACTGCAGAGAAGTGACCTTTCATAAAGTACGGTGCGATGAGAGGCCACTCACAGACAGCTTTTACACTCGTGGTTTGGATCTTTAAATGAGTGGATCATGGGATACTTCAGTAAGATTGGTCACTTGAGTTCAGCAGCTTTATAAAACATAACTAACAATTTCAAGAAACAATGTAAAACATTGACAAATAGGGAAGGGTATCAAAAACACATTTTCTGATTCACAAGCTTTTAAATCGAATTGATTCAGATTCAATTTAATTTAATTGCTATTTAATAGACAAGTTTGAGAGTGGTTATTTGAAAAAGATTCTTGAAAGGATCAGCTCACAATGAGAACTGGACTACACAGGTTGTAACATATGGTTTAGCTTCACTAAAAGTACTAGGAACTCGGTACATTGAATCATTTGGTCATGCATCAGATTTCACACTGGATGCATGCTATATTTTTGATTCACTTAAAAAACTACAGGCTCAGAAGAGTTCATTGTTTGTGAATCAAACTACACTGGTTATGAAGGGTTTTTTTTGTTATTTATTCAAAACAACTGGCGCATAAGAGTAATTTGTTTATGAATCAGACTACATTGGTCATGTTTAAAAGATTCTGCGCTGCCAAGATTTCCTACACAATGTCTAAAATTAACTTGAAATTTACATTTTTTGAATTTGAAAATACAATAGTGACCAAAAGTGATGTCTGGAAGATATATTTGTTTTTAATGACCCTACAAGTTTGCTTAAACTATCAAAATATGAGAAGAATATAATATACAAAGAAAAAAGCATACATTGTCTACAACATAATCAGTTATTAATATTTCATTGATTCTCTCTAGTTTTTAAATGTGTTCATAATTTCTATATGACAGCCTGGCCAAAAATTTGGCATGTATTGTGTTATCAAACAATTGACTCCAAGCACAACTACGCAATATGCTTACAATTTGTTTATAATAAAAGAATAATAATAACTTTTTAAATTATATTTGAATACAAGGGGAAGATGTCAAGTTTCATAGGCTGGACATCACTTTAGTAACCACAGTATATAATGTTAGATGCATTATTTAATGTTTATTTAAATATTATAACATATTTGATCATTTAAATATTTTTTAATTGGTTTAAATAATATTATTAATTATTTACCATATAAATGCATACATATAAATGTTTTCCTGTTAAAATTAAGTTTTCTTTTCAAAGAAAATTTGTAATAATAGCAGGAAATTTTACAGGTATTCGAATTTTACAGAAACCTTTCGATTTGGCATCAATCCAAAACTACATATCAAATTTGACGTTTTACGTATGGTGAACCCAAAACCAGTCTAAATTAAAGGGCTTTCTTAAGGCTGATTATTTATTCAGGAAAGTAGTTGATATGCAGTCGCGCTCATCCCTAGTGCGAAGGACACTCAGGCTTAACCGATGCAAAAAAACAACAACAACCCTTCACACTCTCATGTGACAGCAGGGCAGTTCAATAGTCTCCATGATGAAAAGATAACATGTCACAGGCGAGTACCTTCACCATGCAATAGTCTCCCATAATGAACACTCCCAACTCGCAGTGACAGGGAGGAGAGAAACAAAGTTCCCCAACAGTATCTAAGGCGCTCTCTCTCTCCTCTCGTCACGCATGCTTAACCTTGTGCCGCTGCGTGGACCACACCGTTTGCATATTAATGTGTGAAGATATTAGAGAGGTCTGCTCTCCTGAGGATCAGCAGAGAGAGAGAGAGAGAGAGAGAGAGAGAGAGAGAGAGAGAGAGAGAAGAAGAGAGAGAGAGAGAGAGAGAGAGAGAGAGAGAGAGAGAGAGAGAGAGAGAGACGCAAAACCAAAGACAGATACACGAAAAACTAACATACCCAGCTAGATACGCATAGCAGACAAACTGTGAAACCACAAACTGCATTCTGAAACACACCTGCAGTTTCCAGAAGCTCACAGCTTTAAAGACTGCAAAGAAAGCGTGACGTTTCTGAGGCCACAACATTAATCAAAATAAATAGGGATGCACTGAAATTTATTGAGATGGCTGCAACACACTCTGAAAAAGTTGGGTCAGAGGCATGTTTACCACTGCGTCACATAATCTTTCCTTTTAATTACACTTTTTAATCAGTTGTGAATTGAGGATACTAATTGTTCCAGTCTCTAGTGGAATTTTTGCCCAATCTCGCCTCATACAAGACAACTGTTCAACAGCCTGTGGTCATCAGTGTCCCGAATCTCCTTTTCATGATGGGTCATCCATTTTCAATAGGAGACAGATCTCTACAGCAGGCAGACCAGTCAAGCGCATCCCTTCATGGTGTAGAGTTTCTACGAAACCACTCGGTTGTAGCACATGCAGAATGAGGCCTGGCATTGTCTTGCTTCTTGCAGGAAAGATGTCATCTTGATGGCAGTATGTCTCTGTGCAATCCCAATATATACAACATATACAAGTCACCCATACTGTTTTCACTGATGCACCTCCATACCATGACAGATGTTTGCTTTAGCACCTGTCGCTGATGGTCCCTTTCGTCTTTGGGACTGAAAACTATGCTGAAAACTATGGTTTCTCATGCAATGCCATCTGAGGGCTTGAAGGTCATGCACATCATCAACAGAGGTCTCCTGCCTTGCCCTATACTGAGCTTTCTCTGGATTCCCTGAATCTTTTCACAACCTAATGTAAGGTGGATGGTGAAAAACCTAAATATTTTGCAATCTTGCATTGTGTACATTTCTCTACAGAAATGTGATAATTTTTTGACAATTCTCTCATGAAATTTGACACATCTTTGCTTGCAAAAAGACTTTGTAGGATGCACCTTTTCTACCCAGAAACCCTCACTGCCAGGTCATCTGCTATAATTGTGGACTGTTTCAAAACAGTTTAACTTAGATATTCTGTAATCTTTTCACTTTAGTTTTGCCTCTGTCCAAACGTTTTTGGAGTGTATTGCAGCCAACAAAATCTAAATGTGTTTATATTTGCAAAATAAAATTAATTCAGCCAGTGAAAACATTGATTTTTTTTGTTATTTGTAATTTTGTCAGTTAAATAAAGGTTCAAGAGAATTAACAAACCGGATCCTTGATTACACGGTTTGCACAATGTCCCAACTTTTCTGGAATTGGGGTTGTATTATTATATTATTCTTAAATACTTTACAGTGAAAAGAGTAATATTTCTTATTTTGTTTAATATATATTTATTTAGTAGTATAGTAAAAGTAATACTAATATTCATAATAATTACTATTATTATTTTATAGTCATATTGATATATAATCAACATCTTTTGGGGCATATTGTGCAGCCCAACAGACAAGCAAGAAACAAGCAACAAACCAGGAGCATTTTTTTTTATCACAATTCGATATTTTTGTTGTTGCCACAAATCAAATGCATAAAGAAGCAATTCAAAACATTCTACAACTACACCGTCACAAACACCTGGCCAGAGAGAGATTCAAGCACAGCAGCGTTTCACAAACTAAACGTGCGTTTGTGGCAGTAACAAACCTCAGTATTAGTCATAGACCGACACATATTGTCTAGTCCAATTAATCTACCAATATTTGGTATTTTTTTAACAGATTAACAGTAGTACTAGTTCCCCCTTTTGCCTCAGTTCTAAAATATGCAAATAACTGTCAATAAATGATCTGTTTTAAATTGTTTTTCGTTGCCTTCAAATATCCATAAGACCGGATTCAAGTAGCTGGCTATGAACGTCAACAGTTAAACTAACTTTAACTGGCCCAGCATTCTTATCTTATCCTACTTGTTGCTTTGTCATCATAGTACTTGACATGGAAGAGAAAACAAACCAAAGAAGACATTTTATGCTAATGCTAGCTTATAGCTATAGTGCCTGTTGCAGCAATCAAAATGTAAATGTGAAATTGAGATTGCGCAGAAGCTTTCACGTGGGATGTTTCAGGCCTAAATGTGTTCACTGGGACGGTTATGGTTATGGTAATCACCAAACTAAAAACATAGCCTAACTTAAATCAGAAATGGAACAGATTAATTCTGTGCAAGCTTTCCAAGCCATTGGAACATTTTCTTTTTTTTCTCCGTATATCACACAAACCATCCTCTTGACAGTTAACCACTTGTCCACTTTTCTTTCAAAAGGAGAGATAAAAGGTACTGTGATCTTCTCAAAGCCGTCACCTCTTTAAACCTGCCGGTGCTACAACACTACACAGTCTAGCGGTTGTCAAATTCAAACAGTTTAAGTGTTAAAGCAGAACTGACTGACTCTGCACTTAATATTAAATCAAACATTGTCAAAAGCTTATTTTGTCACTTGATCTGACAACATCACACTTTTATCCATCTGATGCTGAGTTTTACTTTACAAAAAGATGTAGACATATTTTTTATCAGACGATTTAAACCAGCTTGTGATCTCTGAAAACAATATACTAACTTAACAGTCTATCTATTTTTTGATAAATTTATCTATTCATTCACACTGAAAATTCCGTTAAAATCACATTTGAGTCAAGTTTCTTAATTTCAAGTTTTTTAATTTTTAAAATTAAAAGTAAAAATGAAAAATTTCTAGACAATTAAATACATTTTTGATCATAGCATAACTAGACAAATATATATTTCTTACAAATATTTCCAAGACTTTTTAAGATTTAATTAATATTCACAAGTAATATCCCCCCCCCCCCCCCCCTTCTCCAGGATTTCTATGAATGTGTGGACCCCGTGTGAGATCAAAATCAGCCAAAACGAAAGACACTGTATAGGACTAACAGCTGTTAGTGAATGTGCTCTGTCATGCTCATGTGGGAGATGTGGGTTTGAGTCTATGCGTTCATGTTTCCATTCATTCCTTCTTTCCTTTCTTCCCTCCCCATAATTTTCTGTCTAACACTGTATATAAAAGTGATTTAAATTTTTTAAAGACAACAACGGAAATGAACAGAAATGCAGGGGCGGCAGCTGTCACCCTAAAAATGAGTTTTGCCGCCCTAAAGTTGACCAGTGTCACGCCTCGCAAATTGATGTAACGCACAAACAATTTAAGGTTTTGGTTTATGGAGAGGTGTGAACTTAGTAAACATCCCCGTCAGCTCATAATAAAAGTCGATCTCGCTTGGGTCACTTTAAAAGTCAGGCTGCACCTCTGCACAGTATACCTGGAGAGTCGGAAGAAAAACGCACTTGTCTTGTCCACCGGCCTGGTTACATTATCAAATCACTGAAGATGCTTCATTCTTTAGACAATTAAAAAAATACTACAATTATCTCACCTAAATGGTTGATCATGCAATAAATTTTTGCTTTTACAGGATCATTTTTTTCACAATAGCTTACAGAGCAGCCTGATATCAAACTTTGAATTGAATTTACAAAAAAGACAAGTCAACAGTAATAAAATAAGAACCAATAAACAAATTACAAGCAGTAACACAAATAAATACAATAGAATAAACATACAGAAGAAATAAACAGTGCTTTAAGTTCAGGTAGGCATAAAGATAGGATTCAGGAAGAGGAATACTACAGAAATTGAATAAAGTATAAATTTAAAGAATAAAGTAATATTAATAAAATAACACTGAATAGTCTTTATTTTAAAATAACTAAAATATTACAATTAAAGTTACAAAAGTTGTTCAGTCAAGAGCACAGTGTGCTTTTCTCTTTGTCTTTTGTTGTTTTATCAACATTAATGACACAGACACATATTAGGCTACTGTCACTTTAAGACCGAATGCACAGATTAGGGCTGGGCGATAAAACGATAACGATATGTATCGCGATAGACACGTGATCGATATCAATAAAAAATGTGTTCGATAAAACGTTCGATATTTTTTTTTCATAGTCGGAAGAAACCACAGGTTGTGGAGCAAGTTTGGTTGCATTAACAAAGGCACGCACTCTCTTGTAACCTACCTAGCAACGTAGGGAGTGACACGCTAACAGGCAATCATGTAACGGTGTCAGTTTGTTTGTGCCATAACCATAGACTGTAGGCCATAACGTTGTCTCGTGCTGCTGGATTCCTCTTCAGTAACCGGCGATTGAGAAGCAGAAAATGAGTGCCCTTCATCTGCATGCCATGCAGGCTAGAATTGCGAAACATTGTTGGATAATTCGCTCTATTCGCGTTTGATGTGTGAACACAGCTTTATGAACAGGCTTGCGATGTCAAGATTCCAATGCTGGTTTGTGTGCGCGCGCGCGCGAGAGAGAGAGAGTAGGCACGGGCGCGACTCGCGAGAGAGAGAGGCACGAGAGAGTGAGACACGCGGTCGCGATCTAACAGTGGAGACATAAAATATACTCCGTCATTTTGTTAATACAGAACATCATTCAGTCAGCAAAGTGTTTACTTCGATTTGTGTAGGCCTATACTCGCAATAAAACACAACATTGTGCTTTTTTCACACTGTATTTCTTGTCAAACTGTAACCTACAACTGTCTCTCTCTCTCACACACACACACACACACACACACACACACACACACACACACACACACACACACACACCACACACACACACACACACACACACACACACACACACACACACACACACCGTTTTAAAAGCAAAACATATTTATCCAACCCCTTTTTAAAACAGTCTGTGTGTTCCATCTTTTATCGCATTGGTTTTCATTTCTTGTCCTCAAAACAGAGCACTAATCTGTTTATTTTTAAGTTACACACTAATTAAAAAAGAAAAAAATCAATTATTTACACTTCTGATGAGAATAAAGTTAGGGTTAATTAAAATTAAGGAAAACAAATATGCAGTATTGATCTGAAATATTGCAAATTTTAAATTCATTCAGGTACAATTACCAAACATATCTCAAGGTCTTTTTATTAATTTAATAAACTAATTATATAAAACTATTATCAGTGCGCTATAAATAAACTGGTTCTATGCCTTTAAACTCTAAAAAGTCTTAAGACATTTATAAAAAAGCCTTCTATATTTCTGTTTTGCTTTTCACTCCATTGTAACGAAATCGTACTGAACCGTGATGTCTGAACCGAACTGAATTTAGACTTATGTTTACATTTTAATTATTTGAGTTTTCCATAGTTGTGTTGACATTTCTGTCTTGGGATTATAATCAGAGGAAGGTTAAGTTTAAAATAAAAATGTTTAAATGTAATATATTTTTTCTCCTGGTCCTTATTTTAAATGGGTCATAAAAAAATCAATAATTATCGATATCGACCGATATGAAACACTGATATCGTGATACAGTTTTCAGCCATATCGCCCAGCCCTAGCACAGATCCATTATACTGTTACACATGTGTTTTCTGTTCATAACTGACTGTATTTATGTGAATACCCGACAAGACGAGCAATTAATACATAAATCTTTGTATTTGACCATTTAAGCACTTTAAGTCATGCATAGAGCTTAATTTGGTCTTCGTGAGCTGTTTGTGAGGTGGCTTTATGTGTGCGCACTTTGAGTGCTCAGAAAACAGTCTCTCAGAGAGCGCGCGAGTGCTGAATGGTTTGAAATCGCTTGAATGTTTAAATTGGCATGGCTTAAAAAGATGTGTAAATAATTAACTTTAGTGACATTTTCTCGAATTGGAGAGTGACGATTCCGTCAACTGCAGCTCTCTAGTGCAGACGCGATGGATGTGAAGATGTGAAGTCGTTTGAGCATTTCGAGCAGGGGCGGAGTGGCAATCGGGAGAGTCGGGAGTTTCCCCGGTGGGCCGGTAGTCTTTCGAGGCCGTGAGGGCCGGTCTGATAATAGTTATACCATGTTAAGTGTTATATGCGCACTCGGGGCCCAAGCGAGAGAAGAAAAAAAAAACGTTTTTTTTTTACATTTTTGATAACAGAGCGTATATTTGCGGATTTATCGCGAAAATAAACAAGGGTTTATTTCTTGCAAGTGAAGAAATTAGGACAAAAGTATTTTAATTTTCCTATACTATAGTGTAATGTAGGCTAAAATATACTTTGGAAATCTTAATTTTCATTTATACAGTACATTTTTAGGCTATATGGATTTTACGTCATAGGAATACTTATATAAATCATTATTACATTATTATAATAATTGTTTGGCATCCTGAAACACCATTGATAATGTAATGTAGACTGAGACTCTCATAACTAAAAAGATGTTTGAGCCCTCTTTAATGTCCTGGTACAAATCAATGCTTTTTCTTTGTTCAATGAGCAGTTCATGAGTTGAAGCTCTTAATTTTGATCACTCAAAGAGCGCCAGATTGTACAAAATGTACAAAATTTTCTTGCGGGGAGCATGCCCCCGAACCCCCCTAGAGGCACAGAGGTCCACCCTTACAAAATCATATGTGAAAAAACAACCATTTATAAACTTTAATCCAGCATAGTACAACAAAGTTCCTTTTAAGTCATTAAAACTGTAAATGCCATATTAAAATGTCCTTGGACAAAATATACATTTGGCCTGCCTGCCTAAGAGGGGGCCTACATGACATTGTGCCCAGGGGCCTCTGAACTCTTAATACGGCCCTGCCCGGCGACGAGGGTCGGTGGTCTACGAAATTTCCCGGTAGATTTTTTGGTCACACTCCGCCCCTGATTTCGAGAGAGAGAGAGAGAGAGCGAGAGTGTGCTGATTCACTTACGACCGTTTGTTAAATTACGTCTAAGAACATTTTTAAATTACTACTGATTTGATCAGAAAAAACTGTGTGGATTAATTTGTTAATTCAACCTAAATGCTATAGCCTAGTGAATATGTTTTTGTGGGAATTTCATGCATTATATAAGCACGGAACCTGCAGGAATGAGTAAAAATATGTGCAATACCCGCAATCCCGCGCCGAAATTCAGGCCGACAGTTTATCGTGATCTCACAAAGTAATCATATACAGTAAATATGATTGAAGTATTAATCATAATATAATCAAAATTTCACAATGAATATTTTATTTACATGATGTCTGCACTTTGTTATGAGAGGATTCACGAGCTGTAGAACAAAAAAAAAGTACAAAAGAGTTTTGAGCAACTTTAACACTTCTGATTGGCCATCAAAAGATCAAAGACATGTCTGTGATTGGCTACATTGTTCAATGCTGCAAAAGCAGGTAAATAGAAACCTTTGACACAAACACAAATACGCACTGGAGCGTTTGCCAAATCTGTTTCCCCAATAGGATATTATTACAGTTTCAACTAAAAGTGCTCTTGCTTTCCATAGAACTGGGCCGTCAAAGATTGAGAATCTCCACAAATACCAAAGCAAACCTTTTATGTGAGTTGCATTTTCTGGCAGGTGTGACTGTATCAAAAATAAAATAAATTCAACACAATATGTAAACAAATTTAAACGGTTGAAAATTTAGTTGTGACATCTATTAATGTCACCTCAATAAAATGTCAGCACAAACTAAATAGTATTTATTGGGGTAGTGTTCATCATCTTAACCCCTCCCCCATTTTTAAAAACATTTTTAATAGTTTAATATTGTACCTTTCATGTAGTGTGTAACATAGATCTAAGTGAACAAAAACATCCTGCAAAGTTTTAAATATGAAAGTTCACCGTATACAAAGTTATTGTCTCTCAAAAGTAAGAGTCGACTCGATATGAATCGATAGACAAACGATGCTTTCTCTCTAGCTTTCGTACGTCACTTGTACAAGATATTTGAATTCGACACGCCCACTCAGTGCGCGCGCCGAGCAGACAGAGAAACCTGACAACATCATGTCGACGAGACTCTGTTCTGAAGTGCGAATCAAAAGCAAACTTTTTTTTTCACTGCCCAGGGACCAGCATGTGAAGACTCAGTGGCTAGAGTTTATATTTACAACTATACCACACAAGTATAGCCACCTTGAGCTGTGTTCACGTTATTTTAATGACGATCGCTTCACAAACACAAATGCTTTCAAGTGTGGATTCGCGAGTCGGCTGATATAGGAAGGTTCAATACCAAGTTTATTTAGATCAGCTTCCTCCTCCGAATCACAACCTGTAAGTACTATTAATAATTGTTGCTTTTATGTGTGTGTGTGTGTGTGTGTGTGTGTGTGTGTGTGTGTGTGTGTGTGTGTGTGTGTGTGTGTGTGTGTGTGTGTGTGTGTGTGTGTGTGTGTGTGTGTGTGTGTGTGTGTGTGTGTGTGTGCGTGCGTGTGTGAGAGAGTGAGAGTTACGCTCAGCAGCTTCTAGGTCTCCAATGTAATTTTTTTTTTTTGAAATATTTGTAATTATGTGAAGCGTATTGTAGTACTGCAGTGCTTTATCAATATGTTTAAGCTTTGGGCTTACGCAAAATATAACTGACTGCGTCATCTGACCAATCACCGCAGAGTAGCGTCACGCAAAGGAGGGGTTTGGACAAATGAGTCGTCAAACGAATCATTAGGGAGTCGGTGAGCAAATCAGGTAAAAATAAATGCATATTATAAGACAACAAAAGTGTTTTTTGTCATTGCATGCATGTAAAACTGTTGTTGGGGACTCCCAGAACATTATTAGGAACATTTTAAATGCCATAATAGGTACCATTTAATAGGCTAACTTACACATTTTGGCCAAATGCTAGCAAGACCCCTGTTGTAGAGGAATCAAACATCTATAAAGTAATTTTTAGTTAGTAACTGTAGTTGTCAGGTACTGTATGTATGTTTCATAATTTCCCCTTATTTCTCCTGCCATCCCAAGTATAAAATCCTGGACATGCCCCTGCAGAAACATATACAACAGCTATTTTTTTTAAATCCTAAAGCATTCACACAGTACAAGTAAAGAACCACAAACGGCAGACAAATTCACTTAGCAAAAGCAAAAAGCTGTAAGAACATCTCATAACCAGCAAAACTGCTTTCTCAAGCTCAAATCTAATGGTGAAAAGTTTTCATCGAAACCACAAGTCC
Organism: Chrosomus eos; assembly: GCA_036326025.1. NCBI lineage: Eukaryota > Metazoa > Chordata > Actinopteri > Cypriniformes > Leuciscidae > Chrosomus > Chrosomus eos. The sequence continues at coordinate 25,361,625 of CM070841.1, forward strand.
GCACATGTCCCATAAGACACTGGCCTGAATGAAACTGCAATAATTGCTAATTACTTCAAGACAAGAGCTCACTGCAGGAAGACAAAACTGTGAGCGTTACAAACATGTTCAAGCTGACAACAAAGGCAGACAGTATAATAATATAGTTTGAAACAGCAGGAAATCAGTGACAACGAGTGAGGTGACATCTCTCACTGACTGACACGTCAAATAAAATCCCAAGTCCATGTCTAAAATCTCCACATTAACAAGCCAAATACAATATAACACATTTTAAATACATGCACTAGCACTTGTTCCAAACCTGTATGAATCCCCCATGTTTTTTTCCTACTATGAAAGTCAATGGCTACTATCAACTAAACAACATTCTTCAAAATATCTTCTTTTTAGTTCAACAGAAAAAAAGAAACATAAAGGTTTGGAGCAACATAAGGGTGAGTAAATGATGACTGGATTTTCATTTTTGGGTGAACCATCCCTTTAAATTTAGGATATTCATATTTGAAAGCTCCTGACAAACATTTCCTTTCAGAATGGTTGTATGTGTACAAGACACCCTTACTCTAAAATCTCCACATTAACAGGCCAAACACACTTCAATATGATATATTTCCAACACATACAGAGTAAATCTGCAATATATTCATGATAAAGGTCTTTTTGAACCTCCTACATTAAAAATACCCTCAGAAGACCGTTATAAGTGTGCTGGGCATCATTTCAAGGTAATTCTAACTCAATCGTTCCCTATTTTGTCGTTCTTTACGTTATTCCGTTTCTGACATTATCAAACGAACTAACATAGGCTACCCATAAAATACTGTGTTATATATATAATACAGGCAAATGTTCTTCTCGGATCAACGGACCTCTCGTCGGTCGTGCCATCACCATCCTCAGAGACTCACGCGCAGCCAAAAATCTTACATAACTGCCACAAACAAGAAGTCACTGCGCGCGTGAGAGAGTATATGAGTGACGTGCGCAGCGCGAAAAGTTCCATGACAGGTCAGTCAAACTCGCACGCGCTGGAACTTTTTAAGCTGAAACGTCAATCGCAATAACTCTTCAGACCCGAAACGAACGCCAATCACGGTCTCTCCCGCGAGCGCGCAGAACAGAGAAACAGCATTTCGCTCTTTTTTAACAACGGACTGCTACAATAAACTTGCAGCTCACCTGACTGGCTGCAATGGGCATTCACATGTGTAACGGTTGAAATGGGCATTTAAACTTGTAACGGTTACTGTATATTTCATGCACTTTTCTTTTAAAAGCCAGAAACTTATGTACTCACCTTACTCCAATACTAAATTAGATGAAATCCTTGAAATTACTATATCGTTTCGTTAATCGTGGCAACTTTGAGTATGTAAATAAATAAATATATTACTGACTCTTTTTTTATCGATAGTCCAGCGTAAAGTTTAGTCTTCGCATCTCAACTTCTGCGCGTGCTACCCGTTTACTAAAGACGGCATGTCGCGTTAATTAGACGCAAGAAATTCTACCAGCGCGTGACTGATAACTGACAACAACTTTCTTGCATGAACTACAAGCACTGTCAGACACAACACAGCATCCAAGGAACAGAACGCATCCGCTGCTTGTTAAAAGTCTGGCCGCGCGCTGTCTTCATTATAGAGATCCCCCCCACCCCCCTCATAAATAAAACTTACTTTTCCCTCGCTTGGCTGTCGGACGGTACGTTGTTACTCTTGCCTTTGGCGTACATGCTTGCAGAGAGCTCCGATTGTCACGCACCTGTCAACCCATCACAGCCTCCCCGGACACAACCCCGTCACCATGGCGACTACAGGAGCGATTCCTCTCATTGGTCAGAGTGCCGAGAAGGAACGCCCATTTTGTTGGGTAACTAGCGTGAGTGACAGTTACTCGGCCCCGCCCCGACAGAAACACAACCCCTTTCTTATCTCCAGCACTCTGTCTGTGAAACACGCACACACACATACACACACTTCGTCTTACCCGGCACTGAGGGGAATTTGAAACCGCACTGAGAGGGATTTTAAACAACTGGCTGTTCCCCTCACTAGCAATCACACCCTCTACTGTCACTGGCCAAATTTAAAGCGATATGGCAAATGTGGAGCGGATTCTTCAGCTTCTGGATGTAGTGTGGATTGAAATAAGACTATTTGGGTAGTGCAAATCTCTTTTTTTATATAAAGTAAAGTGATAACTAATGTTTGTGCATAGTATTTGTTTATCTTCTAAAAAGTTGATGAATAGCACTAGGCTATAGTGTAGATAGCAAAATAGAAAAATGTTTGACAATCAAAACATCCCTAATGTATTTTATGAATCAGCTAGTCATTTTATTCTGTGTTGGAGAAAACTTGGATTACTAAAATATTCGCAGACAAATGGATTTTAGACCATGTAAAACTAAAGTAGGGCACGAACCACCAGACCACCAGTTTCAAATTCAAGCCTTTATTCTGAGAAATACTTGAAAATGATATATAGATGTATGGGGGATATTTAAAATATGGGATTTATATGAGCTAACATTTTCAACATTTTGAAGCAAAAGTTTTATTTTGATGTTTAGAAATTGGAATATTGGCTTCATTTTCTTATGGCAATCTGGTTATTTACACAAAGCACATAATAGGACCATATCAGAATATTCTTGCGCATGTAAACAGACAATGTGAGTCAACATCAAATCAACATGGACTATTTACTTACCTATTTACTTATTAGTTTCTTAATGCACATTCCTCATCTTATTGTGGATGATTCATTGATTGCATGATTTTCCAAAGAAAAGAGAATGTTTTCATAAACTGATCAAAATACAATACTCTTTTTCTGAAATGGCTTCCCTTGTCCACCTGTGTCAGGTAGGTCGTAGCCTCAGCCATGGGCTGATTTCAGAATAGCATAACTAACATATGGCAGAAATTGAAAGTGTATGCAGGACGGCCATTGACTGCCTTCAAAATCGCACACTCTCTTGAGTAGGTTATTTTAAGTAATTACTTCACAACCACTAAAAAAGTACTTTCTACTATGAATGCAATCTGGACGTACTACATTCGACATGTTGTCATTATCATGTGACCTGTCAGTTGGGTCACTTCCTTACTGTCTATGGTCACTTCACTACCATTCATAAATCCTCTCCCGTGGCCTCATGGGATAGTAAAGAGTCCATCGTATGCAAACTTCAGAATCTCGCTGGAAGAATTAGGTAATCCGGGTACTTTTTGCCTACTCTTTTATCCTGTGAATTGAATCAGACATCATTTTTTTTGTCACTTACTGTTTTTTACCTACTAAATACTAGGGAAGTATGCGATTTCTGAAGCAGCCTAAATTTTAGCAAACAACAGTGAGTCCTGGTAACACTTTTCGCCACCCAATCCCTCATTTTTTTTAACTAAATTTAGTTTTTTTTAATAACCTGTTACAATCAAGAATGCTATTTCTAAATATTATATGTGTATATAATGCATATTATATGTGTATATCTGTTATATATAGCATTCAATAAAAAATGTGATTGGGTGGTGAAAAGTAAGTGTTATATATAGGCCTATATTCAGATAACAGAAAGAAATGTGCTTATGCTATATATTTTTATAAATAAGTAGCCCTCTCTTAAGTCCTAGATACTTTTTGTTGCTAATAACTACTATTATAACTATTTTCCCCTTCCTTCTTACTACCAAAAATAAATTTGAATACACTATGGATCGTAGGCTACTGTTGGATGCATAATCAAATAGTCTGTTTTGACCAGAAATGAGAATTAAAATGTAATAGCTAGTAATAAATGCGTCAAGTCTTTAGTTTGGTAGAAAATCCCTTGTTGTGGATCTTTTCTCTCTTCGGTTGTGTATATTATTTTGGCGAATGTTTTAACTGCTGTCTGTCTGTCCTCTAATGTCTGCGCTGTGCTTTTCCCCCCAAAGTGGGCGGCTTGAAACCGCCTGTGCTGAATAACATTGGCTGTTCCGCTTCACCCCCTCCGCGCTCAGGATCCCGGAAGTAGCCGAGTGAGATCATGGTAAGACAGACCGATAGAGCAGTTTGCGCTGCTGTGGATGTTCTTTATGACAGTTCCGAGTCACACAGCAATAATGTACTTAACATGTCAGGCAGTTGGCGTTTTAGAAATGATAACAAAGTCAAAGAAATTGCATTGCAGTTACCACAGCAACGTTGCTGCTGATTTTATAAACAGTGGCTCTCGAGTGCTGCACGGTTGACGTGACACGAGCGCTGATGCTCGAACTGTTTTTGTGTTTTTATCTTTATCTGCGCTGCAGTATTCGAGCTCAGCTCAGTCAGGACGCCATATAACGCTTTATGTAACTAAAGTATCAGTAAAGGGTGTCCCCTGAAAACATGATCTGATTCAGGCTATAAAGTTTCAAGAGGCAGACGTCATATAGTTGTGAAAAGAAAATACAACGACGTTGCTATTTTAAAATTAAGAGTTTAAATGTTGATTTATGGAATCTTTCGATGATAAAAACACGTGCCATCCAAACTTAATGAACAGAGACAACTGCATTTTAAACATGCATAGTTTTAGTAAACATTTCATGTTAAATTATACCAAATAGTGGAAATTCTGTTTGAAATTCTGAGGCATTAAAGGGTACCTATTATGACATTTAAAAAGTTCCTAATATTGTTCTGGGAGTCCCCAACAACAGTTTTACATGCATGCAATGACAAAAAACACTTTTGTTGTCTTATAATATTTATTTATTTTTTACCTGATTTGCTCACCGACTCCCTAATGATTCCTTCAACGACTAATTTTTTCAAACCCCTAAATTTGCGTGACGCTAATAACGGTGATTGGTCAGATGACCCAGTCAGTTATTGTTTGCCTTAGCCCAACGCATAAACATATTGATAAAGCACTGCAGTACTACAAAAGCTTTATTCTTTATGACAACTCCAATAACAACGATAAACATTTAACATATTTCCAAAAAATTGACATTGGAGTCTTGTAGACCTAGAAGCTGCGCTGAACGTAACTTACAAATACTTATTGAGCATGCTACAAAACCCATAAAAGCAACAATTATTAATAATACTTACAGGATGTGATTCGGAGGAGGAAGCTGATTCAAATAAACTTGGTATTGAACCTTCCTTCAGTATCAACCGACTCGCGAATCCACACTTGAAAGCATTTATGTTTGTAAAGCGATAGTCATTAAAATGACGCAAACACAGCTCAAGGTTGGGCTATACTTGTGTGGTTTAGTTGTAAATATAAACTCTAGCCACTGATTCTTCACATGCTCGTCTCTGGGCAGTGAAAAAAAGGTCGCTTTTGATTCGCACTTCAGAACACAGTGTTGACATTACGTTTTCAAGTTTTCCCAATAGACGGGTTTTCCCGTGTCTGCGCGGCGCGCGCAATGAGTGGGCACGGCCAATTTGATAAATTTTCCTCTTTTAACGTCACGATGAAAAGGAAAATGACTCATTGGAAAAACGATTCATTAAATTGACTCAGAGTCGACTCATACTTTTGAGAGACAATAACTTTTTTTACGATGAACTTTCATATATAAAACTTTGCAGGATGTTTTTGTTCACTTAGATCTATGTTGCACACTACATGAAAGGTCATTTTCAAAATTCCATAATAGGTGCCCTTTAAGTAATAATTGTTGTCAAACAAACAATACGAGTAAAAAGAATTCACTGTAGAACTCATAATTACAACCTGTAAACTGGAAATTTTCTTAGAGCTTCGACTTGTACATCGTGACTGTTGTACCACATGACCACTGCAGATTAATTTAGGGGCCATTTACACAACACCATTTTTTCAACTAAAAATGGAAAACTTTTCATGCGTTTTGGCTGTTCATTTACAGGACTACAGCGTTTTGGGGGCCTGAAAACGCAAACTTTTGAAAACGGTTTTCAAAGTGCAAGTTTTTGAAAACGATTCCGTTATCGTCTCAGCGTAGACTACAAAAATGTGAATTTGTGAAAATAGTGATGTTATGTGCATGCATATTATGTGTTCTATGTCTAGGTGTGTAGTGTTTCTTTACAAAGTGACATCGCCATCTTCTGGCCTGGCAACATAACACAGCGTTTTTAATCGTTTTCGTAGATCTGTCTGAACGGAAATAGCGTTGACAATGGTGCCGTCTGTACCTGAAAAATGCAAAGGAAAAACTTTTCCGTTTTTAGCATCGTTGTCGTGTGAACGTACCCTTACGCATTGATAGTGTTGCCATTGAAACGCATAATTCCCAGTCTGAGGTCGTGAGCAGTAGTATGGTTTGTTGACGTAGCACAACATTGACCAATGTACGAGTTTGGGGCGGGCTGTACGATCATACGCTATGTACGATCTTTTTGGCTGACCAATGTTTGTGTGTTTGTGAAAACACTTGTAGGCCTATCTGAAATCGTACTTTCTGATTACTGAATTAGTATGCGAGTGTGTACTAGAAATACATTCCCGTACATGCTACTGTATATTTGCCATGTTGACCTCCTATGATGACTATACTAAAAACAATGCTTTACTACTTTAGTCAGAGGACTGTAAAATTGGACATACAATAAATAATGGTGCTTCACATTTTGACATATTTACTAAATACCATACACTCTATAAAGGCCTGTTCACACTAAGAACAATAACTATACAGATAGCATCCACACCAACGAACGATAACGTTTTGTTTATAAGTGATACAATGGCGCTGTGGTTTTGTCGTCTGCTGATTTAAATGCGTGAGCTCTTTAAAGCAGGATGGATTCTGATTGGCTGTCAATGTTTTTAATGTTCATCAGCTGGGGAAAAAATCGTTCTGAAAGTGATTCCAACAATATCTTTTCTCTATGCCGTTTTAGTTGTAGTGTGGACTCTGCTATTCTTTGAATGGCTTCAAATGTGGCTCATCTAATCTGAGGTAAGATTCGCTAGTACGTACTTAGAGTTATATTAGAATTGTTATTTCCCCACATGTCAGAATCGGGCTATAACTAGACACACAGACACTGCTAATCCACTCAAGTGTGTGCACATTTTGTTTATTGCGTCACACGCTGTAATTAATCAAGCCATGTTGTGTCCGTTTAGTTGGAGTTGTAGATGCTCACTAAAGCGGCTGATCAGTAAAGATGTGAATAAATGGAGTTGTTTGAGGTTCCTCATTTCTGCTTGTTCACGTAGAGAGGGTGAAAGAGGCACGAGCAGGAAAGGGCCACTTAGGGAATCAACCGTTTCCTCAGAGTAATTGAAGCCAGAACTGCTGTTATGATGCAGAAACCTAAAGTTGTGATGGACTTTGTGTTTCAGCGATTCCACATTTACCTGTAGAGAGAACTTAAAGTCAGCATAGAATTGTCTCAATTTACAGTCTTCCTGGTGTAGTTGTGCACGATTAGCATATTTGTGCATTTACCCAAGATGTGGCTATTGGATGTTATCTTATCTCATAGCCTATTGTAACCAGAAGTGAAATGTCATGAATGGCATTTCATGTTGACTTTACAATGTTAATGTCCACATGATATTTGTTTTGGAGAATGAAGTTGAAGTCATCTTTGGTTGTTCGACATTTAAATGTGACTCTTCTTACCCTCAGATGGCAGGTGAGAAAAACCCTGCATCATGTTACTTGGATGAAAGGACCTTCCGGCTTTGCTGTCGGCTCTTTCTCCAACACTCTGAGACCATCCAGGATGGCTGGAGCTGGGAGCAGATCAAGGTGCAGTGAATGATTGAGTAACTCCACAAAGTCTGGGCCTACTTGTAGTCCTCCTTAGAGGTTTAGAATAAAAGAAAGAACCTTTAAGGGTTTAAAACATGGCAAGAAAGTGATTTTTTTTTTTTTAATTAAGAAAATTAAGCCTATTTTTAGTTAGACATTTTGATATTACTTTTAACAACAATTCAGCACTTTCTCACTCAATGTTCTCATGATTTCTCAACTATTGTCAGGTTCTCACTTGCAATAATGTATGTTGGTAATGCAACCTTTTTTGTACAGTACATTTACATTACATAACCTATGCACTTATCAGATACTGTTATCCAAAGCAACAATCGAGGAACAGAAACATTTCATCACTTAATTTTTATAAATGCTTTTGTACATTTTCAACTTTCTTTAGTGTGTAATGTTGCTGTTTGTTACAAAGTTACAAAGCACAAAGTCCCTCCAAGGGGAGTAATTCTTTATATCAGTGCACACTATTACTGAACTCCCTGAAACCCTTGATTGTAGTGTTGATTTTTTTTTCTCTCGGAACAAACTCATTCCTCATTTAAATCATTCCCGCCCAAGGGATTTGCAAAAAAATGGGGCGAGGCCTGGTTGAGTTAGGTAGTAGTGGGTTGAAACTCGCGGTTATGGTATGGGGCGTGACATTTGTAAAACAGGCTGGAAGCTGTCGACCAATCAGAGCACGCTGGTTCAGCCGACCAATCAGAGCCAAGGGGGTAATCCATCAACCGGAAACTGAAGCCTCCGCGCCGCCATTGTAGCTGACTATCACCTGCTGTTAGCATTCCATTGACTCCCATTCATTTTGGCGTCACTTTGACAGCGAATAACTTTACATCGGAGATGTCCAACGACTCCATTTGTCCATTATTTATTTCTAAAGAAACACGACAATGTATAAAAGGCTCCACTACTGTGTATCTTATGTTATGGCCGATTTAGAAGCCGTTTTGTAAATATAGGCTAACGACTGTGTCATTACACGCAACTCTCTGGCGCACACAAGATCAATAACCGCATAGACAGAAGTAGAAGCTCGCGGGCAATCGGGGGACGTGGAGGCATACAGTCAAGGGAGAAGCCCATAGATAGTCATAAAGTTGCTCATGGACAGCTAGTACTCACGATCTCCGGCTCTGCAAGATTCGGAAGGGAATGATTAAGATTTCGGTTGGCGCAGCTACTAGGTTGCTCACGTCACATCTCCGTCGTCAGGCTTAGTTTGAGCATGCGCAGTACGCTTGGCTATCAGGAAGTGAGTGCTTCTAAAGGGCTTCAGTTTTCCCCGTTGAAATCTATGGGGTCGCTCTGTCCATTTTCTTTTACTGTCTATGATCAGAGCACATTGCGCTTTCTGGAAGGAGTGGCACCGGAACTAAAAAGGGTGTTACTGACAGACTAGGAAAACGGGGGCTGCCTGCAACAATGTCAAAAATATAAGAAAACTAATGTGTTTTTGAACATTCAATCCTATTCTAGTAGACCCCCAAAACAGAATCAAGACTTTGTAAAAGGGCATAACTTGGGTTCTTTAAAACACTTTGTCTTCTTTCAAATTCATGCATTAAAGTATAGTCGCTACAAATACTACCATAATGTGAAAATGCATGTCCATGGACATTATGTTTATAAATGTCAAAGAGTTTAGTTTTGAGATTTTAAGGGAAAGTGTATATTTTCTACCACCTTTTTAATCACCTTTTTGCCTTCACTATTAGATTTTAAATGGTCCTGCTGTGTGAAAAAAAAGTAACTTATAAAAGCATGAATATTCCACTGTCTCTCAACTAATGAGTTCATAAAATCTGCATGCATAATCATTTTCAAAGGTCTTTTTTTTTTTTTACGAAAAATGCAAATTTGTCACAAAAAGATTATATTTTTTAAAATATAAAATAATTTCATTCATTTAATTTTGGCTGAAATATGTCCCCGATATGTTCTTGACAGGTTTCCTGAGAGTCGTTAGGTACTCTTGATTCTTTTACATGCCAGTGTTTTATGTTAATCTGATGTTGGTTGTTCCAGGGCACTGATGAAGGCTTCATGAAGAAGACTGTTCTCATCCCTGTAAAATCAAGCGTGTTGAACAAACTGGCTGAAAACATGGACCTTCTTACAGATGACATTCAGGTAAGACAAGTATGACTATTACTATTGTTAGTGATCTGAACAACCCCTGAAACACGACCTAAGTGTTTCCTCACATACTGAATCAATTACCTGAAGGAAACACTTTAAATAAATCCTTGCTTTATTACCGTGCTGGGGTTTAGTTTTGGAAAAACTTGCAAATGTTGGCATACACTTTTATGTGACTGTTAATATGTTTATGCTCTTTTGTTCATCCGGGTGTTTCACACACACAATCGTTTAGCTTTGTCTGCACACTACATGCATTTCCATTCAGGGGGAAAATGGTTGTGAGTGACATCTTTAAACTAAGAGTCATCTTTTTTTTTTTTTTAAACAATCTTTGAAATTAGTATCAGCAAAATAGTTTGATTGGTATGCTGGTCTTAATGATCTCCTCCAAAATGGGGGTTGTGCCTTGTGGCTGATTTTTCTTTACCTCCACTCTCAGCCCATTTCATTAGTAAGCCCTTCCGGCTGATTGCAAATGACTCGACTTCTTGCATATTTACATTCAGCTCACACACACTAGGAAAGACTCGACACCGTCTCCTTTCATGAAGGAGATTTTACCATATTTCAGTGCCATTAGAGAAAGCAGTTTTTGTTTTTATGAAGTAACTGATTATAATGCAATCCGTCCGATATTCTGTAGTTAGGGCTGATCAATCACACTAATTATTAATGATATTCACTACTATATCTTAATATATGTTCAGTGTTTGCACTGAAATAGCTTTTTTTTTTTATCAGAGTAACTATCATCTGCAAAGGTAGCCAAATTGCTTAGTTTAGGAAACATAACTGGTGAAATGACAAACTCCTTAAAATCACTGTGATTATTCGCAAGTTTTATAATATAGTTAATATACATGAGACAAAATCTGCTTAGGGGTAATTAAATATAACAAATCATGTAAAAATGTATCATCTTTCATTGGAAAATGAAACAATATTTTATCAAACTTTGAAAATTGCCTTAATCTTTTAATCAACTGTGAGGATAGTATTCAAACATTTTTTTTTTATTTGTATATATTACAAGAATTTTTAAGGGAAATGAACTTAAATCTCAAGCAAAAAAATTCTTTATTATCTTCAGTGGAACCTTTAAAGGGATAGTTCACTTTGAAATTAATTTTTGATATGTTTTAGCTTACCTCAAGGGCATCCAAGATGTAGGTGTCTTTGTGGCCACAGTATTTTCAATTTTGATATTTTTAGGTCAAACCGTTCTTGTCTGTCAGTCATATAATGCAGGCAATAGGGGTCCACCTTAAAAAGCATACACAGAGAAGTCCAAATTAAATATGATTTAATGACTCATAAATGTAAGTACACATTGATGACCTAAGACACGAAACGAGTGGTTTTTGTGAGAAAACGAACAGTATTTATATAGTTTTTACCTCTTGTAAACACAGCCACGTCCAAGTGATCTGAGAGGTCGCGAGCGCTTCGTTCTTTTCCGGAAAGCACCGGAAGTGAAACCTTGCGCGTGTACGTCACTCATTGTTTACACAGAACAGAGATTGTAGGTAAGACTGCTAATTAAAATGGTACTAATTTGTGCTTATTCGGGATGTTTAAACCGTCGTAAATGAAAACAATTACAAAAAAATAAAACAATTGTATGAGTGACGTACACGCGCGAGGTTTCACTTCCGGTGCTTTCCGGAAAAGACCGAAGCGCTCGCGATCTCAGATCACTTGGACGTGGCTGTGTTTACAAGAGGTAAAAACTATATAAATACTGTTCGTTTTCTCACAAAAACCACTCGTTTCGTGTCTTAGGTCATCAATGTGTACTTACGTTTACGAGTCATTAAATCATGTTTAATTTGGACTTCTCTGTGTATGCTTTTTAAGGTGAACCCCTATTGCCTGCATTATATGACTGACAGACAAGAACGGGTTGACCTAAAAATATCAAAATTGAAAATACTGCGGAAACAAAGACACCTACATCTTGGATGCCCTTGAGGTAGGCTAAAACATATCAAAAATTAATTCCAAAGTGAACTATCCCTTTAACATCCACAGAATCTCTACAAAAGGTTCTTTATAGTGCAAACAGGTTAAAATGTTCTTCACACTAAGAAAAAAATGTTTATTTTTAGAACTGTTCACACTGAAATGTTCTTTAGGGAATTAATAATTGGTGCTTCTATGACATCACTGTAAAAAAAAAAAAGACCTTTGGAACCAATATTTTTACGAGTGTCTATTTTTTTCATTCCTTAGCTCTTGAGGTGAAATGTGAGCTGAACATATTTTTGTAAGATTTATCCATCGATAAATTACTGATACACCAAAGAAACCCAGCATTGTCTCTAGTGATACCAACTCAACATCAGCATCTCCTTTGTTCACTCCCCAACATTTTGAAGTCTCATGTGCAGTCGTGCCACAGCGCACGTCACCTGACATGCCCTGCATAAAAGAACATTTAGAAAACTTGACCTTGGTGAAAACTGTTCGGCAGCAAGCAGTAGCTTGCAGGCTACAAGAAAGTCTCCTTTTTCCATTGTTCAGGAAGGGAAGAAAAAAAAATCAAAAAGATCTGTGGAGGATTAGGGAAACCAGGACTGCTTTTTTTCTTTTTTTGTGGCATCCTGTTTTGAGTGGTGGAATTCTTTTAGGGAGTGAATAAATGCCTCACTCAACAAAAATCTATCAGGGTTAACCTTTGCAGTGCCACACACCTGATTTCTGTGTTCAATGTTACTCTTTGTCTATGAGCACCTGTACATGAAGGGGTCAGCAAACAAGAATAACCGTCCTTCAGTATGTTTGTAGACGGCAGAATATGCTTTTGTGTGTGTGTGTGTGTGTGTGTGTGTGTGTGTGTGTGTGTGTGTGTGTGTGTGTGTGTGTGTGTGTGTGTGTGTGTGTGTGTGTGTGTGTGTGTGTGTGTGTGTGTGTGTGTATATATATATATATATATATAATAGTGCTGTCAAATAGATGAATTGCATCTAACGTAAAAGTTTTTGTTAGCATATATGTGTGTGCATATATTATTATGTTTATTATATACAGTATGTCTTTGTATATATACATAACGCACATTTATATATATATATATATATATATATATATATATATATATATATATATATATATATATTATATACATACTCACACAGAGACATAAAACATATAATAATATATATATTTACAAACTTATATTAGGTAAACTAAAAATTTTATGTTAGATGCACTGCACTAATGTCAACAAAAGATATGGAACGTGTTGTCTCCTCTAACTATGAATAGATGCACTTTATTATTTTCGATTAGCATTTTTTCCCTTTCATAACAGACTAATTTTGGGGTCTCAGTTAACACTAGAGTTTCTCGTAGCTGCTATATAACCACATTTAAGGAAGAAATCTTTATTTATTCCCCAAGAGATGCACCCAGAAGCAAAAGGTATTTTAATCTTTTAAGTGCGAAGAATGTAAACGGAATTACTACGATAATTAAACCTGTAATTAGGGCTTATTTAGGTTAATGAAAGAGCCCATCCTTCATCATCCTCTCAAATTACCCAGTCAAATGCAGGTATTCAGGTAAGCGAAGGGGAACGCCTTCTACTCTGCTATTGCGCGTCCAGTATTGATCTTCCTTTTGACAGTGAAAAACGGAGCGCATATAAAGTGTATACCTGAGCTCATGGCTCTGTTAGATCATCTTTAGAAGATGCTATTTACAGCGTCTGCTGCAGCGTGTCACACAGCCCTTTGCTTTCCTTGTGTGTTTGTGGAGTTGCGCAGGTGTCGTCGTTTAGCGATTGCACCGTTACGTCTGTACACCTGCTTGAACGTAAACACAGCAGCATTTGAATGACAACAAACGGTGGCGGATGCCAGTTGTTGTTGCTAGAAACACGTTTCAGAGTTCATAAACGGCCCTTTTGAAACTTGACCTTTTGAACATTTTAAGCGTGTTCTGCAGGCGCGCGCACAGCAGCTGAACTTTTGTCCTTTATTTGAATTCCAAATGCAGTCGAAGAGTCAGTTATGCAAAGGTTGAATGAGAGCTGTGAATATTCGTTTTGCTAAACGAGTTCCTGCCTGAAACTTAATGCGTTTTTCTGCTTGCGCTCTCTTTTAACTCCTCATCTCGCACATTATTTTACACCCTCTAGGTGAGAGATTTTACCTTTGCTGGTACTGTTTGGAAAAAGCATGACGTCATTGTTTATTTGACCTGCCTTCCCTCTTTCCAAACTCTTTTATTCCTGACAGACGTCGGATGTGAAACAGTAGTATTGTGTCTCTCAAGACTGCGCTTGTGTGGGAGGGAGGAGATGTTATCAGTGAAGGCATGGATGCGTGAAGAATCCTTGAGCCTGCATTGAACTTGCCAGGGATACAGCCACCGCCTCTGGTGATCCAACTTTCGCTTATTAAACCTGCACATATCAGTTTGGACCGCAAAGGCTGTAGTGATGTCATCGCGTCTCAAAGCCGCTTCCATGTGACTGAAATCACATCACAGGTGCCATTTAGGAGTGCTCAAAGACCTTTTATTAGAAATTGTTTATATTACAATCCAGCTATATGCTACAAGTTGAAAACAATATGCAATATCTTTGAAATAATAAATTCTCTCTATATATATATTGCACTCTTATATAGCTTTAATATAGCTAATAATAAATTTGACCGTGAATATTTTAATAAATGTATGATTATTATTTATAATAAAATGTAGCATATTTATCAATGTATAATAAATATAATATATTATTGATGATAATGATATTTTTTATTTTATATACATTTATTTACATCAGTGTTGTATACTATATATATATATATAATATTTCTTTTTTTTCTGCAAAATAAAATATTAGATGCACCATATATATATATATATATATATATATAATATATATATATATATATATATATATATATATATACATACATACATACAGGTGCTGGTCATATAATTAGAATATCATCAAAAAGTTGATTTATTTCAGTAATTCCATTCAAAAAGTGAAATTTGGATATTATATTCATTCATTACACACATACTAATATATTTCAAGTGTTCATTCAAAATTCACTAATTCCTTTTAATTGATGATTATAACTGACAGCTAATGAAAACCCCAAAATCAGTATCTCAGAAAATTAGAATATTGTGAAAAGGTTCAATATTGAAGACCCCTGGTGCCACACTCTAATCAGCTAAATTAACTCAAAACACCTGCAAAGGCCTTTAAATGGTCTCTTATGGTGTGTTCACACCGAACGCGAATAGAGCGTCAAATACGCCTCTATCGCATCTAGTTAGACGCTTGAACATTTTGAACCCATTCGCGCGTCTGTGTCACTCGCGAATAAAAAAACAACAACACAATTTCTTTCTGGCATACGTTTCCGTCATGTCTGAAATAAAAGATATTGCTGCTCTGTACTTGTTGTGGAAGTCCCAAATACGGAGGAAAGCCAAACGCCGACGTGTCTGTGTTCACAGCACCATCCAGAGGCGAACTCAACTCGGTGAAGTCTTCTTCAGGAACTGCGCATGGATGACAGCCACTTCCAGCGCTATTTGAGAATGACGGGTGCCCAGTTTGATAACCTGCTAGCTAGGGTCGCTGACGCTGACATAGGTTGCTGACAGGATTTCTCGGATGCTCTTCGTTGATTGGCTGGCGCAACAAAGCGTCATGCGAATCTTCCGCTCGAGTTCAAATTTTTCAACTTGCGCGGAAGACGTTCGCGGCAAAACGCGTCGCCCAATTCGCGTCATTCGCAACGCCCGGCACGAATGATGCGTCTATTCGCGTCTTTGCATTGACTTTGTATGTAATCTACTCGCGCAAACGATTAAATTCGCGTTCGGTGTGAACACACCATTAGTCTAGTTCTGTAGGCTACACAATCATGGGGAAGACTGCTGACTTGACAGCTGTCCAAAAGACGGCCATTGACATCTTGCACAAGGAGGGCAAGACACAAAAGGTCATTGCTAAACAGGCTGGCTGTTCACAGAGCTCTGTGTCCAAGCACATTAATAGAGATGTGAAGGGAAGGAAAATATGTGGTAGAAAAAAAGTGTACAAGCAATAGGGATAACCGCACGCTGGAGAGGATTGTGAAATAAAACCCATTAAAAAATGTGGGGGAGATTCACAAAGAGTGGACTGCAGTCAGTGCTTCAAGAACCACCACGCACAGACGTATACAAGACATGGGTTTCAGCTGTCACATTCCTTGTGTCAAGCCACTCTTGAACAAGACACAGCGTCAGAAGCGTCTCGCCTGGGCTAAAGACAAAAAGGACTGGACTGCTGCTGAGTGGTCCAAAGTTATGTTCTCTGATGAAAGTAAATTTTGCATTTCCTTTGGAAATCAAGGTCCCAGAGTCTGGGGGAAGAGAGGATAAGCACAGAATCCACGTTGCTTGAAGTCCAGTGTAAAGTTTCCACAGTCAGTGATGGTTTGGGGTGCCATGTCATCTGCTGGTGTTGGTCCCCTGTTTTTTCTGAGGTCCAAGGTCAACGCAGTCATCTACAAGGATGTTTTAGAGCACTTCATGCTATGGTATTCCTGTTCTTAATTGGCCAGCAAACTCACCTGACCTAAACCCTATAGAAAATCTAAGGGGTATTGTAAAGAGGAAGATGTGATACGCCAGACCCAACAATACAGAAGAGCTGAAGGCCACTATCAGAGCAACCTGGGCTCTCATAACACCTGAGCAGTGCCACAGACTGATCGATCGACTCCATGCCACGCCGCATTGCTGCAGTAATTCAGGCAAAAGGAGCCCCAAATAAGTATTGAGTGCTATACATACTCATACTTTTATGTTCATACTTTTCAGTTGGCCAACATTTCTAAAAATCCTTTTTTTTTTTTTGTATTGAGTAATATTCTAATTTTCAGAGATACTGAATTTGGGATTTTTATAATTTGTCAGTTTTAATCATCAGAATTAAATGAAATAAACATTTGAAATATATCAGTCTGTGTGTAATGAATGAATGTAATATCCAAGTTTCACTTTTTGAATGGAATTACTGAAATAAATCAACTTTTCGATGATATTCTAATTATATGACCAGCACCTGTATATATTTATGTGTTTGTGATATTAGGCTAATATATAAGCTATATTAGTGTGCAGTATCTTTTAAATATGTAAAATAAAAAATAAACGTATATATTTATATTATTATTATTAATAAAATATTATTAAAGGCCAAATTCATGGTAGCTACACTGAGGCTAAAGTATATAGGGATGCAATCTCTTTTTTATTAATAATAATATAACAATTAAAATGATCTATAATCAGATTATATTATGTATACAGTATGATAGCATGGCATAAAACACTTGCAAATACTGCACAGACTCAAATTGTAAAAATTAACCAATTTACTTAAACCTGACGGTCCAAGCTTTTTGTTGTTACATTGCTACTTGTTGGTAAAAGTCGCTAGTTACTGGAGAACCTAGTGTGAGGAAGTGTAGTTACAGTAAGTCAGTTGCGTCGCTGCTTTTACTTGTAGTTACTCCCAGCACTGTAGGGATGTTTGTTAACTCCTCCCTAGGATGACGGCACCCCTTCCTGTTTATCTGTGTTTGTGCAAGTTGCAGCGCACTAAACCACATTCTGACAGCCAATTAATCACCAGGGGTTGCAGGTCGGGAAGGAGCAAGAAAATCCAGTGTGCGCCGTCCAATGAAAGAGAGGTAACCTTGGTAAATAGTCTGCACAACATTTGTGCATATGGACCCACTCGAGGGTCCTGTGCATGATACCATTAGTCATGTTCCACAACATAAAGGGTGGAATGTATAAACTCCCTCAACAACATCCTATATATGAAGGATGCAAGAGGAAAAGAAAAAGGTTAACACATGTTGCCCACACTGACTGTTCAGGAGGTTTCATGTTCATCAGTCAGGTTATGGAAAGAAGAATGAAGTCACATGCTGGGCGATGAATCACTTGTGTATGTCGATGGCTGGGTGGTGTGGATGCACGTTTGGGTTTGGCATCACTGCTCAGGGTTTATGACAAGTCTGCTCATGTACCATTGATCAGATATGTGATATGGCTCCATTCATGACTTCTTGCAAGTGGAAAGCCAGTTCCTTTTTTGTACAAGATCGTTAAAGCAGTTTAAACCGAATTAGTATTTATGAGGCAAGAAGTTGTATGAGAATAGTTTACCCAATAACGAAAATGTATTTCAAACCTGAATGACTGTCTTTTGGAGCGCAGAAGGAGAATGTTCTGGTGACTTTCGTCTGTACAACGAAAATGAACAGGAACGGATGCTGTTGAACTGCAAAAACTGTCAAAAACAACATAAATCATTTTAATAACATGCTGATATCAAACTCATGAAGCATTTCTTATTATTCTCAATTTTTAAAACAATTGTGCTGCTTAGTATTTTTGCCGAAAACCGAAAGTTCATAAAACAATTTTTTTTAAATAGAAATCTTTTCTGACATAATGTCTTTAACAATTGCTTTTGATCATAATGCATGATAATGCATCCTTGCTGTAATAACAACTAGCTACTATTAATGTTTGATCTTTAATATTTCAATATTATTATTAAATATTAATAAATATCATATATGATATATAATGTACATCATATATTATATTTATATTATTATTATTATATAACTATTAACAATAATTATAATGTTAAAAATAATAAATAAAATGTTAAAATATTATACAACGTCAAATGCATTAATACTAGATTCACTGATGCTATCATGTAAATATATAATACTATTAATAAATATCATATAAAAATGTATCCTTGCCTGGTTAAAATATATTTTAAAAAAAATGAAAATATGTATATGACAATAAGAAGTGTCATCATTCTAATAAACTTCTTTTGTGTTTCATGGACTGAAATAATTTGTACGAGTTTGTAACAATAAGAGATTGAGTAAATTATGACAGAATATTAATATCTCAGTGAACTAGTCCTTGAATTTAGAATGTTGCCTCAAAATTTGAGACTTAATATTAATCTGCATTCATTTTTTCCCTGCATTTATGGCTGCATCTATTTCATGGAATGGCATGAATCTCTCACTTTCTATCTTTTTCTTGTTTTCTAGGTAAACGTTGAGGATGAAACGGCTGGAGTTCAGGCAGTATGTGAAATTCATGCTGTGCTGCGCTATGAATACCACGTTCTGTATTCCTGCAGCTTTCAGATCCCCGTCCTCTATTTCAGAGCCTCTACGTTAGGTACACGGCATTCTCTCTCACTGCATTTCTATCATTAAACTGCAAAGTCTTGTTTATATGCTGTCTGCTTCCCTTATCAGTGTGTGTATTTCAGAACCCTCTGTGTTCTGCTTTCTCAAAGTCTGGTTTTATGTGCACTGCAAAAACAGACCCAACATTTACACTGAGATCCCATCTCAACAGGAGTGTTTTGAGTTTTGAGAAAGCAGGCAGAACGGTGACTTACGCCTGTGCTCAACAAAGTTTGACGTTGTGCTGTAAATAAATTAAAGGCTGCCATGTAAACATTTTTGGAGCTGTTATTGAGCAAGTATGCACATGCAAGCATCAACCGTTTTAAAGTGATCACTTATACGGACTGTAATCAGATTAGAAAACCTTATTCTCATTACAGATGGGAATCCCCTCTCTCTTGAGGAGGTGTGGAGCAATGTTCATCCCAACTATAGACAAAGACTACAACAGGGACCCTGGGACACGCTGACCCAACAGGTAACGTGTGTGACATCATGAGTAAACTGAATTTGTTGTTTGGCGGTTGCTTTCTCAAAATCATCTGGCCAGCTTTTCAGTTTCAAAGACCAAGGTAATATATAATATACAGTTGTGTGTGTGTGTGTTATATATATATATATATATATATATATATATATATATATATATATATATATATATATATATATATATATAGTATATATATTAGGGCAGTCGATTATAGTAAAAATAACGTGAATAAAATGATTTAACGCACCTGCCCTAGACCTACATAGTTCATTTACATTTCATAAAGTTCATTGGTGACCGTGTGTGATGGAGCCTATAGAATACAGTTAGAATGCTCCTAAAATTCAAGATATCATGGCAAAAATGCCTTGGTATGATTTTTGTGTCTTGTATTTATGATATAGTTAAGAAATATCACACGAGGAACGAGCGCAATATCACAGGAGTGCTGTAGCATGAGTATGAATGTGATATTGATTTTTATACAAGTTCAATACATAAGAAGTTAATATTGTGTTATATTGTGAACACAATATTGTCTGTTCTGAATGAATCTGCGTTTTGAGCGAATCAATCGGGTGAACCAATGATTCAATGGCTCATTCATAATGAGGGCCATTTACTTCCTGAATGATGTCACAAACTACCTTGTAACCAATTACATCAACAAGTGGATCTGTGATTGAGTGGAGGCGGGGCTAATTTGCATATGCATAGCACCGTGTATACTAAATGAGGCAAGGGTATAGAGTTACCTTCAAGCTATTTTAAGGCATGAAGTTTTTTTTTTCTAGGAAAAAACATTTAAATATGTCATTTTGGTGATCAAAGATGAGTTTTAAGGGATACAATTATTGACTACAGGGTCAAGACTTTAAAGAAGATCTTTTGAAGAATCTTGGTAACCAAACCTTTGGTCTGTAAATTTATCTAAATTCCAATTCAGATTAATCTAACCTTCTTAATGAACTAACCTTCTGAAGAAACAGAAAATCTTGTAGCCTAAAAGTTTGTGTAATTCTATGTGGAATCAAATCAAATATACGTTTCTAAAGCTATTTTTTGTCATTTCTATTTGATGCTTTTCTCGTTTAATACAGTAATGACTTTAAATAATTTTGGCGGGGTAATTTCTCAGCCAAATTTTATGTGTGATTTAATTTTTTTTAATGTAATTAATCACACGATGTGCCGATTAAAGGTGGGGTATGTGATTTGGAAAATGACCAGCAGATTTTGAAAATACACAATTCAAATGGTCCTACCTTCTTTCCTCCATCGCTGGCCCTGACTCCACCCATTCGAAGAACATGGACGCGCAATCATGCACGAGCGAAAACTCAGATGCGCGAGAGATTGTAATGACGATTTACTACTAATCATGGAACCGGCTTTACTGACGAGATGTGTATGCGTCATGAGCTTTGAGTATGCGCACGACGGGGGTCACGCACGCTGGGGGGAGGGGGGTGTGGGACGACTGTTTGATTGATGAACTTACTGTCCAATGATTCTAGATGGTCTTGGAAATGATTGGCTGGAGTTTTTCGAGTCCTGCCCATTCCACAGATGATTAAATTGCTTAATTTTCATTTCAGTGCTTCTAACTCAGTGGCTGTAAGTGGGTTAGGAATAGGATTTCAAGTTATTTTGAAAAAATGGACAAAAAAGAGAATCACATACCCCACCTTTAATTAATCTCATATTAATCACTTGTCAGCCCGTGTGTGTGTGTTATTTTAAAATACCGGTAAATAAAATATTTGAAAAAAAGTTCCAGTTGCTAATGGGAAAATGTTGTGCATCAACCTACAGTCTAAATGCATCCTAAAACTGTGATGTGTGGTCGGTTTACATGATGTAAGAAAAAATGATGCGGACGTTGAATATCTCAAAAATGAAGTTTATTACAGCATAGCAGTGGCAAGGGACACGAAGCACCTTGGGTTCACCGGCAACCGTGACTCTGTGCATATTACTTGCATATTACTGAGATTGGAATGAATTGTCTCTTATGATAAATAAGCTCTTTTAGTGAAGGAACGTGGAAGTTGGATCGGAGCAGACTATAATTTCTTACACATGACAATCAGATATCTTTTCCTGTCTTATGTGGAACAAACTTTACGTTGATGGCTGGCATTCCTCCCTGGTAGATCTCCTGGATCGTATGGAAAAACCTGATCCCAGCTGTTTAGGGCTGCCTGCCTTAGGCTGTGAGGGATGCAGATCCGTAGGCGTGATTACTGGGAGATGGTGAATGGATGGAGAGATAGAAGCAGAAAAAGGCTGATTAGAGGCAGTGGAGGATATTAGACGAGAGAGACCGCAGTAAAAGCAGAGGGAGAGACTCGGGAAGGGTTGAGGGGTCTTGAGGTGCTCAGGAGAGGGAACACTGACGCAGGTAAACATGAGTGACTCACATCAAGGCCTTACGAGCAGTGACGCCAGTGGACTCTCCTCTCTCTCTCTCTCTCTCTCTCTCTCTCTATCTCTCGCTTTTCTCTCTCTGCACTCTCTGTTTTTACCCTCTTATATCTCTCGTTCTCTTCTTTATCTCCCCAATTTTCTTAAACCCAAATCGCATTCGTAGCGTAACCAATAATAGAGGTAGCAAAGTAGATTAGGACAACGCAGAACCCTTCTCTCTTGAGGACCCAATAAGGCCTCAATAAATTACAGTCAGTGAACAGAGTGTGAACGTGCCATGAAAATGAAAATGAACCAAAATGAATGTTCTTTATTAGCATCTATGGTTCCCTGAGGTTCCATGCATATTCAATGTTCTTTTCAATTGAAAAAATTCTTTAGATTATTAAAATGTTCTTCACACTAAAAAAAAAAGGTTATTTTAAAGGGGTCATATAATGGTACATGCACTTTTACAAGTTGATTGTACTGAAATGTGTGTTGGCAGTGCCTGTACACATCCATCATATAATGATAAAAATCCATCCAGTGGTTTTGTTTTAATCTTCTTATATGTTTTCCCCTGCCTCAAATTGAGCCGTTCGACCGTGTGACATCACACGGTCGGACGCCCCTCCCACGATTGTTGATTGACAGCAGCGTTTCAACACAGACCCGTCCTCGCTCGTGAGCGAGCTGTCAATCATGCGCGCGCGGACCGGTGTTGTGCCGAAAAGTACGCTGGAGCAGCACAGTCTATGAGCAGAATGGAGTCTAAGCAATTGTGGTGTTATATTCTTGGGTGTAATAACGAACACAGCAGTCACTTTAATGTTCCTAAATCCGAACCGCTGAAGACGCAGTGGCTGAGTTTGTTTTCGAAGGGAATATTCCCCACGATCAACGTCAATGCTTTCATGATTTCGCGAATCATTTCACACACCAGACTGCTTTATAAACGAGGAGGGTCAGTATAAAGCTGTTTTTGCTAAGAAGCTGCTCCTGAAAAAAAGGATCGGTACCAACTATTCCTGTCCCTGCTGCACCTCCAGAAGAACTGAAGTGAGTGTAGCGTTTTATTAACCTTTATATTAATATTTATATTAATCTTTGCAAATCGCTAGCTTCACGATGAATGCGGCTAAGGTTTACACAGGGTACATTACGGCATGTTTTCTATGTACGACGTTCTCAATATAATTCATAATCCCACGTTTATAATGAACAACGCGTTGTGGTTATTGTGTTACAAACGGTGTACGCACAGAACAGAGGGGCGGGGTGAGCAAAGCTCATTATCATTTAAAGGCATATGCACTTAAACGGCGTGCTGAAAACAGAGCTGTTTTTGACCAGGTAAAATACGTGTTTTCTTACAATACTAATGCAAATTTTTAATTAAAGTATATTAGAAACTTTTAATTTAGACCCTAAAGAGTCATATTAGCTTGTACAAAAATGGCATTATATGACCCCTTTAAGAACTGATCACTAAAGGTTTTTTAGGGAACCTAAAATGGTTCTTCTAGTGGTTCTTAATCCTGGTCCTGAAATACCCCCAAAACTGCACATTTTTGACGTCTCTCTTATCTAACACACATATTTCAGGTCTTGAAAGTGCCATGTGAAGGCCAAGTATGGTTACCTGCACTGGGAATTTGTCCTCTGCATTTAAACCATCCAAGTTAGTTCAGAGCTGCACACACATCAGGAGAAGCGAGTAGAGTCGGGAGTAGTTTTGCTGTTGCGCCCGGGGAGCGATTGGGGGTTAGGTGCCTTGCTCAAGGGCACCTCAGTCATCCCCTGTCGGTATTGAGAATCGAACCCACAACCTTCGGGTTACCAGACTGACTCTCTAACCATTAGACTGCCCCTGTTTTGAAGCTGATGAGTTGAATCTGGTGTGTTTTTTGGGGACACATCTAAAATGTGCAGTACTCCAGGACCAAGATTGGGTACCACTATTGTATTGTATCACTGCAAAAAAACTTTTAGTACTTTTTATATGTGTGTGCGTGTTTAAATGTGTTTTACAGAAGTATCTATTTCAACAGAACAAGACTCTGAAGTGCAGTGTTTAGCCTCCACTTTCACAACAGTTTGGTATGCATAGTGATTCAGTCTGTTCTCCCATGAGGCCTGTAGATGAAGTCATGATAATTGACTGACCGAGCTGGAATCGTGCCGCAGTATAGGAACACAATGGCATTGCTATTCACGAATAACCTGAAAAAGTCCAACTCTATCTCGCTGATGCTAACGTCGAGGGAATTTGAAGAGTCAGCATGTCTTTGGTGCTTTAACGGTAACAGAGCAATAGATCTAGACAGTTGATGTTGTGAATTTTAATGCAGATGGTGACAGTGCACTGAGGCTGTTTTTATTTGCGGAGAGGAGAGTTTTTAAAAGGTTTTTGGATGACTGGATTAAACGGGTGCTTACTGACACAGAAGTTTCTGTCCCAAATGGCACCTTCAGACCTTGCAGTTGTCTTCAAAGTGCGCACTTACTTACACCTTTTCCTCCAAAAAGTTGTGTTCTGGTGTTGAGTTGGTGCTCAAATCTGCAAATCTTTCTTCAAACTGGGTTGTGGTTTAATTGCCACTTGGTTCTCAAGTCGATGCAATTGAAAATGTAACTTGGATGTTAATTTTTTTTTTTTTTTTTTTTCTGTCTTTATGCACTAGATTTGATTTTACAGTCAAAGTAATGTAAATATGTAATTATAATTATATACATGCACACTCATTAGGTACACCTGTTATGCAAATATCTAATCAGCCAATCACATTTAGACATGTAGACATGATCAAGACGTTCTGCTGAAGTTCAAACTCAGAATGGGAAAGAAAGGTGATTTAAAGGGGTGGTATAATGCTCCTTTTTTACAATATGTAAAATAAGTCTCTGTTGTTCACAGAGTGTGTATTTGAAGTTTTAGCTCAAAACACCCCACAGATCATTTTTACAGCATGTTAAAAATGTCCCTTTTTGAGGGTCAGTAAAAACGTGTTGTTTCGTGTGTGTCCCTTTAAATGCAAATGAGCTGCTGCTCCTGGTACAGAGGGCGGAGCTGCGTGTGTGTGTGTGTGTGTGTGTGTGTGTGTGTGTGTGTGTGTGTGTGTGTGTGTGTGTGTGTGTGTGTGTAGCTCCGATTACCTCACGCAGACAAGCACTAAAATGTCAGAAACTGTTCTGCCTTTTATGCTTAACCTGGAGTCGGACAATGATGGAGAGACTCAAGAAGTGACAGCATGTAGAATGCAACAGGACGTTTCTGAATGGTTAGTTGTTGATGAATTTGTGTTGCTGATGTGGAGTTAACTATCTTCAAGTCGACTACAACAACTCTTCCTCTTCTCAACATGGACTGGTGTTCCCGGGGGCGGGGTTTATGTAAATTCTAGGGTTGGTGATGTCACTAACCCAGGAGGAATAAAAAGCCGGTGCCGGAAGTAAAAATTCAATACAATTTCTCCATTGACATTTGGGATATAAGCCATAAAAACGTAACCATACACGGTAGACTTAAAACCAGCTACGGCTGTACTAAGTGATTGTATATGCTCATATAAACGCCAAAAGTTCATGGGGCACTAACCTTGTTTTAAGATAAATCCCTTTTATTCGTGATGTATTGGATAAGTACTTCATTACCCACAATCCTGAACAATCCCACAATCCCACAGTGATGCATCTGATTGGTGGAATTCGTGTCACGTGTCTGAAACCCCGCGAAGGCGCGTGAAGACTGAAGATCGCGTAATGACGTAGGGCTAAGTTCATTGGTCGCACCTCAGAGACGACCCCGCACCATTGGATGTGCAGTTGCCCCACCACACCACAGCCTATGAGCGAGCCAGATGCTCAATGTTTTAGCATGTGCGTAAGCTTCAGTAAATCGAGGAAAAGGAGTTTCCCTCCACATTCACTATATAAAATTCACTGAAGGAAAAAGTTCACGTTGCCATCGCCATACATATATATATATATATATAACATTTAAATACATATATAGAAATCTATGATATTTATGGTAATATATTGGTCATAATTTACAAGTATGTAAATAATATTTAAATAATATATTCTTTTTATATTACAACCAACTTTTTAAAATAATTATCAATTATATATTAATTAATGTTAAGTAAAATGGTGAATTTATCACTTTTTTAAACAAATGACAAATTTTCTGGATTTATATTTAATTCTACATTATTATTATTTTCTTTATGAATTGATAATAAATATGAATACTCTGTTTCAGATTACATCAGGTTACGGAAGTCAAAAAGATTGTGAACGCCGTTTCTTGTCGATTCAACAGAAATGTTATATTGTGTCAGATTGTTCCTCTGCCTTTGTTTGCTCCAAACCTCTTCTTGAGTATGACTTCTTCCAATGCTCCATAAGAAGCTGTCCGTGATGGTGTAGTATTATGGGATAGGACATTCCTCCATCTCTGCTGTGCATGAGTGCCCTCCAGTGTGAGACTCACTCCAGAGCGGCTCAGCAGGGTGCCAATGAAGACCATGTGTTGCATGGCAGATTTGCTTAAGTCTGCCTCGTAATTTTCTTTTTAATTTATCCGTAGCTTTGAGCTTAATTGAATTTGGGTAATGAAAAGTATCGTGTGACTAGTTAACATTGAGTTAAGATGGAAAAACACATGTTGTGGCACTGGTTTAATGTCTGTGTTACAGCTTGTGACAGTGAGAACCTGTTCCTTATAAAAAATGAGGTCAGAATAGATATTAACAAAGAACTGAATGTGTGTGTGCGTGTGTGTGTGTGTGTGTGTGTGTGTGTGTAGGAACATCCTTTACTGGGCCAACCATTTTTCATGCTTCATCCATGTCGCACTGAGGAGTTTATGAAACCTGCTCTGGATTTGGCACACGCTGAAAACAAGTGAGTTTCTCTCTGCTGCAGATTCAGTAGTCATGCATTCTGTGAAATTAATATTCTGGGTTTACATTTACATTTAGCACATGCTTATTCTTTGCATAGCATTCAAGATCCACATTTTATCTGCGCACTCCTTGGGAATCAAACCCATGACCTTAGTGTTGTTAGTGTCGTGCCGTGCTCTACTGTTTGTGCTATAGGAGCGCTGGGTGAAATTCAGTCAACAGCTTGTTGGATGGAAAATATATTTTGATTGAGTATTACACTTCAATGGAATCCTAGTAGGCATTCAGAAAGCGTAATGAATAAATGTTTAAAATATAAAAATAATTATGCATAAGCTTTGAAAATTTAAACATTTGACTTAAACATTACTTATATTAGCATGAAACTATGTGATGGAATCGCTTACTAACCATTTCTGTCTTGTCTTGACCAACTAAAAAATTAAACCCGGTTAAAATCTGCACAAATAGGCATGACGTAACTATCCATAAAGCATATATATATATATATATATATATATATATATTATATATATATATATATATATATACACACACACATTTCATAATAGTTAAGTGTAATATTTAATTATTTTAATGGTAATTTTAAATTATTAATTAAACATAATATTAATTAATAATTAATAATAATTAATAATAATAGTTTGTGAATAATACCCTGTAAGCCTCAGGAAATCAAGCTTATATCCATCAATTTTATCCACCAAGCAATGTCCACAAAAAAAATATGATTTAGATTAGATTTTACAGCTCAAATTAAAATTAACCATAATTTATGTACATTCTTTAATAAAAAATGAAGCTTTAGATTTCTGCTTTTAAACCCTCCAGAATACTTGCCCCATAGACTTCTATTTTAAATGAGGGACAAATCAACATTATTTTCTGTGATAATGAAGAGCACGCTTTAAATAAAAGTTTTATTTAATCTAGAAATGTTCTTTCAACATTTTAAAATGGTGTTATATCATCTCACAGTGTTATATCTGCATTATTTAGGTCTAAATGTTATCAGATCTGACATATCCATCGATTTAGCCATATCCATTCGATATATAAACATTTTTCAAATTGCAGCACTGCAATGTGATTCTCTCTGTGATCTGTTCTCAGGAAGGTGAACTATATCGTGACCTGGCTCAGTGTTGTGGGCCCCGTCGTCGGACTGGACGTCCCGTTGAGCTACGGCACCGAGGTGTCCGCTCCGGACTGAAGCTCCTGCTCTGATCTCAGACTCTGACCCAGAGGATGTGAAGAGGACACCTGTGACCCTCACTCTAAAAAATACTGGGTTGTTTTAACCCAACTTGGGTCAAATATGGACAAACCCAAACGTTGGGTTTAAAATGTAATGTAAAATTCTAACCCAACGGCTCGGTTTGTCCATATTTTACCCAAAGTTGGGTTGAAACAACCCAGCAGTTTTTAGAGTGCTGCTGGGGGTCTCAAAGAGGGTTCAGAAGTCCTGTTAGCAATGCTTGAACATTCAAGACACCAAGTCTTTAAGAGCATTCTTGAGCTAGCTTGTGAACTTAATGTATTAAGTTGTATTAATATTATTCATTCATGCGTTACCGTAAAAAATCTTTGTTCAGTAAGATTTTTTTTTAAAAAGTAAATAATTTATTCATCAATAGTGTGCATTAGATTGTGACTGTAAATACATTTATAATGTTACAAAATATTTCTATTTCAAATAAATGCTGTTCTTTTGAACTTCAAAATTCATCAAAAGTTTCCACAGAAATATTGGCACAATATTCAACATTGATAATAATGTTCTTGAGCAGCAAATCTGCTTAGAATGATGCTGAAAATTCAGCTTTGATCACAGGAATAAATTACATTTTAAAATATAAAAACAGTTCATTTAAAAGAATAATATTTCTCAAGTATGTTGTTTTACTGTATTTTGGATTAAATAAATGCAGCCTAAGTGACTTACTGACTCCAAAGTTTTAAAAAGTAGTGTATACAAAATGAATGGTACTGTAATTATTTTTCTTTTTTTTATACCAACCATAAAATGTCCATATTATATGACAGATATCACCGATTTGTTAACATTCCTATTTATCCTAAATGCAGTTGCTCAGATGATGCATGAAGCAACCTGGATTCTGCAGTCTTTTACAGAACCTTTCAATTCTGGGATTTGTGCAGGATATATATGTGACTATATTCAAATTAAAAGGCAAACCATATTTTCCTCTGCTGGTATTTCTTTTTGCATTTTGATGGCATTGTAACAATCGCGCACAAGTGCTGTTTATGCTTTCATATGGAGGATTACTCTGTGTGTGTGTGTTGTGTGTGTGTGTGTGTGTGTGTGTGTGTGTGTGTGTGTGTGTGTGTGTGTGTGTGTGTGTGTGTGTGTGTGTGTGTGTGTGTGTGTGTGTGTGTGTGTGTGTGTGTGTGTGTGTGTGTGTGTGTGGTGTGTGTGTGTCTCAGTATTTTTCCTCACTGGTTGGGTATTGTGAAGTAGGCTGGATTTAGCCTATTTTTGACATTTCTGAGGCCTGAAATTGGAATACAACATTATTCGTATAACCTTGCATCTTGTAAGCAAAGTAAATAGTCAGATGTATTTTTTGTTTAGTCTCCCTGCAGTCTGACATTTCTCTTCATTACTCTTCCACGTAGCGTCCCGTGTCAGAACACAGTTTAACAGTTAAATGGACTCGAATCCCTCTGAAATCCTGACTGTGTGATGTGAAGTCTGAAACGGAGGAGCTGAGTTTAGAGTCCAGAGTTTGAGAGAAGACGGTGAAAGTCCTCAGTCAGCATGTCTAAATGGGGCGCATGTCTCTCAGGGGACTGTATCAGTGTTGGTAAGGAGGTCAGCCTCCTACCCGGAGCATCTCGCTCTAATGGACGGACAGGAGAGAGAGAAACGCATAGATGGATCACAGTATCTGTTACCTGCTTCTTAAACCGCCATTTTAAAGGTTTAGGTCACCCCAAAATGAAAATCAATGACTGTCAAGCTACAGAGTTCAAATCTTTTCAAATAAGCATATTTTAAATTGGCACTATACATTTGTTTACAAGATGTAGGCCTAAGACACAATGGTGTTTGGTTTCATTTATGCTTTTAACTGGAGATGTGTCTTGACACAAAGCTATCATATGACTATGGGCTGTCTGCTTTTATCCCAGCTAACAAAACTATCTTCTTAGAACGTTCTGCTAACATTATCATTAAGTTATGAACATGTTATTTTGAATGTTTTAATAAAAATATTTTTTGGTATCGCAAAGTTAGACAAAACATTAAGGGACAATTCAATTTATCATAGGAATTTTACTTTTGTATGTTCTCTGAACGGAAGTAATTTGTAATGTTTAAAACAAAAAAAACGTTTCAGAAAAATACAGGTTTTTTTAATGACGTTTTGAGAACATTAAAACCAGACAACTTACAAACGGTCCGTCAAGAACTGGAAGAACGTTTGTGAATAACTTAAAGAGATCCTTGCCACAACGTTAGCCAAAGTTATGAGAACATTCCCTGTTAGCTGGAATGGTGTTTTTGTCCCTTTTTGCAAAAACAGGCCCTGATAGCCTAATATGTTTTGAGTGTGAACCTCTAAAATTTCTCCTTTATAGCATTACGAGAAAGAAATAAGTTTGGAATGACACGAGGGTGAGTGAATGATATCTAATTAATTTAACAGTTTAAAAAGGAGTAAACATTTTGTAATTTTTTTTTCATCCTCCTGTTGTTAAAAAAGCTTTTTGCTATACAATTAACATGAATCTGTCACGCTCCAAATGTGGGGTTGGGGGTTGCGGGTTGGGGTTATGGGGTCATGAAAAAAGTGCTAAATATTTAATGCTAATACAGTAAAAGGTGTAGGCCTATTTCAAGTCTTCTAAAGTCGTGGTACAAAATGTAAGTCATTATTCAATTAGATATCAAATGTCATGTTTGCATTCAATTCCAGACGTTTTGTAGCTCAAAACTTTCATTGTAGGGAAAAGAACAGCTTAAGACATTTCTCAAAACATTGTTTATTCTCCACAGAATGCTAGTGGCTATTGGACCAGCTAGCATGCTCTAAGAGCTAGCAGTTCAAACTGAATATTTCCAGCAGGACAGTGAGCAATTGATGACACAATTTTCATTTGTGGGTGAACTATTCCAGTCACATTTATAAGTGTGTGCAGCACGTCTAATTGAAGCAAGTAGCATATTGAGTAAGTTTTAGACATAGCAGCTACCTCAATATTATTAGTAGGCCTATATCTGGAGGAGTTGTTACATTAGAAGAAAGGACATTAGAATTGCCTTAGAAACAAATACCCATTTATTTTACATGCTTCACTGAAGGTGTTGCTTAATGGAGTTTGATCACTTCTAATGGAGAGGGGGAATTAAATTTGTGAACTAAAATGACATCGTGAGGGTGAACGAGCCGCTGCTGACATCTGTTGGCCAGCGTGTGCTGTTGTAGTTTACACATCTGTCCACTGGGAGCCGCCATTGACCAAAGAGAAGTGATTCAAAACTACAGTGACTCAAAAAGATTATCCACGCTTAAAAAATAAGATATAAAAAAAAAATAGACAGTAATACCAAGTAGCATTTGGAAAATTGCACTAGCTCACTGTGCAAGCACTTTTCTCAAAAAGTTGTCATGTTTTAAATAAAACAATTTAAGACAAACATTTAGGCTAATTGATATTTTGATATCTAATACCAGTGTAAATTGACCATTTTTACATGCTATCATTATTATTTTTCAGTGTTCTTTTTTATTTTAGATTTATTAATTTTGTTATGAGATTTTTGCCATTTTTGTTATTGTTTTCTAAAAAAACGATCTATATAGCTTAACATTTTATTTCAGTTTTTAGTCATTTCAGTTAGTTGTCAAGGCTACATTTCTACTTTTGGTTATGTTTTACATTTTATTTCAGACTTAAAAAATAAAAAATTAACAATGTTTAATACAATGACATTCAGGCCTTCTTAAGATTAACTTAAATAGGCATATATATATATATATATATATATATATATATATATATATATATATATTATATATATATATATATATATATAATATATATATATATATATATATATATATATATATGCCTATTTAAGTTAATATATATATATATATATTGCTGGCCTGCTGCAGTACTTTTAGTAAGTGCAGATGTGAGTAAAATAATCTTATAAATCTATTTTCCTGACAGATTTTCCTGTCTTTGGACATGTTCACAATTTTTTTCATTTCCCTGAGACTGTTTTATCTGGCAGTGATATTCCAGACAAGGAAGACCCCTTTCCCGTCCAATTAATCCAGACATCATCCTGGCTTCCATCGCGATCCAGATAATGATAAAACCAAACAGAACCCATCTTTTGCATGTCTACACCAGACAGCAGGGAAATGGCTCAGATTTTCTTTGCAGAATCAAACCATCAGGTTTTCTCTTACATTCTCCATGTTGTCAACAATGAGAACGAGGTAAGTTCGTCTGTAATATGTTACCGTGAGAGTAAAAGTTGTGTTTCTGCATTAAGCATTGCCTTCCAAATGCTTAGGGTTGTGTTTTCCAAGCCTCTGTAGAGCGGCCAAGTTTATTTATAATTAAATAAACCTTTAATTGGGGTTTTATTGAGGCTGTACACTTCAGTCAATGCCTGGAGCATGAGTCTAGACATGTAGATGTATGATATATCTGATGTATTTACAACTATATACAGTACATGCGGCATTGTTATAAAGTAAAGGCACTGCTGAGGTTGTAAATGTGTTTAAATCAGAAAAGTAGCTGCATAAACACTGGACACGCTCCAAACGCCCAAAAATCTGCTTCGACTGATACAGCTTTTGTTTGTTTTCTCTCTTACTCCTCTGAGACCTTAGTATACATAACCTTTGTGGAAAAAGCTACCTTTTTTTGACTACATCCTCTAAAAGACATCATTGTTTGCATGGTTTCACTGATGCCAACGTTGAATAAACAAAACCATATGGTTGCTTATTGCACCAATTATAATATTAAGTCGTATTTAACCTCATCTGAAATTGGAGAGAGAGAGAATAAAATAACCGTTTGATTAAAAAGACTCTTGATTTAACTCTATAGTGTCCATAAACAGCATTTGGACACTTAAGTGACACCTAAAAAATGTCCTTGCATCAGATCATTTTTGCTCAATGACTTTTAATGAAATCAACTGTTGCAGAGATTTTTATAGGATGCACAAAGTCAGTAAAACAACAAGAAATCAGTTTCTCGTCGGTCATTCTCAGTATCTAACAAACTCTGACTCATGTTGGAATCGTCACTGTGCTGGATTTGTTGAGCAAAGGGCCTTTTGTTTCCTTCGGTTTGAGGCTTTAATCACATTCTGGCTCTTTCTCGTCGACCGCCTGAAGAGTTTTGGACAGTGTCATTGTTGCCAAGTTAAACAGTGTTTTCTGGGAAAGAACCAAAGATTTGTGAGCTCCAGGACCAGTAGATGGCCTCATATCCCACAGCACAAGCAAACGTCAAGGTAAATTTGACTCTATATTTTTTTCCAGTAGTAGTGCTTGCTAAGGTAAGTGTCACTGTTATACTTGAATAGAACCTTAAAAGTTAATTGTAAACTTGTAAAACTTTTTTTTTTATTGGCATGTAAGTTGTCCTTTACCATTTGTGTGCAATGATACCTCAGATTGTGTGGCCATTTGAGGAAGCGTGTGCTATTACTTATTGTATTATTTATGTATATTATTTTCAGACTTACTATTTTTGCCTGGCAAACAAAGAGATTTACTTTGAAAGAGTGAGCCGAGACATGTTTAGAGACCTGGATATCATAATCAAGACTTGAACACTTTTGGGCCTCTAAGTAACCAACTGACAACCACAAAACAGCCTGCTTACACCCTTACAAAAAATTACTGCAGTTTTTTTCGAAGTAATACTGCAGTTTTTGTTACATGTAGAAAATGCAGTTTTTTGGACACGAAAAAACTGCATATTGCAGTATAGTTGGAGTACAACTGCAGTTACTGCACCGAATAGTACTACAATAATACTGCAATATAACTGCAGTAGTACTGCAATAATACTGCAATATAACTGCGGTAATACTGCAATAATACTGCAATATAACTGAAGTAATACTGCAATATAACTGCGGTAATACTGCAATAATACTGCAATATAACTGCAGTAATACTGCAATATAACTGCGGTAGTACTGCAATAATACTGCAATATAACTGCAGTAATACTGCAATATAACTGCGGTAATACTGCAATAATACTGCAATATAACTGCGGTAATACTGCAATAATACTGCAATATAACTGCAGTAATACTGCAATATAACTGCGGTAGTACTGCAATAATACTGCAATATAACTGTGGTAATACTGCAATATAACTGCGGTAGTACTGCAATAATACTGCAATATAACTGCGGTAATACTGCAATAATACTGCAATATAACTGCGGTAATACTGCAATATAACTGCGGTAGTACTGCAATAATACTGCAATATAACTGTGGTAATACTGCAATAATACTGCAATATAACTGCGGTAATACTGCAATATAACTGTGGTAGTACTGCAATAATACTGCAATATAAATGCGGTAATACTGCAATATAACTACGGTAGTACTGCAATACATATTAGGACTAAAGTACAATACTACTGAAATGCAATACTAATAAAATGCAGTAAAATACCACTGAAATACAACCAGAATATCCCAAATAAGTTTTCACACATCTGCAATATAATGAATTAAGGTACAAAACAGTGAATGTCTCAAACTGCAATGCAACAAATAATGTGATTTTACTTTTTATTTTGTTTCAAATAACAGGCTGAGAGTTAGACAATGTATTTAAAGTTTTTATTTACAAATCATGCATAAATCTTCCCCCACATTATTCAGAAAAGTTGCGTTGCAGAAAAGCTTATTCTCATTCCACTTCGTTCTTTTCACTGCCTTCATCTCAGATGTGGAAACACGATTTTGGAAGTAGTCTGTAATAAACAAACAGAAAGAATCAGAGACACTCTTTTCAGTTACTCTTCGCCACAGGCATATATTATGCTTAAAATGAATCTGCAAGTTAATCTCTTGCAGGAACACACCACTGTTTTTTTAAATAGGGGTTATTCAATGGAATTAATATTTTGCCATAATTAAACAAACAAATCCAGCATTTGTAAACAAACTCGATCTGCTTTGTAAAGGAAAACTCGACTCGTAAACAAAGCAAGCAATGTGCAAGTGAAAAGGTCAATTTGAGCGAAAATGCAGTGGAGTAACACGCATTGTGTTTTGCAAATATAAATAAATGAGCCTAGATAATATTTCACAAATACATACAAACCATTCTACAAATTCCTTGTAACCTTTGAACAAATACCAAGTGTAGTGCATTCAAATGCACATCTGTCTGTTATGATTGTGTGAGACACTTGGTAGGGATGCAAATTATAGGATTTTGGCCGATATTCGATATGCCGATATTTGCAAACTCATTTTGGCCGATACCGATATTTATACACATTTTCCATATATATATATATATATATAAAAACACACACACACACATTTTGATTACTGAAGAGAAATCAAATAAAGTCTCTCTCCTGTACTACCGTTACCTTAGTTAACTTGGCTTTAACTGAGGCAATCTGTCATGACACATTAAAGAGCCACAAAACTGTAGGCCTATTTATTGCTTAATTTTCTTTGACCAAATTTATTTGCCCTGTCTGTCAGCACGCTGTCAGTGTCCTTATAGGCTATGCGAGTTGCACGTATAAAATGAAGTTAAGGAACAAACACGATCCATCAGGAAAAGCCATAGGTCGCTGAATTTCACTGCGCTTTATGAGAGTTTTCAAGAGTTTTTCTTTTGCGTGAAGAAGCCGTTCGCCGGAGATGTGTAAAAAGATAGGAGTGCATTGATGATTATTAGGCTACCGATGATTATTAGGCTATAATAATCCTCCTGGCTCCAGGTCTGAGTGAGTCATTTACTCTTACCTTTGTTCTTTGATTAACAGTAATGAAACTTTAAGACCAGCCGCTGCTGATAGACATGCAATCCGACACGCATCCCCATTTTCTCACAAATCTCCACGTCAATTTAAGACTTTATTTAAATCATTTAAGACTGCTCTTATGAGGACACTCGACAAAACGGACAGTTTGGCATAATTTGTGTGCGTGTTATGGTTTGTTCAAGCCTGAAAGAGAACTCGATACTGAAACACGTCTTTTTCCTCCACACAGCTGGAAGTTTAAGTTGCTGGCGCTCATGCTATCTTCACGGTCGTAACGTGCTGATAATTTACTCACCCCCATGTCATCCAAGATGTCCATGTCTGTCTTTCTTCAGTCGAAAAGAAATTAAGGTTTTTGATGAAAACATTCTAGGATTTTTCTTGTAATGTAATACACTGGGTGCCAAACGGTTCAAGGTCCAAATGACAGTTTCAGTGCAGCTTCAAATGACTTTAAACGACACCAGACGATGAATAAGTGTCTTATCTTGCAAAACGATCTGACATTTCTAAAATAAATAAATAAAAAAGTAAGTTTTATGCCTTGCTCTGTTCCGTGATGCGCGGTCATGACTCATGACATTTTGTTTGTTGAAAGAACGAAATGACTCGAAAAAAAGATTCATCAAAATGAACGAGTTCGAACAGGAGAGTCATGACCGCGCATCACGGAACAGAGCAGGGCATAAAACTTACTTTTTTATTTATTTATTTTAGAAATGACCGATCGTTTTGCAAGATAAGACCCTTATGCATCGTCTGGTGTCGTTTAAAGTCATTTGAAGCTGCACTGAAACTGTCATTTGGACCTTGAACCGTTTGGGTCCCATTGAAGTCCATTATATGGAGAAAAATCCTGGAATTTTTTCATCAAAAACCTTCATTTCTTTTCGACTGAAGAAAGAAAGACATGGACATCTTGGATGACATGGGGGTGAGTAAATTATCAGCAAAAGTTTTTTAAAAAGTGAACTAATCCTTTAATAAGGAGTTTGAACACTCCAGATAAAAAGTTAAATTACTCACCCTCATGTCATTCCAACCCCGCAAGACACGGGGAACAATTGAAGATCTTTTTGATGAAATCTGAGAGCTTTCTGTCACTCCATTGACAGTCTATGCAATTTGCCCAATAACATTGCATTTCTGGAAAAAAGCAGACACACAATTTTTAAAGGCTGTGAGTGCATATTTGTTTCACCGCAGCCATAATCTTCTGTTTTTAGTTGTTACCAGTACATTTTCCCGGAAATAGCAATCACACAAAAAAGTAAGTTAGCCTAAAAAATCCTTTTCTGCACATTAATGTCAAACTACTGAACATATCTGCTTGTATTTTCCAGTAAGTTAGTGTCTGATAGTTCAAATATTCCTGATATTAAATTGAAACAATTTAAGTAAAGTCAATATTATGTATAGCACTTTATACAATACAAATAGTTTTTAAAAAAGTGTTAAAAGTGATAAAGACAATAATGCTGCAAAGTGCAAACATAAGTTACACAATCTGCTGTGTAACAACAATCTTTAGTTAACACTAAACAGTGTAAAACCGGAGAATGGTAAAACTGCTAACGTTACAGTATGGAAGCGGCGTTTCCTCTTATTTTCACACCGGGTTGAACAACATATACGTAAAGTCTTTTTTACACCAATCTAAAATAAAAAAAGAGAGATATGAGGACATTATATGTTCACCTCTAAGCTGAATGACTTGACAAGGCCTCGCGCAATGAACTTCTTTTCTTCCAGAAAACGCTTCTCTTCCGTCCCACTTGTGAATGGCCGTCACCACGAGTATTGCTGTCATGTCTTTGTGTTTTAATTATGATAGTTCATAAATATGAACGTATATGAACGATAATATCAGTGAGGAAATCAACCAAACCGTATAAAATAGCAGACACTACGCGGAAAGACGCTGACTGACCGTAATGATCATCAGCTGCTCTCGAGACTCGTTGTCAGGACAACGCCCGCGGCGCGTTCGCGCGAAGGAAGCTCTGGTCACGTGGGCTATGTGTCGCACAATACAGCATAACTGCAGTACAGTGTAATATTAATGGTAGACCAAGACTTCAGATGCAAAATCCAAAAAGTTCATCTGCCTTTTTTTTTCATATAAAGCTCCTTTGTTTAGGTTACTAATTTCACTTTTTAATGGCAACTAAACTGATATCATTGCCTGAGAGCCCAATAAAAACAAAAAGCTAATTAAAAAAAAAATTAGATTAGAGGTTTTTTTTAAGTCTATCACTTTTTAAAGTGTATCACTGAACTGCAGTTATTGTATCTAGGCTACTTCATTATACTTCAAATCTACAGTTGTACTGCAGTTTTACTTCACTATTCTGAAGTTGTACTTTTTGTACTGCAGTTTTACTGCAGTTGTACTTCAATGTACTGCAGTCACATTGTATCTATACTGCAGTTATACTGCAGTTATACTTCGTTAATACTGCAACTCTACAGTTGTACTTCATTGTACTGCAATTATACTGCTTTGAACTGCAGTTTTACTGCAGTTGTACTTCATTGTACTGCAGTTATTTTTTGTAAGGGCACCACTCAGCATGCATTAGCATCTGTAAAATAACATGCTAAAACAATTAATCACATATTAGCGACCACATAACATCCTAAAACCATTTAGAACAACACAACAACATGCTAAAACCGCCCAGAATACCATAGTAACTTAACAACATGCTAAACCACTTGGAATACTTCAGCAACCGCAGAGCATCATTTTAGGCTAAAATAACTCAGAACATCCTAACAATATAACAACAGGCTAACACCACTCTTGAGTGTTGTTAATCTGTTGCTAAGCTAGTCTGTTTTAAGTGGTTTTAGCATTTTGTCATATGGCTGCTAGTGTCCTGAGTGGTTTTAACATGTTGCTATAAAGTTTCTAGGGTGTTATGAGTGGCTTTAGCATGTTGTTATGCTGTTGCTATAGTGTCCTGAGTGATATTAGCATGTTGCTATACAGTTTCTAGGGTGTTAGGGGTGGGTTTTAAGCATGTTGTTATGCTGCTATAGTGTCCTGAGGGTTTTGGCATGTTGCTATAACAGTTTATAAGGTGTTATGAGTGGTTTTAGCATGTTGCTATACAGTTTCTAGGTGTGTATGATGGATTTAGCATATTGCTATACAGTTTCTAGGGTGTTCTGAGTGATTTTAACATGTTGTTAGCTGTTGCTAGAGTGTCCTGAGTGGTTTTAGCATGTTGCTATACAGTTTCTAGGGTGTATGAGTGGTTTTAAGCATGTTGCTATACAGTTTCTATGGTGTTATTAGTGGTTTTAACATGTTGCTATACAGTTTCTAGGTGTTATGAGTGGTTTTAGCATGTTGCTATACAGTTTCTATGGTGTTATGAGTGGTTTTAGCATGTTGCTATACAGTTTCTAGGGTGTTCTGAGTGATTTTAACATGTTGTTATGCTGTTGCTAGAGTGTCCTGAGTGGTTTTAGCATGTTGCTATACAGTTTCTATGGTGTTATGAGTGGTTTTAGCATGTTGTTATGCTGTTGCTATAGTGTCCTGAGGGTTTTATCATGTTGCTATACAGTTTCTATGGTGTTATGAGTGGTTTTAGCATGTTGCTATACAGTTTCTAGGGTGTTATGAGTGGATTTAGCATGTTGCTATACAGTTTCTAGGGTGTTCTGAGTGATTTTAACATGTTGTTATGCTGTTGCTAGAGTGTCCTGAGGGGTTTTAGTATGTTGCTATACAGTTTCTATGGTGTTATGAGTGGTTTTAGCATGTTGCTATACAGTTTCTAGGGTGTTCTGAGTGATTTTAATATGTTATGCTGTTGCTATAGTGTCCTGAGGGGTTTTAGCATGTTGCTATACAGTTTCTATGGTGTTATGAGTGGTTTTAGCATGTTGCTATACAGTTTCTATGGTGTTATGAGTGGTTTTAGCATGTTGCTATTTAGTTTATATGATGTTATTAGTGGTTTTAGCATGTTGCTATACAGTTTCTATGGTGTTATGAGTGGTTTTAGCATGTTGCTATACAGTTTCTAGGGTGTTATGAGTGGATTTAGCATGTTGCTATACAGTTTCTAGGGTGTTCTGAGTGATTTTAACATGTTGTTATGCTGTTGCTAGAGTGTCCTGAGGGGTTTTAGTATGTTGCTATACAGTTTCTATGGTGTTATGAGTGGTTTTAGCATGTTGCTATACAGTTTCTAGGGTGTTCTGAGTGATTTTAATATGTTATGCTGTTGCTATAGTGTCCTGAGGGGTTTTAGCATGTTGCTATACAGTTTCTATGGTGTTATGAGTGGTTTTAGCATGTTGCTATACAGTTTCTATGGTGTTATGAGTGGTTTTAGCATGTTGCTATTTAGTTTATATGATGTTATTAGTGGTTTTAGCATGTTGCTATACAGTTTTCTATGGTGTTATGAGTGGTTTTAGCATGTTGCTATACAGTTTCTAGGGTGTTATGAGTGGATTTAGCATGTTGCTATACAGTTTCTAGGGTGTTCTGAGTGATTTTAACATGTTGTTATGCTGTTGCTAGAGTGTCCTGAGGGGTTTTAGTGCTATACAGTTTCTATGGTGTTATGAGTGGTTTTAGCATGTTGCTATACAGTTTCTAGGGTGTTATGAGTGGATTTAGCATGTTGCTATACAGTTTCTAGGGTGTTCTGAGTGATTTTAACATGTTGTTATGCTGTTGCTAGAGTGTCCTGAGGGTTTTAGCATGTTGCTATACAGTTTCTATGGTGTTATGAGTGATTTTAACATGTTGTTATGCTGTTGCTAGAGTGTCCTGAGGGGTTTTAGTATGTTGTGTTATACAGTTTCTAAGGTGTTCAGCCTATTGTTACGCAGTTGCTATGCGTGTCCTGGGCTGCGTTTCCCAAAAGTATCGTAAGACTAAGTTGATCTTAGAACCATTGCCACAAATTGTCTCTATGATCAACTTATGCATACAATGCTTTACGCAGCCCAGGAGACACTATAGTGTTAATTAATCTGACCAATTGATAACTGTGTGAAATCATCATAATCCACACCAAAAAAAATGTCTGGGGGGTGGGTCCCAGAGGAAAATTAGAAAAGCGTTACACGTCACCTATGATGCAAGTCTGAGAGTGCACCTTTCTATGCCAGTGTTGCTTTGTTTTTCCCATGCTCCTCTGGTTCTGATCTCACTTTTCGCTCCATACATGTGTTTCTCATTAGCGTCTGAACTCTCACAGCACAGCTTAGGTTTTTTTAATATACCTGCTGAAGGATGTTACATCCAGAGCGGAAACCTGAGAGAGAAAATAAGGTATCGGCTGTAAGAACCGAAGAGGTCTGTAATACCTGGAAAAAGCTAACTGTTAGCATTGCCATTCACCTCAACGGAGTCCCTCAGCTAACGCATGTAGCCCTAAAATTATGTGAAATATTTAAGACTAGAAGTCTATTCATGCTGTAGAAAGCCCCCAGAAAAGGTTGGTAAAACATCTACTGTAGTATAATTGCTAGATCGTGCTATTTTTAAAAATAAATTTAACATGCCAAAAGATTTCAGAATCACAGGATTGCTGGTTCTGTTAAAATGCTCCCCTCAGGTTTGGATCAGGAAGTAGTCCCATGTGAAGGAAATAAGACACTAGCGGAGCTGACATACAACCAGATTAACATCAAGAACTTTGGAAAATGCACAGGAAGGACAACCCGGGTGGATGACACACGTCTGCAGAAACAAGAGACAGCCGCTCTTGGTTTTATGGTGCCACTGGAGGAAAGGTTACATGCAAATCATATGCATATGCATGATGATTCATGGGTGATTATTAACTTTAATATTTAATGTTAAAAGTAAATAGTTAATTATAAAAGACTCTAGACTAAATTCTAACTGGATGACTCACATTCAGTGTTATTGTAAATGTTGTTAAACCCAAACCCGCAATTGCACATACTGTAATAATTGTCAAGTAACTACAGATGTTGTGAAGATGCAACCCATAGTATGCTAATGAATCATTTTACATGGTGGATTATTTACTCCGATTAAATCCAACTGATAAGTAACTGAACAGATTCTAAACTATGATTGGATGAAGCTATTGTAACCTGTGACCCGCACATGCTATAGAGTGCAACAGTCAGGTTCGGGAAATAAAAACTCCATTCATTTTCTCCATAAGGAAATTGATTTTGAACAATAACTTACAAACCCCTAAAGACAGTTTTACTGTGAGCTACGAGATTGTTAATCCATGGTATTTATTTCTGCTGAATGGTATTTACTTCTGCATCTTGTCCGCCATGTTTTCTGTCTGACGTGCCCCCAACTCCCAAAGAAAATAGAGTCCATAATTAGAGTCCATTCGAATATACACGTAATTCGTTGCCATTCATGTGCTTTCAACTCATTATACAATCTTTCCGACATAACTGAAAATGCACCATATATTCACAACGTTGCTTAGAAAACACAAACAACCTAAAATAAAGGTTAAGGCTAATTTGTCTTAGCAGAAAAGGCTTATTCTATTTTTTTATATAACTGAATATTAGTGTCATTTACTGTATATGATCATGTACAGTGGTATTTAAAGTTAATCTGTTAAAATCACACGTTTATTCATCGCATGTCTTGAAATATCCACACAAAAGCAGGATTAGACCGGTGTGGCTATCCAGTTTGTTTTTCATTTGTGTGAAGTCGTCTTAATTACTCTCACGTTCAGCTGCTTCTTATTGGGAGGCTGGATGTTGCACTGGTTTCTGTGAAACGTAAGATGCTAGTAGTAAAAGTTTACAGGCAGTTTCAAAGAACCCCGGCCCACAAAAACCCCTGATGCTCAGAGATGAGTCATTTAAAAACAAACATGTGCATATGGTCATGTGTGCGTCACGCTACGCTTAGCATGTAACACAGCAATCTTAGTTTACAACTTTCCTGGATGAATTTCTCCAACGTTTGCTATCTTGTTTGACTTTTTGAAATCACCTATACTATACATCACCTATTACACACTCATACCTCCCCTGAACTGGCTTGTGTAGTTTGGCTGCCTTCACGAAAACATAATATTCTGAAAAATATTCCAAATGTTGTCTTGAAATTGCAGCAAACTCATATTGCAAATGAATTTGTAGGCAAATTTAGTAGGGCTGTCTTCGACTAAAGATTTAAGATATAAGTTCTGTGTTTTCAGATGCAGAGATTAAGTCGACAAGGCTGACTAGTCATAGTAGTGGCCTATATGCATGCACGTTTCATACTCTGGAAATATTTATTTTCCATTTGAAATGGTTCATTTTTTACAACATACATTTCAAGCTTTCTATAGATATATTTAACATGTCTGTGAGGCAAGTATACGATCTGTCCCTCACGGACTGCGTGATTTCGCCACTTCTTCTGGAGGTTTTCTGCTGCGATTAACCGACTAATCAACTTTTGGTCGACCAAGACTCTTCTAGTCGACTAACTAAATGTGAAGTAAATGAAATGTAACTAGGACGCGCCTGCAGAGACCCTACTGAAATTGATGTTTTTTCCTCTGTTGCAGTTACACCACAGGGAGAATTAAAATGTCCCCTCCGACGCTCTGCCACAGCTGTTGCCTTTTAAAACGCTCGTTGTGCAAGAGGATATACAACAATTGAAACGTGTCCAATGATAACATGCTGGAAAAGTAGTTTTATGCTGTGGGCATATCCACTGTCAGGGGAGATTTATCTGAAGGCTCTGGCCAATTCTTACAACGCTGTGTTGCGTTAAGTAATGCTCTGTTAAACAGTTAATAAAGATATACTGTCTGGTCATTATTTGTTTTAGAGCTCCATTCAAGTATTAGGCAACACAGAATCAATTGTGTGATTCTGTGACATGGCTGGCAGTTCTTGTAAGGGATGTTGGCACAAGACACTCTTCTTGGGACTCAAATGTGTGGCACGGCATAAAGATATTGCAGTGTCCGAAAATGCATATTACTCTCTTGAGTTGGAACTTATTTTGAATAACTTCACGACTGCTAAAAAGTATGTTCTATATGAATCTGTGTAGTATGAATGCAGAATGGATGCACATCCTCCATGTTGCCCTTATCATGTGACCTAGTGTCAGTTACGTTGCTTCACTGACTGTCATTCGTAAATCCTC
The DNA here is from genome assembly GCA_036326025.1 of Chrosomus eos. NCBI lineage: Eukaryota > Metazoa > Chordata > Actinopteri > Cypriniformes > Leuciscidae > Chrosomus > Chrosomus eos. Next base: position 25,405,822 of record CM070841.1, read on the forward strand.
TCCTGTGGCCTCATGGCATAGTAAAGTGTCCATCATAAGCACACTTTAGAAATTTGCCGGAAGAATTAAGTCATCTGGGTACTTTTTGCCTACTGTTTTATGCTGTGAGTTCGGACATACTTCTTTTGTCACATACTGTTTTTCACCTACTGTAGTAGGGAAGGATGGGATTCCAGATGCAGACATTCTCTGAAGAAATTCTAAGTGGCAAAACTTAGTGCTCTGGTATTCTGGTTATGAGTTAGTGAGGGAGTTACTTTTACTAAGGTGTTCTGATTCATCTTTATCATGCACACAAAAAAAAGAAATCCTCAAAAATGTTATATTGCAACATGACATCATGACTTGTGCGTAAACATACACGCCACTTTCAAGTCAAGTGGCGTGTTATCTATACGCATTTTGAGCTATCCGCGTGTATGCGTGTAGTCAGCTATAAATACTGAAAATCTTTTTTAGATTAGCCTGATCTTTTTTAGTTTCATAGTTCTTTGAAAAGGCATCTGTAGACCCAGAGGATACTTTAAACCTATGCACTGCACTAAAGAACCAATAATGCCACATCAGAAACTTTATTAATCTCCAAGGAATCATATAAGACCAAATTTATATAAAATTTGCTATAAAGAACCACTTAAGAGTCTTTAGTGTCAGCACATTGTAATTACCCTGGGTTCACACAGTGATTTAATGTTTGTATGCCCTATGCAGTCTACTTTGCTGAATAAGAGAATCTTGTTCCTTTATCTTTTGACATAAGTCCATAGAGAGCAAGGGTTGATTGGGTTCTCTGTAAGTGGGGGGCCAAGGGTCACGTACAGCAGCTTGAAATTGTTTTCCAGGATCATTTAACGTGCACCCCACAGTCTTCAAACGACAAGACCACTGATGGGCCAAATGCTCCACTCACCAAAGGTGTGCCCGCGGGCACCATGGGGCACTGTACTGATGATGAAGTGTGCCCAGCGCGGCTTCCCATGAAGAGAGCGAACGCAGCCCCAGAGGCCCAGCTGACGTTTCCAGCACAGATCTGCTCATGTGTTGTGTATTAAACAATTATAACCATTTCATCTGTAGGGGGTTGAGTAATATAACAATACACAGAGAATCTATTCATGGGAATTCGCTCTGTAAAAGCTCCTGTTTCCAATTTAACACAACAAGGAGGTTAACAACCCTCCTTTACTAGCCTAAATGTATTGTTTCTTTTTCTGAGATCTCTTGAAAGAATGGTTTAGACTGCATCTATACTGAAAACGAGAGACCCAATGTGGCAAAACTAGTGTGCACTTGCAGTTACACTCTTAAAATATAAAGGTTCTTTATTGGCATCAAGGTGCCGTGAAGAACATTTAACACAGCAATGGAACCTTTTCATTGCACTGAAGGTTCTTTATAGTGGAAAAGGGTTCTTTTATTAAAATGTTCTTTTCACTAAGAATTGGGGGGAAAAAATCACTAAAATGTTATTTTGGGAACCCAAAATGATTCTCCTTTATTTTAAAGATTGTATGTTGATTATACCATATGTCAGTGTGCTGACCGCATACACTCAAAAATGTATATTCTGTCATCATTTTTCTCATCCTCATATCTTTCCAGAACACTTTTGTGGAACACAGAAGAAGATATATATTTTGTTTAATGTCTAGCTAGCTGTTAGGTGTTAATTTTCTTCTCTATACAATAAAGCCATGTGGTCCAATATTGTTTGAATTTCAAAAATCATCTTAGTCCTACAGAAGAATGAAAGTCATAAAGGTTTGGAATGACATGAAGGTTAGCCATCATTAACATTTTTTGATTGAATTATCCCTTTAAAACCCCTTTAATTTTTGTATTACACTTTCTGAAACACATGTCCATTACAAGACCTTCATTATTTAGTCAAGCAAAATTTGAATGAGAACAAAATGTGTGGTAATTGTCCTTTAGACATATCATTTGGCCTCTTCCATTGCTCTTTACAGGGAATCAGGTTTCATCCTGTTTTCAGTAAAAAAATCAGTGCAATGGGTGGCAAGAACAACGAATGCAGCCATTCTAGTTCATCTGATCAAGGTGGGTAATATAAGAAAGACCTGATTATAATCTAATAATTTATGTGGAGAAAAGGTATTTTTTAAACTACTTTTGAACTGATGTTTATGGCACATCATCAATAAGCTGTAAATAAGCTCTACTAGCTATAAGTTGCTTTAATTCTAAGGATGTCAGCAGCAACATAAATTAGCAATGATATTTTGTATTCTCTGATTTTCATTAAAAATATATTTTAACATACATTTTTGACAATGTATAATATGCACTCATATAACCAATGGGAGTGCAATGCGCAATATGGTGGAATAAGTCCCACATTTTAAATAATAGAGCCAATCGGCAATTGTTAAAGTCATTGCGTGCGTCACTGCAGCTGCCGTTAGAAGCTTGATTTGAGCTTTAAGAAACAATATTTATGAGACAGTTGTCAGATTTCATTGGTGATTTCAAATATGAAATTTAAGCTTACTGAATAGTTTAGGAGAATTTGATGTTTCCCCATTTAAAGAGATAGTATCTGCACTTGCATGACTAAAACAGCTGCCCGAAGGCGTTTCAAAGATGGCCTCTGAAATGAATTGCCTAAAGGGACTTATGATAATACCCACAATGTAACACACTCAACTTGACCATTTCTATTTCTCTCTACACTCATTATTCCATCAGATTGCCAAATGTCAAGACATGTTTATTAAAAACTAAATTAAACATCTAAAGCAACCTCTCGCTGAATTAAATGTGAAATTGGATGAAGTCACATGTAGCATAAAACATTGTGCATGGATTAATACTTGCTGTTTCACTGACTGTTTATGAAAAATAGTAGGCAGTATACAGTATATACTGCACACTATTCAGTAAAGTTAGCTATATTCCATTCTGACCATAACCAGTGTCGCTTAGGTGTAGCATCGTATTTTCTGTTTTGTTTTGTTCTGGATGAATTGAATTGACGCGTCAACTTGTTTCATATTGCTTGCTAGTATCGACAATCCTGCAACACCAAGCAATCTCTATTAGTTTGTACGATTTTTTTCTATCAAGCTTCTGTAAAGGAGCTGCTACTGTTAAAGATCTAAAACGCTTCCCTGCTGCTTTAACAACCCCCAGCGATCGCTTTTAACATCAAGTGACGTCTATTGTACTTATGAATGGCCGTAGAAGAAAGCGACCTGTAGCTCTGAAGTCTGGTTTTAAACAGGAGCAGAGTTAAAGTTCTTCCCCGCTGGTGCGCTGAGCTTCTGAACCCCGTCGAGAGGGTCTTCTGGGTATATGGGTTAAGCTCCTCAGGGCTGGCCCTTGAAGTCATTTGACTGGATATATAAATGTTTAGTGCTTGTTAAGAGCAGATAAAAGTCTTTCCTGCTCAGTGCGAGGAGGACACCAAAGGTCGAGCTCCGAGATGAGTCAGAGACATCACTACACATATTTATAGTGTTTTAACAGATGGCACTGATAGTGTCGACATCTTTCTGTACTGGACAGGGTCCTTAAACAGTCTTAAATTTAGATTTTTATTAAATTTAAGGCCATAAAAAGTTGGAAATAGCTAGAGCTGCACGATTAATCGTTAAAAGATCTTGATTATAACACCAACGTGATCTTATTCCTGAATGACAACAAATCAGCTGTGTCTATTAAACCTTTGACAAAATCATGCCGGAGCATTCGATTATCGATTAGCCAACATTATGCCCATGGTGGCGGAAAGTGACTGTTAAACATGTATTTGTCGAGGAATCATTCATTCGATATTCGTTCAAAAACGCTGATTCATCCAGTAATGAAACAAGCAAAGTATTTATGATTGAGTCAATGGCTGCATCCGAAATTGCATACTCTCTTGAGTAGGTACTTATTTTGAATAGTAGTAAAAAAGTACTTTCGGTAACACTTTATTTTACGGTGTCCGTAATACAGAGTAATTACTTAATTAATTAGTAGTAGACATTGTAATAACATGTAACAAAATGTAATTAAGATGTAACTAAGTTATGGAACAGCCTGTACTTACAGATTGTAATTACACACATGTAGTAGGCAACTACTGTTACACATATGTAACAGGCCGAGTCGGTTACATACGTGTTACCGACTTGGTACAATGTAACAAGTACTTAAATATGTTACTAAGGTAAAAAGCCTGGAGTTACACATGGTCATTTTGTACCTTCTAAAATAAAGTGTAGTTTCAAGGTTGTACTTAAGTGCACGTCATGTGTATCTACCTTATCCATCTGAATTAACCCTCTAGTTTACAGCTTGAATAAATGCAGTAGCTTCTTAATTACATTCAATTTACAGAATATTACACAGGTACACTCACCTGTGTTTGACCCCCTTTCGCCTTCAGAACTGCCTTAATTCTACATGGCATTTATTCAACAAGGTGCTGAAAGCATTCTTTAGAAATGTTGACCCATATTGATAGGATAGCATCTGGCAGTTGATTTGTGGGATGCACATCCAGGGCACGAAGCTCCCGTTCCACCACATCCCAAAGATGCTCTATTGGGTTGAGATCTGGTGACTGTGGGGGGCATTTTAGTACAGTGAACTCATTGTCATGTTCAAGAAACCAATTTTAAATGATTCGAGCTTTGTGACATGGTGCATTATCCTGCTGGAAGTAGCCATCAGAGGATGGGTACATGGTGGCCATAAAGGGATGGACATGATCAGAAACAATGCTCAGGTAGGCCATGGCATTTAAACGATGCCCAATTGGCACTAAGGGGCCTAAAGTGTGCCAAGAAAACATCCCCCACACCATTACACCACCAACACCAGCCTGCACAGTGGTAACAAGCCATGATGGATCCATGTTCTCATTCTGTTTACGCCAAATTCTGACTCTACCATCTGAATGTCTCAACAGAAATCGAGACTCATCAGACCATGCAACATTTTTCCAGTCTTCAACTGTCCAATTTTGGTGAGCTCTTGCAAATTGTAGCCTCTTTTTCCTATTTGTAGTGGAGATGAGTGGTACCCGGTGGGGTCTTCTGCTGTTGTAGCCCATGCGCCTCAAGGTTGTGCGTGTTGTGGCTTCACAAATGCTTTGCTGCATACCTCGGTTGTAACGAGTGGTTATTTCAGTCAAAGTTGCTCTTCTATCAGCTTGAATCAGTCGGCCCATTCTCCTCTGACCTCTAGCATCAACAAGGCATTTTCGCCCACAGGACTGCCGCATACTGGATGTTTTTCCCTTTTCACACCATTCTTTGTAAACCATAGAAATGGTTGTGTGTGAAAATCCCAGTAACTGAGCTTGAGAAATACTCAGACCGGCCCGTCTGGCACCAACAACAACCATGCCACGCTCAAAATTGCTTAAATCACCTTACTTTCCCATTCTGACATTCAGTTTGGAGTTCAGGAGATTGTCTTGACCAGGACCACACCCCTAAATACATTGAAGCAACTGCCATGTGATTGGTTGATTAGATAATTGCATTAATGAGAAATTGAACAGGTGTTCCTAATAATCCTTTAGGTGAGTGTATAAGCTACGTAAAATAAAGTGTATCAAGATTGTACTTAAGTGTACTTCATGTGTATCTACATACCTTATACACATGAAGTACACTTAAGTACAATCTTGATACACTATTTTAGAAGGTACAAAATGACCACGTGTAACTGCAGCCTTTTTTCATAGTAACATATTTAAGTACTTGTTACATCGAGTAGTGCAAAGTACTTTCTTATATAATTACATTGTACCAAGTCGATAACACGTATGTAACCGACTCGACCTGTTACATGTAACAGTAACACTGTGTAACAGTAGCTGCCTACTACATGTGTGTAATTACAATCTGTAAGTACAGGCTGTCCCATAACTTAGTTACATGTTATTACAATGTCTACTACTAAGTAATTAATTTAGTAATTACTCTGTATCACGGACACTGTAAAATAAAGTGTTACCGTACTTTCTATATAGTATGAATTTAATATGCATGGACGTAGCCTACTAGATTCGCCATATTGCCATTATCATGTGACTTACCATCATCAGTTGCACCGCTTCACTGCCATTCATAAATCCTCTCCCGTGGCCTCATGGGATAGTAAATGTCCATCCTAAGCACACTTCTGAATCTCGTCGGAATAAATATGTCATCTGGGTACTTTTAGTCTATACTTTTTTGAGTACTGAGAATTAGGACATACTTTTTTTGTCACATACTGTTTTTCACCAACTATCCACTGAATCATTCATTCAAGAGATTCGTTCAAAAACACTTATTCATTCAGTAATGAGAAGAGTGACTCATCGAATCACTCAAACAACCCTTCTTTTTTAAATTAAATATTTTTGAATAGACTGCATCAATTAAAATTTTGTCAGAACCCCTAGTAATTTACATGTTATTTTATTTAGGACCAGTTGTCTGTTCAGAGTCGGGATCTCCATTTGAAATAAAATAAATCATGATTATCGATTTATCCAGAATAATGCAGCTCTAAAAATAGCAAAAATTATATAAAAAGTCTTAATAAAAATTTCAAGGGGTCTTAAATTTGGGGGTGAAACAATAAAAATCGTGATACGGAATAATGTAATTGATTATTAAATTTCAAAAGGCTATCATTTGATTAAATAACCAGAGCTGTATATTTGAAAGTGAAAACATGATGCTGCATGCGTTCTACAGGCTCGCGCTTTCAGGGTTATGTGAATGTATCTGAAGGGAACTGACTGTCTTAAGAAAAGTTTTGATGGCATTTTCTTTTCATATTACCTCCTTTTAAAGTAGTGTTTCTTTATTTACAGAGGTAACTGGGCCAGTTGCCAAGTCCATGTTTTCACATTGAATTGTACTACAACCATTGCCACGGGTTGCTTTTTAGTCCGCGGGTTGAAGCGACACCCCTGGAATGTGATTAAGCTATAGTTTTGGCTGGGTTTTAAATAGCAATTGGGCTGGTTTTGTCAAGCAAATCGGGCAACCCTGAACTGGGGTAACTGCTATATTTCTGCCTTCCATAAGCACCATATACTGTTATAGAGTGAATTTGACGGATTGTTTACCAGGTCTAACAAAATATCATTTGAAGAAAGGATTCTCTCACAATAGCATTGTATGTATAGCTCACATAACCCCCCCAAAAGAATAGTGATCCAAAGACAACAGAGGAACTAAGATCTTAAGGGTGATGAAGGAGAACAGAGTTGTCTGTTCTCTGTTGTCTGTCTTGAAGTAAATGTTTTTACAATGGCTAATAGACAAAATCCTCATACTTTGATGAGTGATTTACTATACAGCTTTTACTTTGATTGCTGTCAAGCGTGGTTGAAGTTTGCACAGATTTATGACCTCAAACACTGCCAGAGAAAACTATTTCCCCAATAACATCTTCATACCTCCTGTGTGAACTGACAGATTTGTGATCAAATGCAAATGACCCCCAAAAAACATAATTTCTTATGATTTGTTGATATTCTGTCACATTTTTAATGACTCGACATTGTAAGTTTAGAGTTTTATGAGAGAATGTACCATTTGCTGACTGTGATAACACTAAACTGACTTGCCAGTTTAAATAAAGGAGCCTGGATACAGAGATCACTATTTGATGATAGATGCAGTATTTTCTGCAGCATGAAGATGATCTTTTGGATTTATGAATGAACCACTCATTTTAAAATCTTCCCGTTTTTTTTACATTTGTTATGACATCCGCTTCAAACATTACAACGCTGGTGCTAACTCTACAAATAAATGCATTCATTTTTGACACTTACATTTCAATCACCTATAAATGTGCCTAATTAAAAATCCTTATATTATTTAGAGATGCACAGTATGCAGATTTTAGCCAATATTATAATTTTCTTTATCACTGGTGATTTGATTTTTATTATATTGAAAGTAGATAAAGCATATTTTATGTCAATTCAACTTCCAACTTTTTCTTTTTAAGTCAAACTTTTACTATGCCAAAATATTGTATGCACATTAAATCATTTTAATGGCTGATTTTACTTATTCTACTGCATTGATTTATAATATCAATCATCATATCAGCTATCTGGATCACTAATATTATTCTACTATACAGACATGTCACCAAAATCAACATTTAAATCAGATTTCTGTAATAAATTCATTTTTAATGCAAACTTCGCCACATCTCCATGTAAAATAGAGTTAACAGATTAAATTGAACAATTTAACAAGCATGATATCAAGCACATCTGTGCGCATCAGATTTATCCTCAATGTCCCATAATAAAACTGTCAGGGACAAGCATTTTGGCTCCGACAACAAACGGTACATGAACAGCTTTGGGTGCACGAGTCAATGACAACTGGAGCGTTACCATGGAGACCAATAACAATTTGTATTTACAAAAATAGGTCCGGGAGGCTGAGAGTTGCCTCCACATGCATTAACAGAAGCCCAGTTCTGCCCGATAGAGTCGAAATGTCGCCCGATCACATGTAAAATCTTATAGCTGTTCTTGGAAATCATCTCGGCCTGCTCCAAATCCTCAAATGCTTCCGCTGCTACTCCGAAAATAAAATTGAGAAGGCCATGATGATACAGCAACACGCCACGTAAGGGCTTTTGCGCTCACCTGAAAGGTAATGTTAAAGATCATTACCACCAAAATGACATCCGACTAAATAACAAACCATACATGACACGGTATATTTTATGACGATACTTACCTATTCTTGCACATTTCCAGAATATTCCGAGAAATCTGAAAGCAAAAGGAAAGGGGTTAAGGTTAATGCATGAACATATATAATGTAAAAAATAAAACTGAAACCATATTGAAAACAGTCGCAGCAGCTCTGGGAACTGTCCACTGACTTATTTAATAATAATAATAATAAAACAAATATTATGGAAGTCAATGGCTACCGCCAACTGTCTGGTTACCGACATTCTTTAAAATATCTTCTTTTGAGTTCAACAGAAGAAAATTTTTGTGACCTAAAGAGTTGACGCATACAAATTATTTAAATGATTCCTCAGGCCAATATACAGCGCTTGACACTATCAATGCTCCGAGCAGGCTGTCCTCTTGAAATACCGCCTATGTAAGTTTGGAGAAGGCGCACCGTCTTTGGCCAGGTCATGTGACCTGGAGAATGCCTGGAGAATGTATTTTCTCGCTTTAACGCTTTACGACCGTCACATGACCACAGGCTCTGATATACTCATGGAGCTAAGGCTTTTGCTACTATTTCGCTCGACTCCTTTAAACTTTTAAAAAAAGTTTAAAATTGCTAAAACAAGCAGGGATGCGTTTGTGTGCATTATATTTTGTGATTTCAATGGAGGAATGAATAGAGTCTCCGCAACGGCGATAGATTGAAGAGCGCGTCCGAGTGAAGACTGCGCGCGCGCCGCCACAAGAGACACTATGTATCCATGATACTGATAGCAGCGGACACGAGCGCTCAGGTTGAGTTCAAAAACACATTTTAGCGCTAGATCTCTTATTTAAAGGCACACTATGCAAGATTTGTACCTTAATATAACAGCTTCAAAGGGGTATCAGGCCGTGAGGCAGAGACCAGTCTATGGCAGAGACGCTCTGCGTGCGTGGTATTTACGACAGTAATGTTAAATACAAGTACTCCACAGTGACTCTAGGGGTCGCTGTTTGACAAAAACGGAATTCCTGCATAGTGTGCCTTAAAGGTGAGTAAATTATGACAGTATTTTAATTTTTGCATGAACTATACCTTTAATATCTAGTATGACCCACTAGAAGTTAGTCATGGGGCAATCAGTCCTACTTTTCAGTCACAAATTAGGCCAATCTACATTTTTATGTAGCTGATTTAAAAAAAAGTTACGAACACAACGGTCTTAAAGAAAATAATGTGATGTCTAACTTGTAAGACTAGTCTTAGCGCTTTTTGCAACCGGCCCCTGTGCTGGATTTCATGGCTTAAAATACACATCGACGAGTAAAAGAAAAAGCAGTCTCGCGGCAGCTTCAGTCTGCTTGTCTGAAGCGTGAAGCAGAAGATTACAGGGGGCAGAACTAGATGACGGACAAGATTCACCGGGGCTGAAATGTCATAACAGACACCTGACAGAACAGATCTACGAGCAGACGGGCATCTGGCATGAACAGAAACACAACAAACGGGTCAGCGAGAACATCCACTGTCAACAGTCTGCGCAGAGACCCGGGAACAAAACCGTGCCTCCGTTTCCCCAAATTAAACCAAGCCTTAACACACTTCTCTAGTAAATGCTCTTTAGGTTTCATACAAACATGATTTCATATTTTATGTCCTTTGATCCGATCATTTACTTTGTGAGCTGCCAGTTTCTGCCCATGAGTACTTTGCAGTAATTCACTATAAAAGGCAAATGCACGTGTTTCACAGTGAAAAAAACACAGTAACTGGTAACAAACAAGGTTACGTTGTACGCAGTTTGAGGGGGGTGTGAAAACCATTACTTTAATGAAGCAACTCCGGCTAATTTGTCTTGGATGGCGCATGTGTTTGTTGAGATCAGATCGCTGGATGTGAATTATCTCCTTCATTTCCTGATCCTGTCATTTAAAGTACAAACATGTGGTGAACATCTTGTTGCTCGAGTTCGACATTAGAAGGTCGCACCTCACACACACAGATCTCCCCAAAACCAACATTGACCAATGACACTAAACTTAGATGAAATAAATTAGGAATGTAAATAAAGGATGTTTTATTGTAAAATAGAGAGTAGATGTCTGATGTACTTTTTAGCCTTAAGAAAAATTCCCAGAAAAAAAAAATTCTGATTGTTTCTGGAAATTAAACCCTCTTTTATGCTATTTTAAAGGTCCTAATTTTGTTTGGAATGTATCCCACAATAAGGTAAAAAATAAAATAAAAAATTGCATTATATACATTGCAGCCTCACTTCTTTTCTCACAGTTTCTGGAACGTCTCTCTCTGAACCCCTCATCTCAGCCTATCTAATTGGTCAATGCCCAGTCTGTTGTGATTGGTCTACTCAGCTCTGATTGGTCTAGTCTGCTCTGATTGGTCAGGTGGCCCAGACTGTTGTATTGGGCTACTCTGCTCTGATTGCAGTCTGCTCTGATTGGTCAGATGGCCCAGACTGTTGTCATTGGGCTACTCTGCTCTGACTGGTCTGATTGGTTAGATGCCCAGTCTGTTGTGATTGGTCTACTCAGCTCATGTTGGTCTAGTTGCTCTGATTGGTCAGTGGCCCAGATGTTGTAATTGGGCTACTCTCTCAGATTGGTTGTTGCTCTGATTGGTCAGTGGCCCAGACTGTTGTGATTGGGCTACTCTGCTTCTGATGGTCTAGTCTGCTCTGATTGGTCAATGGCCCAGACTGTTGTCATTGGGCTACTCTGCTCTGATTGGTCTGATTGGTTAGATGGCCCAGTCTGTTGTGAATGGTCTACTCTACTCTGATACTCTGTCACTATAACAACTTTTGTTGATTGATATTTGTCCCAGAAATAATTGTGATATAAGTTTAGACTTGTTTATGCTACTGAATATATAATCATAACACAACAGCATAATAATACAAGGAGGCCTACACACTTTCCCCAGGAGGCCAAATGACAATGAATTAATACAAATAAGAATTAAGAACATTAGATACTGGAATTGAAGTGTCAAAAAATAATAATAACACTGAAAATAGTTATTAGTTATTATATGCCAGTAAAAGCGATACAGACCGTCAGGCTATGGCAGACGAGTCATTACTTATTTTAAGTCAATGTACATCACAGGGTCTGGAAAATATTATGAAGGTTGAAACTACAAAGTGTTACTTTAAATGAGATTTTCATCAACAGATTTTCCCCTGACCTTCTTTTCTCAGTAAAGTGAAGGGGATTCTTGAATCCACTGCTGCTTCAATGTATATCATTTTGAGTGGTTTGTTATCCAGTTATTAATCAATATTTATCCTTCTAAATATGAAATGATTTGAACGGCTTCTTAGAGCTTACGAGATTTAAGTAGTTATAGAATTACATGTCTGTTTTTTGGAGTGCGCTTGCTTTGTTGTTGAGAGAAGCACCCAACACATGTTAAAACATATATTTACTCTTCTAGCTGACCCTGACAGCCTAGGTCACTGAGGTCACTCAGGCCTGCCTCCTACGTGACCAACTCATAGTTAAAGAAGTTACTTTACTTCTCATCGTCAATCACCAGAGAATAATGACGAATATTGTCTGAACCTCTAACTGAAAGTACATCTTATCAGTATGTTTTGGGAAAGTTTCCCGATCAGAGCTAGAGCTCGACCAACTCCAACCTTGAAGAATCTGTGTGTGTGTGTGTGTGTGTGTGTGTGTGTGTGTGTTGTGTGTGTTAGTAACCTTTGTTGCAGGACCAGATCTTTGTGAGATGTCACTGGCACGCAGGGGAGATGAAAAGAACGTTTGACAGACAAACTGGAGTCTAGGAACTCAGGTTTGTGACCTCAATGGGTCACTTTGTGGCTAAGCCGGGATCCTTGTGTCATCCAGATAAATCATGTTTATGGGTAGGCCTACTATGATATTAGACTACATAGCATATAATAAAAGATAATGAATTCCAAACCTAAACCAAACATTTTTTTTCAAAGATCAAACAATCTGTCATTGGTCTTTAGACTGCCACTAAAAATGGCGAGTTGTGGTTCCGGTACACCAGCCATGTCAAGAAACGAATGAATGAAAATTTGCTTATCAATGTATATCTAAATTCACGCCTACATCTTTGTAGAACTTCAAAATAAGAAACAGAAAAGATGCTGCAGCCAATGAGCCGCCGGCAGGGGCCGACTCAACCTCCACGGACAGTTTTTAATATTTTATCAGACAATAACTACTCAAGATTTTGCTTTAATATAATTTTCGGGACAATTAGGGCCGGATTCGGGACAACAGCTTAGATTTCGGGACTGTCCCGAATTTTTCGGGACGTCTGGTCACCCTACTAACAGCCAATATGTGGAAATGTATCTATGCTTTAACCAATCAGAATTGTTCAACCTGAAATTATGTAGTTTAGTGACTTCTGTTGAGTAGTGTTGTCAAAAAACTCGGTACTTCGGTACCAAGTCGGTACTAAAAAAAAAATTACGGTTACGGTACCAGCTTTTCTAGGTACCGAGTACCGGGTTCATCCGGTCCTTGACGCGCTGTCTGAAAGGTGCACATTTGCGTGACTGCGTCCTCTTCATAAACACACTGAGACATGGCGACCGGCACTGCTAATGCGGTGGTTCTGAATCCACTTGTTGACAAGAGAGGAAAGAGCCACATATGGAAATATTTTGAATTAGGCTAATGTCACGTTGCCATAAAGGGCCGTTTACATAGCACGTTTTTTTGCGCGTGCAAATTTCAAATGTAGGCGCGCGGGAAGCGCGCTTATAGAAGCGACGTGCGAGCTTGTTTTTCCAGACGCGCCGCTGTTCATGGTTGCATAGCGGAGACACGGGAGAGCAAGCGCTTGTGGAAAGAAGGAGAAAGCGGTGCAAACTTCGCTGTCCATAATGATGAGGAAGTGTCAGCAAAGAAGTAATTGATTTCGAGCCCTTGCATTAGAATTCAGCTACAGGGTTCTCAAGGTTTGAAGACATCAGGCAAGAGTGACATTTTTGGCAGTTTTGGATTAAATAAAAGTAGGCTACACTTAAAGTCAAATAAAACATGTTTTATCTCCTGTATAGTTTGGTAACACTACAATAATATTAATATACCATTCATTAACATTACTTAATGTGTTATCTAACATCAACACAGTATTGTTGAGTGAACAATATATTTTTACAACATTAATTCATGTTTGTGAATGTTATTTAATACAAACCACTTGATTGTTCATGTTTGTTCACTTCATTCATTGTGCATTAAATCATGTTAACAGATCAAACTTTTGATTTTAAAAATGTATTAGTACATTTTTAAATTAACCGCAAGGAGAATAATTGCTACAGTATATAACTATGGTTTATTGTTAGGTCATTTTATCTAATGTTATCTAACAAATAGAATCTTATTGTAAAGTGTTTTTAATACTACAGTTTCCATCTTTGGTAACCGTGATATACACTTTAATATATGTAAATTTAATCTAAATTAAGCTTTGGTACCGAAATTGGTACCGAGAACCGTGGATTTTTACTGGTATTTGTACCGAATACTGAAATTTTGGTACCGTGACAACACTACTGTTGAGTATAATTGGAAATGACAACATGATCCGAACTTCTAGTCTCAGTTACAACTACAGAGTTTGAAGGCAGGGCAAAGTAAAGGCAGCCAATGAAAACCATTGGCTGGTAGGCTATTATGCAAATTTGTTACAAACATATGTAGGTTTGTGCAGAAAGTAAGAGTGGAATTACTGACGACTTATTTCGGGCTGTTCAAAATCGTTTTTGTCTTTTCGTTTAGAATTCAAAAACTCCAAATTTCATCCACTTTCATATTGGAATAGACGTTTTACAAGCACAAAACAGTACAATAGGGGCATTTTAGTTGTGAAAAAGTGATTTTTTTTTTGTATAAAAATTATAAAACAAAAGAAGACTTGCTTTGACATTTAACTTTTCACCCGAATTTAGGTGCTTAAAGTGAAAAGACTTTCTTACATCCACCATGGCTAGTTTATTTAAAAAAGGTCAGAATGTGTGCTATATAAATATGCAGAAGGCAGTAAACATACCCTGTTTTGTTCTTATCCAGCAGGCTGGGAGTGAGAGCTCGAAGATACGCACAGGTGCAGATGAGCAGCAAGATCACCGTCAACAGACTCTGGAAATTAAATATGGCAGACTGCAAGAGAAACATAGGGGAAATGAATAATTACGCACTTTTAATGAACAACTAAACTTGTGAAGCACTGTAACAAGTATAAGAATATTTAATTCACATTTAGAAAGCTTTATTTGTTTATATAAATGGTTCTGCTTATCAATATTCTTTGATAAACCGACTATAAAAACAGTGATGTGTCTTAGCAAAACCACGACATTATAACAAACCATTATTTTTAGTATAAGAGCCTAGTATGCATTTACTCTGAGGAAAGTGTAGAGTACAAACCAAAAAGGAATTAGTTTTAATTGGAAAATAGCATTCAAAGAAAACAACAGTGATTGCAATGAAATCTACAGTCATGTATTCTAGCAGAGCATTTACAGTCTTCACATGATTTACAGTTACTTCTGTATTTTATAGGTAACAACATAATTGTCCAAATTGAGATTCAATTTAATTGAGGCACTTCACATAAAAATCCCCTGAAAATCACTTCCAAAAATAAAATAGTTAATTTGTGACAACTGTGTGTGTGTGTGTGTGTGTGTGTGTTGTAATATATATATATATATATATATATATATATATATATATATATATATATATATATATATATATATATATATATACAATATTATTAATTCACTCACTAATATACATTTTATCATAGTTTCAATTATTCCTGTGATTATCAAGCTGAACATTTTTAAAATTTCGTGAATGCATTTACTGTTTTCTTCGCAGATTTCATAAATAAGAAATTACTCTTCTTCTTGGTGCATTTTAATGGCATAAGTTTACTTGAGTTCAAGGCCCATGTTCTCACTGCCACATCACACTCGCAGCTCAGTAATACATATGATCAAATGGTGTGTTTAACAGAACTCAACCGTGACAGTTCAGAGTGATACTACAAACACAAACACAGATTCACTGCTTCATCAACACGAGCAGCTGCTTTCTGTTGTTTAGATTCCAGCATCACATTTAACTTCTGCTACCATCGTCTCCATTTTCACTGCACCGTTGACAGATATATCACTACATTAGACAGCATGCGACGACATGCCAGTCAATAAAATCAACCTGACAGCTCGTTTCTACTTCGCGTTTTTAAAACTATTTTAAAACAGCAGTTTTATACTCACCATCTTGATATATCCCGGCCAGCCAACTCACACTTCCGGTGTAAGATGGAAATTACGTCACCGGTACGGCAGCCTGGAAGCGCGAAGTGTCGAAAAGCCGGATGGCCAGAGAAGAATGAAAGCAACTGCTGCTGCAGGAGTGTGTTAGTTACTTTGAATTCAAACTAATTTAACACACAACATCCATTTCCTCTCAGAATGAGGTGAGACTTTGCAATGTGATCGCGATATGACTGAGTTTGGAGGGAAATGCGCCTGTTTATGATAATTATGATGGTGTTTGTGTTCTCTGTTGAAATGTTTATTGTTTCCTTACATAAACAAAACACAAGCTCACATTTCTGAATCAGTCATAAAATTATGCACCTAAAAGATATAATCCAGCAAGAAACATATTTATGAGAATATAAGAAACGTGTTTTGTCTTATTTAACAGAAATATAAGAGCAGCATTGAAGACGGTTGTGTTATCAACATTTATTTGACATTGAAATCTTACTATTATTGCTGTCAAATAATAATATTTAATAAATAAAATTTTAATACAAATATATGTTTTTATTAACAGGACATTCCATTAATATGAAATTCCACACACACACACACACACACACACACACACACACACACACACACACACACACACACACACACACACACACACACACACACACACACACACACACACACCACACACATATATGTATGTGTGTGTGTGTGTGTGTATGTACTTTATGTATGCATTTATTATTTATAACAATTGTTATTTATTATATAGCCATTGGTGTGTGTGTGTGTGTGTGTGTGTATGTACTTTATGTAAGCATTTATTATTATTATAACAATTATTATTTATTATATAGCCATTGGTGTGTATATATATATATATATGGAAAATCCTAAATGTATTATTTTCTTATATACTGATGCCAATATAGGTTGCTGTTTTATCAGTACTTACGGTATTTTTGTGGGAACTATGGTTTGGTTATCATGGCAAGATTTCATAGGGGTCAGTAAGATATGAATTAACATAATGTGGTCACATGTAAAAAGTCATGGTGCAGGTATTTGAATTATTATAGTTTCCAGCACAAAAACTATAGTGATGTCTTTTCCATGTGGCACTGGAACTTTGTTTTTGTTTTGTTCCCATTTTCACATAAAGGGTCATTCTGTGTCAAAGGGTCCCCGGCTAAAAATTTTGATTTTGATCTACTTCTTTTTTTTTCTGGTGAAAGAAATAGGCCTGCATAAATAAAAGAAGAGAGCCAAAATATTAAATGGCATGGAATTTACTGAATCCACTATTTTGTAGAGGATGGTCAAAATGACAATTTTCACCTCAGATTTGGAGCCATATTACATGTGGGGTAAAAATGACTTTAAAAAGATGACAGCATCATTTATTTATTTTTACACACAGATTGATAGGTCTATTAGTAAAATCTGTTTATTTTAGCAATTTTTGTTGCATTATATGCCAACGGTGATCGATTTGACATGGAATGACCCATAAACACAAATTGGGAATCTTTTCATCCTTTTGACCAGCACTTATATAAATGTTTGCAGCCATTTATCTATTATGAAATGACATCATTTTTGTCAGAACCTGAGGTTTTTATTTTTTGTGCAAAGACATTTTCAGAGATGTATTCATGTTTAAGTAGCTGAGGTTTTTGTGGTCCGTGACGTCATACTACGATCACACTGAGACTTTTGTTACAGAGTTTACTATTTCCTTTTCCAATGATGCTCTCTGAGGATCTGTCAGTCTAAACGAGTGTGTATGGACGTACAAAACACAAGCCATTGGTTTTAACAATCTCTTTTTTCATTGAGGATTAGCATTTTTCCACTTTAAAAACTTAAAATTGTGGGACTTTTTCCTCTTAAAAAAAGACTTGGAGAATTGATTCATTGTGTTTTGCATCTGACCGCTGATGACTTTTGGGATCAGGAGATAGTACTCAATTCAGCAAGCCATAAATCCTTAGCTCTTGGTGGCCTATGAATATCTCTATTCATGGGTGGATACATTGAGAACATGTTGCTCAGATGCAGAAAAAGAAAATCAGAAATATGCGAAATGTGGTGTGCAGAATGTTTTTTTCATGGTTTAAAGTCAGGGGTTGTCTCATATTTCTCGTTAAAATCAAAAGAAATTCAAAGTATTTTTTTGTGACATTTTCATGACAGCTAAACACGTTCACCCCAAATTCTGAGTACTTTTAATTAAAAAATATATAACTTTTTACTGTAATGCAAATATATAATAGATTTTATTTAAAGCTACACTGTGTGATTTTTACCCCATCTAGCGGTGAAAAGGTATATGACCATCCAGGAATATTAGTTTCTGTTCCTCTCAATTCCGATTTCGTTTTAACTCCTACGGTGGCCAATGTAGTCCAAGATTAACATGGCTTCCAGTTCGACCTCGTCCATGAGTGTTCCTTCAAGTTAAAACGCGAAAGGCGAAGCTTGTATGTCCCTCTTTGGCTAATGTACTTTCAAAATGGAGGGGCAACATGGCGACCGACATTAGAAACCCTTACCCGTATGTATTTTCAATGGCATATTATACACTCACGGAATACTTTATCACTTGAACGAAGTAAATATACATTAATGAGCACATATATTTTTGAAAGAACTAAGTGTTTTTAGCTAAGAATAAAAAGTTACACAGTGTAGCTTTAAATTTAAAGCATTTATACATCATGGTAGTATTTTTCGACGAATTTAATTTACAATGATTTAAAGGAAACATTTATATAATGCAATGATAAAAATGGACTTTTTTCCCCATATTACACTTATAATAATTTAAAGGCATATAATGCTTTTTAAAGTAATTTTCCAAAGAAGATTATATATTTATGCTAAATTATTCTTTTTTTTCTTTTTAGATTTTTGGTTGAAACCCAGATATTTCGTCATGATTTTCACTCTTAAAATACTTCCTTTAGCTTCCACAGCTGTGCAGGACAGAAGAGACCGTAAAACATTTTTTCGTGTGCATATTTCATAAGAAGAGATTGTCAGTGTAGAATGTCAGTCTTGTTTAGACAAGAGGGTTTTGTTGAGTTACTTGTGACCATCTGTGATGGAGCGCTTTAGAGAGGAATGTTTCTTAATTACACCTCAGTCAGTGTCGTTCAGAAGCTCTCACATATATTATTAAGAAACCAATAATCTCTTATGACTGGTAGTGTAAGTTTAAACCCAGACCTTCATGATTATAAGTCCCTCCTGTTAAGTTTTTGTCCATTTTAAAATAGTACAGGGTTACAGGCTTTTCAAACAAATTCTGTTCTTATGAACTTTCTAGTCATCAAAGAATTTTGAAACAAAATTATGAAACTATTTTCGACATTTACTGTAACAATAAATGTTTCTTTAGCAGCGAATCAGCATATTAGAATGATTAGATGATTATGAAAATTCAACTTTGCATCACAGGAATATATTATATGTTCAAATACAAAACAGTTATTTAATAATAATAATATTTCCACAATATTACTTGTTTTAGGTGAAATAAGTGCATCCTTGGCGAGCATGTTAACATTTAATAAATCTTACCAACCTCAAACCTTTGAATAGTACATTCTAAAAAATGCTGGGTTGTTTCAGCCCATGTTTGGGTCAAACATGGACAAACCCAATTATGGGTTTAAAAATTTACCTTGGGTTGAATAACCCAGCATTTTTTAGAGTGCATGGTAATTTAAAGTATTACCATAATTATTCTCTCACAAAGCCAGCAGCAACCCAAGAAATCTCTAACAGCTGGACTATGTTTTCATCCACCTATTTTGATGCAATTTTTGGGATAGTACATAAATAAATATGTGCCAATATGTGCATAACTTCTAAAAATGTGCATATAAAACGTATGCGCTTCGTTGAGGCAGATAATTTTTTTATCCGAAAAAAAAAAGACATTCGCGTAAAACTATGATGGACACATGTTTACCGAATAATCCCTTGGTGCGCACAAAGTCATGTGACTGCCTCAACAGATCATGTGATCAGAAAAGTGGGACAGCATGGACTAACCAGCGGACAATTTCATTGCACAGCATCTCAGATGTGGATTTGATCATTCTGAAATGCCTGAGACAAAGTCTGTCATCAAAATGGTTGG
This sequence comes from Chrosomus eos, assembly GCA_036326025.1. Classification (NCBI taxonomy): domain Eukaryota; kingdom Metazoa; phylum Chordata; class Actinopteri; order Cypriniformes; family Leuciscidae; genus Chrosomus; species Chrosomus eos. The sequence goes on from CM070841.1 coordinate 25,425,950, forward strand.
GAATAATTCCTCCCAGAACCGTCTCACACGATTGTCTTCCCGAACAGCAGGCATCGCCTCTGGACACAAAAAGATAACATGAAGGCATTTATTGCGTCTCTGAGGCGCAAATGATTTATGATGAGGTTAGAAGAGCCACAGTGGCTTCCTCAATTGCAGAAACTATTTTGCACCAATTTCCCAGGAAGTGACAGTTTTGTCCTCTTGAACACATGGGACGGAAACAGTGTTTTATGTGATATTTCAAAGTTAAATTCGCAACTTTGCATGGAAACGCAGCTTGTGACATGCATTGTTTTGCGTTCTCGTCTTCTGTTATCACGATGGCCCCCACTAATTGCTTATCTCCTCTTAGAGTGCTTCATTCACTTTCTAGAAGAACGGCTTTCTCTCTTCCACCTTTACCCAGGCCAGCCAGACGCCGCTGGAAAGATAGCGGCCGAGTCACGCAGCCATAAGCGCATGTTCTGGATGGGAATATGGCACATAGCCTAACTTATTTTGTTTGGATGAAACAAGGTTGTAGATAAATGTTTGGGTAATTCGATTGAACTTCTTGAGAACCGAGCCACGTGTAAACTTTCCACCCTGACCCCCTCTTGGCTTCTCAGCCACATCTTAAGAGAATTCTTTGTCTTATTTGTCAAAGCCGCCTTCTCATATTCTTCTGCATCTGTCATTACCGAGGACGAGAAATCACCTCTGTGCAGATGTTACTGTAGCTAATGAATGGCTGTCCTGTTCCCTTGGTTCTTCAGATACGGCGAGTCAACGACCCCCGCTGTTCCATTACATTGGCCAAAAGTCACGTCAAAAATAGCAACAATTTGGTTAGTGATGTGTGACGGTAGGGAAACAGATGTATGCTGTTCACTCAGGGCTTTGGACACATTGATTATCAGTTTGACTAAAGTCAGTCAACACAGATATACTGCATGTTGTCCTTCACCTTTCCCCTCGCCGCTGCACACTGTCAGCTCTGACCTGAGAGGTCAGATGTTTCTCACACATCAGTCTCTGGATATTGCTGACTGCTGTAAGGTCTGCATCATCTGTTCATGGCCGACTAGAGCCTCTAGAGATCAGGTTGGCCGATAGGCGACTAGGCATTCAATGGATTTTGCAGAGGGTTCTACAAGTTTTCTGACCTTTGCATGGTCATTTTTTGACTAATTTATTAAAGTTTATAGCTATCAAGAGTATGGTACTCTCCAATTCTTACACACATTTTACCTTATTTCAATCAATTTTACAGAATTACATAGGTTAATACACAGGTTTTGCACAAGAACTCAGTATATTATATGGTATATATATATTGTCATTATTGTCATTATTGTCATTGTCAGTTGCATAATTTTAATTACATAATTTAAATTATTTTATATGTATGTATGTATATACATATAAAATAATTAAAATTATGTGTGTATATATATATATATATATATATATATATATATATTATATATTATTTTTTTTTTTTTTCTTTTAATTTTAATATTGTAATAATTTTAATACAAATATTTAATTCGATAATAATTATAATACAATTTTCCTTAATTATTAATTTACAATGATAAATAATTCTATATATTTAAATTATTTAATTGTAATATATTATTATGTATATACACTACTGTTCAAAAGTTTGGGGTCAAAACGTTTTTTTTTTATGTTTTTTTTTAAATAATACTTTTCTTTAGAAAGGACGCATTAAATTGATCAAAAGTGACAGTAAAGACATTCATAAATAATAATGCAAAATATTATTTTTTTTCATTAAATGCTTTTTTGCATATTTCAACTGTGATAATAATCATAAATGTTTCTTGAGCATCAAATCCTCATATTATAGTGATTTCTGAAGGATCATGTGACACTGAAGACTGGAGTAATGATGCTGAAAATTCAGCTTTGATCACAGGAATAAATTACACTTTACTATATATTCACATAGAAAACAGCTGATTTACATTGAAATAATATTTCACAATATTTCTGGGTTTGTTTTGTATTTTTAATCAAATAAATGCAGCCTTGGTGAGCAGAAGAGACTTCTTTTAAAAACATTAAAAATTGAACCGACCCCAAACTTTTGAACGGTAGTGTATATATATATATATATATATATATATATATATATATATATATATATATATATATATATATATATATATATAATAGATATAGATATATAG